>CM041633.1:52136451-52188764 GCA_023333625.1 Bothriochloa decipiens | reverse complement strand
GCCCTCTGGCTTCATCGGCAATGTACGAGATCAACATGTCCTTTATCAGCACTCATCCATCGGCAACTCAGAAGCAACGTTGGAGAAGAACCACTACCTTGCCGATCAGCACAGTTTTCGGTCCATATTGACACGTGTCAAAAAATGGTGTCAACAGTATTCCAAACAGCATCATCACTGACCTTGGCATTACCTTCACCGGAAGCGACTTCTGCGACTTCTGCGATGAGAGGAGCATCGTGGTCAAGTACGTCTCAGTGGCTCACCCTCGAGCCAATGGCCAGGTGGAGAGGGTGAACGGAATGTTGCTCGAGGCCCTCGAGAAATGCCTATATGAAGTCGTCGAAAGGAGTCCAGGGAATTGGATCTCCGAATTGCCGGTAGTAATCTAGGGGCTACGAACTCAGCCCAGCCGAAACACCGGCGTATCGCCCTACTTCATGGTCTATGGATCAGAAGCAGTACTTCCGGCTAACGTTATCTTCCGAGCTCCTAGAACAGAGAACTACAGCGAGGAAATTTCGAACGCCACGCGAGCAAATGAAGTCGACAGACTAGAGGAAGAATGATTGATCTCCTGTGTGCGCACCGCCAAGTACCTGGAAGGACTACGCCGATACTACAACCGCAACATCAACCGAAGGTTCTTCGTGATCGGGGACCTCGTCCTTCGCCGCAAGCAGAGCAAGGAGGGCATGCACAAGCTTTCTTCTCCATGGGAAGGGGCATACATGGTGAAAGCCGTCACCCGTCTAGGTTCATACAGACTGTGCAACCTCGACGGCATCGACATCCCCAACTCCTGGAACATCGAGCACCTTCGTCGTTTTTATCCTTGACAGCATGTCTTGGTAGATATGTGTATTTTCATTCTATTACATCAATAAAAGTTACACTATTTCGATGCACATGAGTGTCTACAATTGCAGATTAACGAATTTCTAACGTACTTCGCCAACGCGTAAGTCCAGCACCTGCTCGGGCAGCGCCTCTTCGCCAACGAGTAAGCCCCGCACCTGCTCGGGCAGCGCCTCGTCACTAATGTGTAAGCCTCGTACCTGTTCGGGCAGCACCTCGCCGCTAATGCGTATGCCCCGCACCTGCTCGGCCAGCACCCTGTCACTAATGCGTAAGCCCCGCACCTGCTCGGGCAGCACAACTACGACTACGTGTAAGCCCCGCACCCGTTCGGGCATCCTAGTCGCGTCGACGCGTAAGCCCTGCGTTTGTCAGGCCGCACAACTTCGCCACTTCATCGACTGCCCCGATAGATTCGGGAATCCATCGCCCACAATAAGCGTAACCCCGCTAGGCGCGGGCAGCTTCGCCACCACGTAAGCCCCAGGGACGCCTGGGCCGTTAAGTCTTCGCTAACACGTAAACCCCGAGGACGCTTGGGCAGGTTAGCCGCGTCTCAAAAGACCCCGTCGAAAGGAACGGGCACCGGACATCAACCCTTCCAAAAGAGATAAACGCTCTAAATACTCGCCGACCAACCTAAAAAGTCTCGACCACGATCGAGCACTCTACGCCATACAAGATAAACTACGATGCCCAGAGAACTTGGTGTCTTCATTTCAAATTTAAATAAGTTTACACGAGCTACGTCTGGGCAGTTTCAATGACACAGTTGTTATGCCACACAAATAATTTACATGCTTCATACAGATGTCTTCAGATATTCTCAGTCAGGAACAACTGTATGTCTGCCGCCAGGAGCTCTGCCGTAGGCCTCGCCTCGTCTTCGAGTTGATCCTCCTGCTGCTCGGTGGTGCCACAGGTGTATCCTCCCTTCACCCTGTCGTTACTCACACCAGGGTAATGGGAGCGTACCACGCCGAGCACGTGAGCCACCGTGTTCTCCGCCATGTCAGAGCAGAAGGCTTTGAAGTACCGCAGTGCCTCACAGCTCCGCCGAACAATCCCGAACGGCTCTGGCGCTCCAGCAGGTGCTTCGGTGGGCGCATAGTCAATGATGTCCAATACCGGCTTGATTCCCGCGGCCACGGCATCATATCGACCTTCGGCGGCTTCAAGGCGCTGCGACAGGTCATTCATCTGAGCTTGGGTTCTTCGCTCCGTTTCTGCTCCAGAAAAAAGCAGAAGATTATAGTCTCGACATAAAGCGACGAAACATTCTACAAGCGAAAGAAAACTTACCCAAGCGGATCTCTACATTCCTCCGAGCAGCTTCCCGCATCATTGCCACTTCCTTCTCCATTTCTTTGGCTACAACAAGGAAGACAGCAGATCAACATTATCTAGCAAAAATAGAATTGAAGACCTAAAGAAGCTACATACCTCGATTCATGGCTCCATCAAATAGCTCTCCTAGATCTGCACGACAAGACTTCAGCATTAAGAAGCAAGCAAGAGCCCAGATAAACTGTCCAGTGTAGCAACAGCTTCCATACCTTTGTTTGCCTGCAACAGCCTCTCCTCGGACTCCATAAGATCACTGCAATGCAATTGCAGTGTATCACGCTGCTCGCGGAGGTCCTTCAGCGCTTCTTCCACGCGCGCAGTCTCCTTTTGCAGCCTCTCGTTCTCGGTCGCGAGGCCTGCGGCGCGTTGAAGCGTCTTCCGGCGATCCTCTACCGTGTCATGCACCGTCTGGACAACATAGACGAGCACGATGAGAAGCAGTCAAGGAAGTCCTCAAAGCGAACACAGTAAGAAAGCTAGTACCTGGACTCGTGAAGACAACTGCCCCAGACGGCGGAGCACGTTCCGGAGATCGGAGCGGGTGCTTGTGATATCTGCCTTTAAGGCCTCCAACTCATCGTCCGCCGCTCCTTCCTCCATGACAACGGCATATTGATCGCCGACTCGCCTGAGGTTTCTAAGCACCACCGGCGGGGCCTCACCCGCAGCTTGACGGGTGATCTCCTTGACCACGTGTGCTGAAGGGGCAGCGCCCGCGGGTGGTTGCTCGGGGAAATCCTAGCTTGAATCCGGCGCTCTCCCGACAGAGGGGCCGCCGGCCTGTCTGTTCTCCCCTTCGTCAGAACCAGTGGGTGGGCACTGGCTTGAAGATTGGCCCCCTCCAACATCTTCGGGCTGCTTTGCTGCATCATGTTTGGAGGGCGGGGAAGGTGGCGGCGGAGTCGTTTCGCGCGGATGGTCGGGTGGTGGTGCCTGCTCATCCGAGCCCAAATATGTGTGTGTTCCTGGTCGGAAGGCCACCCTACCGCAACATCTCTCTCTCCAGCCGATGCGCCACCAACAGCCTCCCCGCTTCCCACTTTCTCGCCGTCCTCGGCCGAAGGGTCCCTGAACAAAAACATGGACTTCATACAGCGGAGCAAACCGATCAATAATAGATAGCAATAAGAAGTCACAGGTACTCACAGTTCTAAGCGGCGACACTTCCGTATGAAGCTCCTCTTCGGACTAGAAGTACCCTCCTCATCACCATGCTTCTTGGTCGGCGGAACCTCTTCCTTTTGACGCTTAGGCGCCGGCTCCTCGTCGTCGCTCGGATCCGAGATCACTGCTCGGCGACAGGGTGGCTCACCGGATATCTTGACTGGTTTTCCGGCTTTCGAGCACCGCCACTTCACGATCCAGCCTTCTCCGACACAGCCTGCTTACCGCGAGCTACTCGCTGAGACACAGTTTCTCGGTCTTCTTCGATGACTTCATCTTGTGGATCCTCTGAAAGCTCCGCAGGCTCTTCTTCTTCGTCGCCAGGTCGGAATTGGCGGTCAGGGATCACGCCCCGAGGCCACTCGGCGACCGGCACATCAGAGAAGTACACTTTACGCTCCTGTCCATGGATATTCAACCATTCAAATGAATTTCAATAAGAAGCAATTGATGATGAAGCTCAAGATGAAAAAGGACGTTATGCGAGCTGAGTACCTCTGAAGGTGGAATCTCAACGCGGAATGGTTTAGCTTGCTCATGATTGTCAATGTGAGCATCTTTGTCAAAAAGCTCCTCTAATCTTCTTACGGCTTCGGAGGCGGACAATTCATCTGGTACTTCCCTAGTTGGATCCGAGTATCCTCTCCACTCGAATACTGGATGGATCCTATCTTTACACGGCTGCACATTGACACACAACATATATGTTTGCTTCAGTTAGTTTTAATATGTCAATGTTGGCAAAATATTTTGATAATTTAGATGTAGATTTGAAGGAATATTTTAGGTTCTTTTAATAATGGTAGAAGAGGTAACTTACATGTAAAATTAAGGAGTTACCTATATTATCGATCATAATAGCATGTAAGTAAATAGATTCAAATTTAGATTTACTCGAGATCGTATTTCTCAATGCCATGGGCGGAAAATTCAAATATAGATTCATGGTTGACTTTATATTGATTTACACAATAGTAGAGGTGGATAATTATTTGAAAAATAGTGTCGGTGCTAGAAATGTTAGGTGATAACACCGGCTAGTAAATTTATGCCACGCGGTCAAGGGTCTCCGATGGTGTACAAAGGAGAACACTAGGAAGTATACTGGTTCAGACGCTGTGCGCCCTACGTCCAGTCTAAACAGGGAATCGTGTTGCGTTGCACCGGGGTGCTCATATGTAACACCCCAAATTTTGTTAATTTTGAAATAGAGCTAAAATAATTTAATTTTGTATTTCTATGCTCACAAAACATAGGGAATTAAAATTTTTTATTAAAGTTAAAATTCAAATAGAGTTTACCAACATGTGTGTGCACTCATGCTCTTGCATATGATTTATTTTGGTTGAGTGACTTTTGACAAACCTCAAAATGATTCAAAATTATTTGTAAATAAATTTATGATATGAGTGAATAAAGTTTAAAAATGCGTTTAGTACAACGATCTTCTCTATGACATGTCCCTATCTCTTTCTACAATCAAATTTCTTGGTTTCCAACTCAGATCCTTCAATTGGAGTTTATCAGAACCTTTTATTCAGCTTTAAATCATTGTTTAGTGCTCATCATTCATCAAATTCTCTCTAAAAACTTTCCGATAATTTTTCTGGCTTTTTCTAGACCTTTCTCCTATTTTTTCTAGGAGAAAAATCTAATATTTAGATGCTCCAAAATATCTTTTCATGATCTCCAAATACTTTATTTGGGTTCATCATATTCCAAAATGTCATCGGAAATTTTCTCAAAATTTTCGGGGCCTTCGGTATATTTTTCAGGGCCAAATATCAATTCTTGACTTTTCTAAAATTATTTAATTCGGAATATTAAATAATTCCAAAAATAATAAAAATATCTTATTTTGTGCCGACCTTAAACCTTACAACAATATATATCACCGCGTAGCCCTTGACGCGCTGATTCCGAAATTACGGCCTGTTTTCACTGTCGCTGCTCGTAGCCTCATAGATCTAAAGCTGAAGTTCGAAAAGGCTAAGTTCCCAGCGAGCACTCCGGCGAGGTTTTTCGACCATCTCGACCATCTCCGGCAATAACCATCAGCGCCACAAGGTAGCCCTCTTCGTTCCCTACGTCGTCATATATTTCTTTCTTCAAATCCATCTCCGTTTGCTGCATGGCTGTCGTTCTTCTCCATCGCTTCTGGCTACCACAGTCCCGAGCGTAACCACCAGCGGGCTGTACCGATTGCAACCTGCGCCACCTACCGCCGACCGGCCATGCAGGCTTCGTGCCAAGCGTCCTCCCCTCCCTTGTGTACGATCAGAAAGCAGCAGCAAGCAGCAGGTGTGGCCGCCATTGTCCATCTGTGAACCATGCAGCCCCTCGGCTCTAATGCTGCGGGTACCACGCGGCCATCTGTCGTGCGCCATCAGCCAGGCCACTCGGCCGATGACGCCGTTGTCCCCTTTGAAGTGAACCGCAGCAGCAGCATATCACCATGGCCACGTTCTGTAGAAGGAAGAAGAAGCCCAAGGTTGAAGACGATGTATTTACGAGATTGCCATCGGTTCATATTTTCTTCGTCGTTTCACCGTTTTAACTTCAAATTGATTCATTCAAATTGCGTTAGGTTCGTAGTTTCATACACTACATGTTTATACCACTAAACATTAATTTTGGCACTTTTAAATTTCATAATTAAAATCCAATCTATTATTTTACAAAAAGTAAATCTTGTTTAAATCATAACTTTCACGTTTTAAATCCGTTTTTCGTGATCTTTATATCGATGTGATCGTAGGAACAAGTAGAGTAGGTTTATAACCTTTTCAAACTATTTTTATTCTATTAGTGTACTGTTTTATTTATTTTCTGTTATTTGCTTCGTGTATGATTGCCCGATGTTTGTGTGGTGAAGTGATGATCGATCGGGTATAGATGTTGAGCAGTTCGTGGTGATTCTCGGAGCTATCAATTGAAGATTTGGATCAGAGAAAGGATCTCATGTTTAAGGCATGTATAACATGGACCATCTTTGATGTCCTATTCACAATAAATTCATAATTCATATGCATGTGTCCATCTTGACAACCTTAGAGATTATAATATAGGTTTGCTATCTTGGTTCCTTGTTCACCTATTGGGATATGTATTAGGTGGCTATTGCTAGTGCTTTATTATTGTCAATGATCTTGTGATATGATTAATGGATTGTGCAATAAACATTTAATATGATTTTATTACAGTTCAAAGAGGGCTAGAGCTTTGGGTTGGATGGTTTGGCTCTAGTTTCTCTCCATAAGATTTCTAAACCTCATGAACCGGCATTTTTCGTACAGCTGTGAGGGCTATATGGCTCTTGCTCTAATTGTTTAAAAGACCTTTTCTAACTTGTTAGAGGTTACCCGAAAGGGCGCAGTTGGGGGTTTGCTACCTTGGATATAGTACAGCTTCTAGTCATATGTGTATAGCCGAGAAGGAATGTGCCATATTGAAAAGGGGTTCCTACATCTCGCTGCCACTCACCCTTGCGGTCCTAACTTGTTAGACGAACTTTTAAATTGCTTTATATGGTTCGCTGGTGTTTGGATCTGATCAACCCAAGCATTAAAAAATCATGACTCACAGGTAAAGTGTACACCTCTGCGCAGAGTTTAATAATCTATCATGATAGCCGTGCTCATAATTTCGAGCGGCCTTGGTCACACGTTCTGCTAGATGGTTACTATGAATTACATTCATGCTATGTTTATTATTGCTGTTAGCATCTTTACTGTTTATTAACCTTATTACAATTGATCATTGGTTTAACTATGGGTTTGAAATACTTGATGCTACTCAATTGCTAAAATGAACATGATTATTAAAGCTCAACGCAGTCAAACAGTGTCTAGCTTATTTGTCCCTCATAAACCCGTGTGGTACTTGCTGAGTACGAAATTTGCTCACTCTTGCTATTATCACCACAACAGATGAAGATTGGAATGAGAACTACCGAAATGAGTATTAGGCTTGGTGTCTCCCAATCGACCTTGTCCCTGTGATGGAGCTTCCGCGAGTGTGACGTCTTAGTTATTATTTATATTTATGTAAGACTTTGTAATAATTACTTATTCGTATTGTAAGCACTATGATGATACTATTTTATAATTTATCAGCTTATATGTGTGACTATTTCTAGGGCACATATGAGTTATTTATGCATCCTATTTTATCCTTAAAATACGGGTGTAACATTGTAGTAGGGGTTACAAGCTATCAGCGAGAGAGGGGGTGAGTCCCAAGTCTCTGTGAGCTTAGAGCTAGAATGTGCGTTGTGTTCTTGTTGTGTGTGTGTGTGTGATCATGGGAGAGTTTTTTCGTACAGGCTCCTCTGCCTCCCCTTTTATAGTCTCAAGGGGAGGGCAGGTTACAAGTTAGCTTTGGTTTGTGCAGCCGTGGCGATCGATGCTTCCGTCAGCTGATGCGCCACTTGGTACCTTGGGAGGCATGGTTGTCATACTTCACGTGATCCTCCACTATTGACGCGCTGATTCCAAGGAAAGACATAGTGTGCGACGTGGCCGGTCATGCCCTGGCGCCAAAGATCATGCTGGGTTGGACTTCGTTGCCCAGCATGGGCACGTTGTACGGTTGGGTCTTCCTTCTTTGGGTGCCGATCCTCGGGCGACCCTGATTCCCCCTCTACGCAAGGGCTCGGGAGTAATGACGTCATCCCAGATCATCATCCCTCAGGCGCAGCTCTCGCACTTGGAAAGTACGGGTGCCGACCCTCGGAAGGCTTGGGCTGATTGTGCCACAGGCTCACCCCATCCCTGGAGTCAGTGGTTCCATCACAGTGCTCCGTCCCTGTGGCCAGTCCATCCTAGTAGATTTGGTGGGAAACTATCACTGTGGCATTCCCCTCAGTGATGAAGTGAGTGGGTGAGGATGGACGTTTCACTGTGCACCGTCCTGGAACAGCATGCAGTTGGTGGGACTATTGACTCGGTTCTCAGACAGGATGTGGTAGTTGGTATGGTGAATGTGTGCCTAGGCGTTGTGAAGTTTGATGGGACTTCGCCTGGAAGGTGGTCACAGGAGGTCCCTTGGCAGAAAAGGTTGCTCTAGTAATATCGGCGAGGTTCGGGCGAATCGGGGAATTAGCACCCGACGAGGAAAGTATGCGGCTCGAGGCTTGGGCAAATCGGAGTGTTGCACCCGAGGGTACCGCTTTCCCGAGCCTTGCAGCTGGGGCTTGGGCGAATCAGAGAATCCTTCCCAAGGGTTCCCGTGTACCCGAGGGGCGGCGTATTACTGTAAGTTTTGTCGTGGCCCATTATTAGACTGGCTTGGGCCAGGCCTTGTGAGTTTTTGTGATGAAATTGGGTATCCCATACCTGGGTACCCAACAGTAGCCCCCGAGCCGGTGGGAGAGTGAAGGCACTACCCCAGAGGCTCAAGTTTGCTTTTATCTGGTTGGTGTGCGCAAGCGCATCCGTTGGGTGTAGCCCTGAGGCCTTGGAGGGATGGTGCATCTCTTCAAGGGCTTAAAAATTGTGCCTGTTGAGCCTAGGACGTTTCTGGCTTGTTTGCTGGTGACTCTGCTCTTTGTAGGGGATTGCTGGGCACAGATTCCTAGCCCCCGAGCCCTGAATGGAGGCAGAAGATTGTGGATGGTGACAAGACATAGCCCTGTTGGCGCTTCTTAGTGTCAGCGGAAAAGTCTGCAAGCGCACGGAAGTACCGTTGTAGCCTTCACTCGGAAGTATTCAGGGTATCGTATTTCCACAGGGAACAAAAATAGAAGAGATCTCTAAACTAGTTCTCCCAGAATGATAAGATGAAGAGTAGCTAAGGTAGAGAGGTTCGTCTAAGGCAAGAAACCCTAAGCAACGATTACATTCCCACTACTTGCTTGCTTCAGCCCACTGACACAGCTGGTCTGCCAGCCGATACCAGTATCAGCGCTACTCCGTGGCCGAACGTGGGGGAATGCTGTTATCGAGTGGACAGGGCTGTCACCATCTGCCACCTACCCCTCTGCCCGTGGGCACATGCAACATACGAAGGTAGACCCCAACCTAGACACCATGTCTACGAAGGCGACTACTACTCTAGCGGTGATCAGGAACATCCATCTCTATCAGGAGTCCTCTTACTAGAGCATCTGTCTAAAGGACAAACGACGATCCCACAAATAAGTAGCTTTATAAAAGTAACATGCTTAATGAATCAAACCCAAGTTGAACATGAACATCTTACTTCAACTAGCAAGATGATCGTAGAGGTACAAGTTGGGATGCGAGAGCCGACAAGTCCAGCACTTCGTCCACCCGAGAGCAGAACTGCTTCGACCCCGCTCCCGCCTCTCAGACTTGCATCTCTCTCTCTCCCTATAATAGTTTAGCTAGAGGCTAATGGAATGGAGCTTGCTCTTCCTCTCTACATTGTGACCTCTTGTGTTGGAGAATGACTAGTGAATCATGCTAGGAGTAGAGAGGAGGCCTCTATTTATAGCTTGAGAGGAGGGAGTTCTTTGTAAAAGGCTCATCCCCACATGAAAACAACCAAACTGACCCCCAAAGGGCGGTTTCCATCTTCCATCTATGTCATCCGTAGGTGGGACCGACTGAGGGAATCGTCATACACGTGTCAGAAGAAAACTAGGCCTGAATGGTGCCACCCGGGGACCGGCTGCCCCCAAGGGCAGCCACCCTCTAGTGAGCCCATTTGGCCACTGCCTCTTGGGAGCATGTGGGCCTCGTCGAGAGCTTCGTTTTGACGGGTGGATCAGCCCAAACAGAGTTCGTATGAGTGATTTATGGCCAAAATACTAAAGCCCACTCGTGCAGTTCTGACTTGGATTCAAATTTATTTATCTTTTTATTGGGAGCTCCAAATGACGCAAATGATATATGCATTTTGATCAGCGCGATGAGCTCTCCGCAATGGTGTAGTCCATATTTTTTTGAGATACTTTTATGTTGTGAAAACTTGGATATTCCTACAACATAATGGAAAACACCAAAACTCGTGGAACTTGTTAATTAAAGAATACTTTTCTATGATGTTCCATGGATTTATATTATTATTGGCGGTATAACATGTGACTTAAAGACCGCCAACAAGCCCCCAAGCCCTCCTTATGGGCATGGGGTTGGTCCGAGGCTTTCTCTGTTTTAGCGAGGTGCGAGAGGAGTTCCTGAGCCTCTGCTTCGTGCCCAAGGTCATTCAGGCTCTCCCCTCGTCTTTTTTGTTAACTCGCCCCTTGCGCTCCTTCTCGGAAAGGAGGAGGGTTTGGTTATGCTCGACTTCCCATGGTGGGTGCGAGTCAGCACTCCCGGTGAGCTGCAAGCGGGTCTGTCCAAGTGGAGGCCCGAGCCTTATTTGTTAAGGGTTGGCTAGCGGCCGGAGCGCACTCCAATTATTTTCTGAGGGTCGTCCAACGGATGTCAGGTCCCTTCGATGGGTCCTGACGGCCTGATACCTCCCCCGAGGGGATTCCGTTGGGCTGACTCATTCCTGGGACATGTACACAGCATGGGACGCCCCTTTTGATGCTTGAACATCGGGGTATTGACCGTTCAGTGATTCGTCCTCCAGCTGTCCCTAACTCTATTTTCCCTGGGGTGACTCTTCGAGCCACTGTGGGCTAGTCTTTGATCCCCTGGGAATGTAACAGATGCCCGAGCCTGGGGTTCCTTTGTTGGGAAGGAGAGATTCGGCAGAATCGAGGCGGATGCGTAATGATGTGGCGTGGCTTTTTAGGCGGGGATTCTGACGGACACGACGGTTCGCAGCGAGTGGATGGTGGCGTGTGCTCATCTGGTGAGGAAACCAGTGTTGTGGTGGGCCCGGTGCTTTTAAAGCAGGTGGTGGGCATCGCCGACTGTGGTTTTGAATCGGGGATCGATTGAAAAGGAGGGACTTGTCTTCTTTTCTTTCTACCCTGGCCATTCGCTTATCGGCTTCAATCATCCGATTTCTTGCCCTCGTCGCTTGCCTTTCCGCCTCCTGTTTTCACGTCCAAGCATGAACCACCACCGCCATCGTCGCCTTGCCGTAGCTGCTCCTTTTTGTCTCCAGTAGCCGTGGCTTCTTCTACCACCGACGCCACCGCCGCCTCCACCGCACCCGAGGTAGAGCTGTGGCCTCGGAGCTACGCGAGGGAGGCGGATCTCGAGGGGCTTGTGAAGGAGGGACTCCTCCACCCTTACACCGATTGACAGTGCCCGGAGTGGATCGTGCCATCGCGTGATCACCGCGAGCCGCACCCCCTTGAGGGGTACGTGGTGAGCTTCACCGCCTTGCATGAGCGGGGACTCAGGTCGCCGCTGAGCCGCTTCTTCTGGGCGCTCCTCTTTAGTAACTAGCTGGAGCTTCACAACCTCACCCATAACTCCATCTCCCAGGCGGCGATCTACACTGCCCTCTGTGAGGGCTACTTCGTTGTGCCTTCGCATTGGCTCGAAGCAGCCGCGGAAGCTTCCACGTGCCGGGGGCTATAGCTTCACGCTATGCTCCGCTGAGTACATTCCCTGCAAGGCCTCCTCCTTCAATAAGGGCTAGCACAATGGCTGGTTCTACCTCCGCAATGACGAAGACGCCTTCCCCAAGTTCACAGGTAAGGTGGTGTCCATCGTCCTCCAGCAGTGGAAGTGGGGGTGCCCCACCAAGGACATCAAGCACCTGGAGCCCTATCACGCCACGCTGCGGATGCTGCACGATAGGGGTCTCATGGGGGCTGGCGTGCTGGCACACTTTCACGCACGGACGGTGCTTCCATTGATGGAACGCCGCTTGGCCTTGTTCCAGATGGTGGTGGGGTCATCGAGGGAGGGCACGGCGATGCTGCCCCAAAACATCAACAACGAGGAGGTCATGCGCCGGGTGGAGTACAAGGTGGATGGCCACCCTACCTAGGCGGAGCTGGACATGGTGCCCATGCATCCACGCATGGGCTTCATCGTGTTGGTGAGAGCTATTTGTTTTGCTGACTTTGTGATTCTCCTATACTTTCCTAACTTCTCCTTCGTCCTGCGCAGGGCCTCTAGAGGACCGGGAAGGCATCCCTTCCCCCCGTCCCAGAGGATAGAATCTAGCATACCCAGAACCACCTCCGGGCCGAGGAGGCGAAGGGGTAGAAGGACAAGGAGACCACCTTGAAGAGGAAGAAGGCTCGGGAGACCGAGAAGCTCTACAAGCGCCCCCGCCGCTAGACGGAGGCAGGCGAGCCGATGGAGGAGACCCCCTTTGAGGAGAACGATGAGGAGGAAGACAACGATGACGAGTTCGATGATGATGACATGTTTGTGATGATGGACGCCGACGCTGGAGCCTTGCCTGGCTCGTCGGCGCTCGCCGGTGGAAGTGCCGTGGCTCGTGGCCCGAGCCCCTAGGCAAGACTTCCGAAGACTGCCACCGAAGAAGCGGTCTTCGGTGGCAAGACCCCTGAGACCGGGGAATCTGGGCCTGGCGACCGCAAGGAGCCGGTGGAGGGGCCGGGAATGGACATAGGTCCGGCACCCGAGGTGACGGCGGACGCCCCTTCAACCACCGCCGGTGGAGCTGTCCCGGAGCCCCCGCTGGTACGGGTCCTTGTCGTGAGCATGCCTCCGGACGAAGGCAGAAGGAGTAGGGAGGGGACCCCACCCGCCTCGGAAGTTGGCGACGCCGGCACCCTGGACCTCGAGCTAGGGTCTGACTGTACCAGGGTGTCTCCCCCGAGGGACGGTGGTGGCGAGACCGAGGCCCGTGGTCAGGCGGAGGTTCCACCGGCCGAGGGTTCCCGAGGCATGGTTGGGGCTGACGCCGTGGTGCTGCCTTCCCTACTACCGGCCGCGCGTCCTGCATAGAGGGCCAGGCCCGGCTCTTGTGTCGCTGCCCAAGACTAGGTGAATTGTTTTCCCTGTTGATTCTTTGTTAATTTTGGCTTCCTCGTCGTCGGCTCCCATCTTCTCCCCCTCTTCATTTCAGGAAGCACGAGGCTCCAGTGCTCTAGGTCTCGCACCGGAAGGCGCTGAAGGTGCAGGACCTGGACACCGCTGGGAGGGGTGTCCGGGTGCTGGATGTGGAATTCTCAGCGGAGGAGGTCCATTCTCCTGAGGGTCAGGTGGCGGCGTCCGAGGGCTGTCCCGTCCGTGGCCATTGTCACCGCGTCTGCCGTTTCGGCTAGTGCGAAGACCATCTTGGCCCCGGCTCTCAAGGCTCCAGTTGCTGCTCCTGGGGATAGCTCAGGGACGCCGGCCGCTGCCTCCTCCGCGAAGCCGATCAGCGTGGATGCGGTGGCCATGGATGTCGACGCGCCAACCCCTCCCGTTCGTGAAGAGGGTCCCTGGGTGATAGCATTGCGACAGCCGCTGCCTCGGGAGTTGATAGACTCCTGGATCGAGTGGAAGAGCCGAGCGGATCCTTAGGCGCTGCCCGTCTTCTCGCTCCGGGACGACATTGAGGAATCCAAGTCGGACGCCATCCAGGTGCTCGGCCCCAACTTGGCGGCGAGCCTCTGGATAGTCGCCGATGCCATTGAGACAGAGCTCCCTGCCCAGCTTCAGGTGAGCCTTCTGCGCCTGTCGCACTCGCTTTGCGGCTCTGAGCGCGTGTGTGCGTATGTCTTGACTGCCGCTGCTGCTTCCTTCTCCTTAGGACCTAATGCACACCTCCCGTGACAAGTCCTGCTTCCTTCGCCGCGGGCTTGGGCTCGGAAACCAGCTCGATCTCAAGGGGAAGACCCTCGCCTACGCCCAGGACGAGCTCACCTCCGCGACCGCCAAGCCTGCGGAGCTGAGCATTGACATTACCATCATGAAGGTAGAGGTTGCGGACGCGGAGGTCCGGGCCGCCACTTCGGCGAAGCGGGCACAGGAGCTGGAGGGCCTCCTGGCCGAGGCAACCAGGGAGTGCGACGCCGCCCAGAAGCTTGCTGCCGAGAAGACCACCGCCGCCGAAGTCCTTGCCAATGATCTGAGCAAGACTCAGGCGGCTCTGACTCAGGCAGTCGGCATGGTGGATTATGTCCGGGAGGAGGTGCGGAAGGCTCAGGAGGATGCTGACGGTACGTATCGCCTTGTGTTCCTTGCTTCGTTCGTCTCGGTCATTCGTCATCTTCTTTATCTATTTGTTATGTTGCCACAGCTCTGCAAGTGGCCCACGACGCTGAGCTCACTGATCACCAAGAGCTGTAGAGAACGGCACGCGCACTGTGTGACTCCCTCGGCACCGACGGGGAGCCCTCGGGAAGCTCGCTTCGAAGCCGATTGAGGGAGCTTCACGGCCGAGTCGGCGATCAGCTGAAGGAGGCCTTGCTGACGGGCGCAAAGAAGACGCTGGCAGTGGTGAAGTCCTACTATGGGAACTTCAACGCTGTCCCCGTTAGCGAGGGCATTCTCGAAGCCGACGACGATGAACTCCTGGCGTTGATCGAGTCGATGAAGGGCTGTGGAGAAGCATTGGCAGGTCTCTTCGTGGAAGACATCGCGCTCTCTCCCCTGAACCTGGAGTAAAGACATGCGGCTCTTCGTGGCCTTAATATTTATGTAAATATTTGCATGTTTGCTTTCGGTTTCACTTTTTCGTTCGGTTTTTTTCTATGTTAGTTTTTTCACTTAAGTCAGAGCCCAGGCCATCGCGCTTCGGGAGTCCTAGTGCTAGGACTTTGTCATGTAGTCCCCCTGCAATCCGAGGGGCGCTAACGAGTTAAGCACTTAGAAAAAGCGTTCCTGTGTTTCTTTTCTGAGCCTCTTTGCCTTTGCTGATACCGACCTTATTGATTTCATCCAAGCGTGAGTTGCCCCTTAAGCGTAGAGTGGCGAGTGGAAATGCCGTATTCCAGAGGCGTAGGCAGTCTCACGGCTCGGCCGGCTCTGCCTTTGCGGTTTCCTTTGCTTTTCTGAATCCTATAAGTTCAGATTCATTTTGGTCGAAGAGTGTGCACGGAAAATTTTCAAAAAATTCTAGAAATTTCACTCAGACCTCGGAGGAGTTTGGGGGTTCCCCCCGTCCTAGCCCCGAGGAAGGGTTGGCCCTGCCATAAGCAGGGCCGAGCTTCAATTGTTTTTGCGCGGTAAAACGGAAGCTCGTCCTTTTCCCGAGGGCAGGTTCGGACGTTAAGCTTGAAATCTTATATGAAAAGAAAGCGAGTCTTTTATTGATCTCAAGTTTTTACAGATAGTACAATGCATGGATAACTTAGGGATAGAAGCGACGTAGCTGTTCTATATTACAAGTGTTGCTGAAGACTTTGCCTTTCTCGTTGGCCAGCTTGTAAGTTCCTGGTCGTAGCACTTCGGCAATGACGAACGGTCCTTCCCATGGTGGCATCAGCTTGTGGCGCCCTTTGTTGCTTTGTCTCAGCCTCAGCACCAAGTCACCTACACTGAAGGCTCGGCCTCGGATGCGTCGAGCATGGTACCTGCGCAGGGACTATTGGCACTTGGCAGAATGCAGTAGGGCGATGTCCCGAGCCTCGTCGACCTGGTCTAGTGCGTCCGCCCGCGAAGTCTGGTTGCCCTGCTCGTCATAAGCTTTGACCCCTGGGGCGCCATACTCCAAATCCGTGGGTAGCACAGCCTTGGTGCCATATACCAAGAAGAAGGGGGTGAACCCTGTGGCTCAGCTCAAGGTGGTCCTTAAGCTCCATATCATGGTAGGAAGTTCGGTTAGTCATCTCTTGCCAAATTTATTCGACCTGTTGAAGATTCTCGGCTTGAGACCCTGAAGAATCATGCCATTGGCTCGTTCTACCTGGTCGTTTGTCCTTGGGTGAGCTATGGCCGCCCAAGCCACTTGAATGTGGTGCTCGTTGCAGAACACCAGGAATTTCTTCCCAGTGAATTGCGTGCCATTGTCGGTGATGATGGAGTTCGGGATGCCAAAACGATGAACAATGTCAGTGAAGAATAACACCGATTGGGTCGAACTGATTTGTGTGATCGGCCGAGCCTCGATCCACTTGGAGAACTTGTCAATAGCGACAAGTAGGTGGGTGAAGCCTCGGTGCCTTTTGGAGGGGCCTGACAAGATCTAGTCCTCACACGGCAAATGGCCACGTGATCGGGATCGTCTGGAGAGCTTGCGCCAGAAGATGGGTTTGCCGAGCGTAGTACTGGCACCCTTCATAGGAGCGTACTACTTCTGTTGCATCGGCCACTGCCATCGGCCAGTAGAAATCTTGTCGAAAGGGGTTTTCAATGAGCGTCCGTGGCACCACGTGATGACCACAAGCCCTTTTGTGAATCTCCTCGAGCAACCGTCTTCCCTGGCTGAAGGGGACACAGTGCTGCAGGATGCCCGAGGGACTATACCGGTAGAGGTCACCGTCGATCATTGCAAAGGTCTTGGCCCTTCGAGCCAACCGTCTTGCTTTGGTTTTGTCTGAGGGTAGGACCCCTCAGACGAGCCAACTGATCAGTGGCTCACACTAATCTGGCTCATCGTCATCCCTTTCGGCTTCGATTTCCATGGCTTCGGCTTCTTCCTCGGCTTCTGCTTCGGGACCAGAGAGTTCACTCTTGTCGTTTCTTGAGCGGTCTTCAACCCCCGAGGGGTTTTCGGGACTTGACGCTGCCTTGGGCTCGCCATTAGGCTCGAGAACTCCCTCTCCCTCGCTCCTCAAAGATTTTACACCAACCGAGGGTTTATGCAGGTCGTTAGCAAATACACCCGCTAGGATCGAAGCCCTTTTGGATGCAATTTTTGCCAACTCATCTGCTTCTTCATTGTATTTGGGTGCAACGTGGTTGAGCTTGAGGCCATTGAACTTCTTCTCAAGTAGCCACACCAGCTTGCAGTACGCGGCCATTTTGGTGTTGTGGCATGTAAACTCTTTCATCACTTGGTCGACAATGAGCTGGGAATCCCCTCAGACCTCGAGGCGTTTGATCCCCAGCTCGATAGTGATGTGAAGGCCGTTGACGAGGGCTTCATACTCAGCCAAGTTGTTGGAGGTGGCGAAGTGTAGACGCAGGAGATACTTGAGGCGAACCCCTGGGGTGAGACGAAGACAATGCCTACGCCAGCACCTGTATTCATCATCGACCCATCGACATACTTGATCCAGAATTCCTGCTGGGTCGGTATAGGCAGCAATTGAGTCTTGGTCCATTCCGTGATGAAATCTGCCAGCACCTTAGATTTGATCGCCTTGTGAGGAGCGTAGGTGATGCCGTCACCCAGGAGCTCGATTGCCCATTAGGCAATTCTTCCCGTCGCCTCTCGGCTCTGGATCACCTCCCCGAGGGGGAAGGATGACACCACAGTTATGGGGTGCGAGTCGAAGTAATGCCGGAGTTTGCGCTAAGCCAGCACGACCACGTACACCAGCTTTTGGTTTTGAGGGTAGCGTGTCTTGGTTTCGGACAAGACTCCACTGATGAAGTATACCAGACGCTGGTTCGGCAGCACGTGCCCTCCCTCCTTTCATTCGACGACAATTGTCACGCTGAACACCTGGTTGGTGGTGGCCACATATAGTAGGAGATCCTCCCTTTTGGTGGGCGGGACCAGGACTGGTGCTTTGGCCAGCAAGTCTTTAAGCCTGTCGAGGGCTTCCTAGGCCTCGGCTGTCCAGGTGCAGTGTTTGGACTTCTTGAGCAGTCGGTACAGGGGCAGCCCCTTTTTGCCGAGACGCGAAATGAATCGGCTCAAGGCAGCTAAGCATCCCATAAGATTTTGCACACCCTTGAGATTTTGGATCGGCCCCATTCGGGTGTTAGCCGATATTTTTTTCGGGTTGGCCTCGATGCCACACTCGAAAATGATGAACCCAAGAAACATGCCTTGGGGGACCCCGAAAACGCACTTCTCGGGGTTGAGTTTTATGTTTCATTTTTTGAGGCACTCGAACGCCTCTTCTAGGTTAGCCACAAGATCGTCTGCTTTCCTACACTTGATCACAAAATCATCTACGTAAGCCTCAACGGTTCCCAAAAACTTTGAGCATGCAACGTTGGTATGTCGTGCCTACATTTTTTAGGCCAAATGGCATGGTTACGTAGCAATACGTGTCGAAAGGAGTAATGAATGAAGTCACGAGTTTGTTGGACACTTTCATACGAATCTGATGGTAACCGGAATACGCATCAAGGAAACAAAGTCGTTCACAGCTAGCAGTGGAATCTACTATTTGATCAATGCGTGGTAATGGAAATGGATGCTTAGGACAAGCTTTATTCAAACTAGTATAATCTACACACATTCTCCATTTGCCGTTTATCTTATTAACCAACACAGGATTAGCTAACCACTCTGGGTGAAATACCTCCTTGATGAATCCGGACGCCAAAAGCTTCTGCACCTCCTCCCCGATGGCCCGGCGCTTCTGTTCATTGAATCGGCGTAGGCGCTGTTTCACCGTCTTGGATCCAACTCGGATGTCCAAGGAGTGCTTGGTGACCTTCCTTGGAATGTCTGGCATGTCCGAGGGACTCCAAGCAAACACGTCAGCATGCTTGCGGAGGAAGCCGACGAGCACTGCTTCCTATTTGGGGTCGAGGGTGGCGCTAATCCTCGGCACCTTGCCATCTGGGACATTGGGGTCCAAGAGCACCTCCTTCACCCCTTTGGCGGGTTTGAAGGTACCTGAGGCCTTCTTGGGGTCGGGAGCCTCCTTCACCAGTTTTTCGAGGTCAGCGATGAGCGCCTCGGATTCCACCAGTGCGTTGGCGTATTCACAACACTCAACATCACACTGGTAGACGTGCTGGTAGGAGATGCCGATGGTGATGACCCCATTGGGCCCGTCATCTTGAGCTTGAGGTAGGTGTAGTTCGGGACGGCCATGAACTTGGTGTAACACGGCCTCCTGAGGATGGCGGGATAGGTGCCGTGGAAGCCTACCACCTCAAATGTGAGGGTCTCCTTCCTAAAGTTGTCAGGAGTCCCGAACTAGACTAGCAGGTCGATCTACCCGAGGGGCTGTACGCTCTTCCCCGGCACTATTCCATGGAACGGTGCCATCATCATCCGGAGAAGAGATCTGCTGATTCCCATTGAGTCTAGGGTCTCATCGTACAAGATATTGAGGCCGCTGCCTCCGTCCATGAGGACCTTGGTGAGTCATGTTTTGCCAACGACGGGGTTAACAACAAGCGGGCAACGCCCCATGAGGGGACATGATTCGGGTGATCATCCCAGCTGAAGGTGATGGCGTTGAGGGACCAGTCGAGGAACTGCGACGTCGCTGGTCCCATGGTGTAGACCTCCCGATGCTCGCGCTTTCGCTGGCGCAACATGGGAGCTGTCCCCGGTCCGCCGAAGATTATGAGGCACTTGTCACTGGGCGGGAACTCAACATCCTTCCTGCTCTTGTCCTCCATATCCTCGACGGGCTTCTTGCCGGCATCGCCCTTGAACGCCTGCTACCCGTAATGCTTCTTGAGCATCACACACTCCTAGAGCATGTGCATCATCGGGCGCTTGTAGTAAGGGCACGGCTTGGTGAGCATCTCATCGAAGCGACCTCGGGGCACTTGGGCTTGGGCCCACTTGGGCTCGGTCGCGGCCACAAGAGGGTCAGAATGCAAGGGCTGCTTCACCTTGCCCTTCTTCTTCTTACTGTTGGGGGCTCGGGAAGAGGTGCCCTCGGGGGCTTCCTCCTTCTGCTTGCCATTGGGGTCGGAGAAGAGGGCTCCAACTGCCTCATCGCCCAAGGCAAAGTTGGTGCCAATTGCCATGAGCTCGGATATGCTCGT
Organism: Bothriochloa decipiens; assembly: GCA_023333625.1. Lineage (NCBI taxonomy): Eukaryota > Viridiplantae > Streptophyta > Magnoliopsida > Poales > Poaceae > Bothriochloa > Bothriochloa decipiens. The sequence continues at coordinate 52,168,767 of CM041633.1, read as the reverse complement.
GGGGGTCTTGCGACCCAGCTCATGGAACAGCTCTTTGCAGGTCCTCCCTGCAGTGAAGGCTCCGACGACGTTAGAGTCGGTGACCTTTGGTAGCTCGTTGCACAGCTCGAAGAAACATCGGATGTAATCCCGAAGGGACTCTCCTGGCTTCTACTTGCAGCTGCTGAGGTCCCAAGAGTTTCTAGGGTGCACGTTCATGTCCTGGAAGTTTCCCACGAAGATTTTGACCAGGTCACTTCAGTCGAAGATCTGCCGTGGGGGCAGATGTTCCAGCCAGGCTCTTTTGGAGTTGGCTAGAAAGAGAGGAAGGTTACGGATGATGATGAGATCATCCTGCACACCACCGAGCTGGCACGCAAGATGGTAATCCATCAGCTAGAGCTCAGGGTTTGTCTTCCCTAAGTGCTTGGCTACGCTCACCGGTTGTTGTAACATCCCGGCCCAGGGCTTAATAGGATTGATAGGATACTCATACCAACAAGTTGTAACTTTTTTTCCGGAAGCCCATCAGCAAAGAACTCCGAGGTTAAGCGAGCTTGGCCCTAGAGCGATGGGTGACCGACTGGGAAGTTCTTCCTGGGTGCGCATGAGTGAGGACAAAGTGCACAGAAAAAACTGGTGTTGGTCTGTGAGGATAATCTATACTCTAGTTAAGCTGCCAGATGTAAGTGGGCCCAGCCTGGGAAAGGCGGAACGTTACAATTGTCAAAATCAGGGTGAGAACCTGGCTCTCCAAATGGTCTCGCTGATGACGTGAGGACCCGGAGGCTCAGGAGAAGGCGCACGATCCTCATCGGAGTCGTATCACCCACCCCTGTGGACATGGTAGCCTCGGGCAGCTCTGTCGGTCTTCCGGCGGTCGCGTGCCTGAAGTATGGCCCGGACGTCGATGTCCTTGCCAAGCCGTTGATGAACTGAGGGGACCCTCGGAGCCTCGGTGTGGACTGAGGCCTCTCGTTCATGGCGCAACGTAGCACCATGTTGGTGCTCGTCGGGGCCGCAATGGGGCGAGGCAGAACTCTCTGCCTGTAGTACCGCGGTGTCCTCTAGGAGACCCTTGAGCTGGTCTCTGATTTGGCGGGCTTCCACGGTGGGATGGCTCTGACATGTTGCGAAGGCGCATTGCGGCCTCTGTGAGCTTCTGGCTTGCCCGACGGATCACTCCCGGGGTTCCTGCTCTATCATCGGCGATGATGCGCGCGTGGATGTCGCGGGCTCACTGTTGCGTGCCTCCACTGTCTCCTTGCTCCATGTTCTGCTCCAGTGCAGTGCGGAGCTGCACGAGGCATAGGCGGTCTTCGTCCATCAGTAATTCCAGTTCCCGGAGTAGCTCCAGCTCTGGAGATGGGCGAGGACGAGAGGTCCCAGCCCCCGGGTCCTGAAGCGGCGTGGGTCGCGGAGTCCGCGGAGGAGGGGTGTGCTGCAGCTGCTGCAACTGTGGCTGCTGCTGAGGCAGTGGCTGCGGTGCCTAGGCCTCGTGGTCATCGTCCGACACGATGTCCTCCACCAACCCCTCTCCCGAGTACGTCAAGTGGTAGCACTCCCGGAAGGGGTCGACATACTCGTCTTCAGTGTCAGTAGGCTGTCCGACGCTGAGGGCCATGTTCCACAAGTCCATGATGTGGATCAGGGCCTGGGGATCTCCCAGAACTCATCGTCGTAGCCATCGCTACCAACGTCCCTTTGAGACGAGGAGACACGGTCATAGCTGCTGACGATGGAGGAGACACTCCTCCTACTACTGCTCGCCTGGGGTGAACTCCCGGGAAATGGAGAATAAGAAGCGACAAGCTCGTCCATGGGCTCGAGGTGATGGAATGACATCCTCACCAAGTCGTGCTGCACAGCATGGATGGCACGGACGTGGGCCTCTAGTGCGTTGCGAAGTCCCAGAGGAAATGGTGATGACGTCGTTCGCCTACCCCACTGGGGCTGAAGCGAAATGGCGGTCGTCACCAAGGGCTCTCCTCCGCCTAGCTGGGGGTCGGGAGGAGGGTTGCCGCGGTCCCAGCCTGAGGATACGGGCCAGACTGTGCCGCGGCATCAACTCGTGCTGCCGCAGCCGTGGAGCTTTCCACCCCTGTAGGAGCAGGATGCGGGCCACCCCGTGGGCGCCACTCACGCCTGACTCGGCGAGGTCAGTGCATGGCGTTTCCTCCAACTCCTACCTAAGAAGAGGAGGTCATGCGCAGTCTTTCTTCTGCCCGTTGTGGGACCGAGGGAGGAACAAGGACAATGCGGGGCTCAACATACCGGAGAGTCATCTCGTAGCCGTGGCCAGTGGCCACAAACTTAAGGCTCCCGAACCAGAGCACCGCTCTGTGAGGAAGCAAGGGTGAAATGTTAGCCATCCGAGACTGGATCGACATGCAGTCCCCTACCTAGCGTGCCAACTGTCGGTGCTAGAAACGTCGGGTGATAACACCGTCTAGTAAATTTATGCTACGCGGTCGAGGGTCTCGGATGGTGTACAAGGGGGAACACTGGGAAGTATACTGGTTCAGGCGCTATGCCGCCCTACGTCCAGTTTGAATAGGGGGATCGTGTTGCCTTGCACCGGGCTGCTTGTAGTAGGGGTTACAAGCTATCAGCGAGAGAAGGGGTGAGTCCCAAGTCTCTGTGAGCTTAGAGCTAGAATGTGCGTTGTGTTCTTGCTCTGTGTGTGTGCGAGTGATAGTGGGAGAGTTTTTTTTGTTACGGGCTCCTCTGTCTCCCGTTTTATAGTCACAAGGGGAGGGCAAGGTTACAAGTTAGCTTTGGTCTTGCAGAGGTGCAGTGCAGCCATAGCGATCCATGCTTTCGTCAGCTGATGCGAGGCATGGCTATCGTACTTCAAGTGATTCTCCACTGTTGACGTGCCGATTCCATGGAAAGACATAGTGTGCGACGTGGCCGGTCATGCCCTGGCGCCAAAGATCGTGCTAGGTTAGACTTCGTTGCCCAGCATGGGCACGTTGTACGGTTGGGTCTTCCTTCTTTGGGTGCTGACCCTCGGGCGACCCTGATTCCCCCTTTATGCAAGGGCTCGGGAGTAATGATGTCATCCCATATCATCATCCCTCGAGCGCACCTCTTGCATTTGGAAAGTATGGGCGCTGACCCTCGGAAGGCTTGCGCTGACCGTGCCACAGGCTCACCCCATCCCTAGTGCCAGTGGTTCAGTCACAGTGCCCCGTTCCTGTAGCCGGTCACTCCTAGCAGATTTGGCGGGCAACTGTCACTGTGGCATTCTCCTCAGTGACGAAGTGACTGGGTGAGGATGGACGTTTCACTGTGCACCATCCTAGAATGGCGTGGAGTTGGTGGGACTGTCGACTCGGTTGTCGATAGGACGTGGCAGTTGGTACGACAAAGTGTGCCCAGGCGTTGTGCAGTCGTGCGTGGTGGCCCACTTGATGGGACTTCGCCTGGAAGGTGGTCAGAGGAGGTCCCTTGGTGGACAAGGTTGCTCTACTGACATCAGCGAGGCTCGGGCAAATCAGGGAATTAGCGCTCGAGGGAGAAAGTATGTAGCTCGAGGCTCGGGCGAATCGGAGAACGGCACCCGAGGGTGATAGTATGTGGCTCGAGGCTCAGGCAAATCGGAGGGTTGCGCCCGAGGGTACTGCTTTCCACTTGATAGTTTTGTATCTCAGCTTTCTACCAACTTTCTGTGAAGGATTTACAAGGTAACTTGCTATCTTGCCCCGTCAGTCATCAGCTGATTAATCGGTATTGAAGATCTCCTGCATCGATCTGTAACCCGAGGCGCTCTGCGCTAGCCGATTAGCCTCTTGATTTTGGGCTCTGGGAATATGATCAAAGCCTGTCACTGATCATGATAGCCTCTGAGTATATCATCTTTACATTCAAATAGGCCGAGCAATTGGTTGATGACTAGTTGTGAATCTCTAAAAACCTCAACTACATCGGCCTTTGCTTTGTGCAGAAGCTGAAATCCCTTTCAAATCGCCTCATACTCAGCTTGGTTTTTGTCACCGTAGGCCCGATCGGGAAAGCGAACTCGAAACGTTGACCTCGAGGTGATATAAGTATTACCCCAGCACCTCCACCTTACTTGCAAGATGATCCATCAAAGAACATAGTCCACGGTGCCACATCAACCATACTGACAGCGCCTCCATGATGCTGGGTGATGAAATCGGCTATTGCTTGCCCTTTGACTATTTTAGTCGATTCAAACCTCAAGTCAAACTCACAGAGAGCCAAGATACATTTGCCGATCCATCCATTGAGAATTGGCATTAACAACATATGCCTGATCTCATCTGCATTGGACACCATCGCACACTCGGACGATAGCAAATAGTGTTTCAACTTGGTGCATGAATAGAATAAACATAAGCACAGCTTCTCAGTCGGCGTGTACCTTGTCTCGGGATCCAAGAGTCTCCTGCTTAGATAGAAAACAGCCATCTCTTTTCCTTCAAACTCTTAAAAAAGGGCCGAGCCAATCGTATGGTCCTCGGCCACCACGTACAGCTTGAACGGCTTACCTGCCTGTGGCGGCAACAGAACAGGTGGAGACTTCATATATTCTTTGATCTCGTCGAAAGCCTTTTGCTGTACGTCACCCCATCTGAATTCTTGATCGTCTTTAAGCTTCAACAATGGTGAGAATGGCAGTACCTTCTCTGACAGATTAGCAATAAATCTTCTGATGCAATTGATCTTACCGAGCAAAGACTGCAACTCTTTTTTGTTAGTTGGCGGCACAAGCTGATCGATGGCCTTCCGGCTCTTGCTGCCAACCTCTATACAATTGATCTTACCGAGCAAAGACTACAACTCTTTTTTGTTAGTTGGTGGCACAAGCTGATCGATGGCCTTCCAGCTCTTGCTGCCAACCTCTATACCCTTACGATGCACCATGAAACCCAGAAACTCACCAGCCGACACCCTAAAAGCACACTTATTAGGATTCATCTTCAAACCATCTTTTCTAGTGCATTTCAGGGTAGCCTTTAAATTGGCTAAGTGCTTCTTGTAGCTCTTAGACTTCACAACTACATCATCAATACAAATCTCGACAATCTTGATGATCAACTTATGAAAAATATAATTTATAGCCTTTTGATAAGTTGCACCGGTATTTTTCAAACCGAAAGTCATTACAACCCACTCGAATAAACCCATTGCATCAGGAAACCTGAAATCAGTTTTAGGAATATCTTCGTCAGCCATAAAGATTTGATTGTAGCCAGCATTACCATCCATGAAGCTGATGACCTGGTGCCCGGTAGCCGAATCGACTAACATATCGGCTATTGGCATCGGGTAGCCGTCCATTAGGGCAGCTCTGTTCAAGTCCCTGAAATCGATGCAGACCCGTAGTTTGCCATTCTTCTTGTAGACAGGGATAATATTCAATACCCCCTCGGAGTATCGGCAAGCTCAGATGAACTTGGCTTCTAACAACCTCTCGATCTCGGCCTTGATGTCAGGCAATGACTCCTGCTTGAATCGTCATGGCGGTTGCTTGAACAGCTGAAATCTAGGTTTGATAGGCAGCCTGTGCTCAACAATCGATTTGTCCAAACCAAGCATCTCATAGTACTCCTAGGCGAAGCAGTCTTCGTATTCTTTCAATAAATCAATCAACTCCCGCCTGAATTGAGGGTCAAGATTGGCGGCAATGTACGTTAGCCTTGGTCAGTCACCAAGTCCAATATCGACTTCTTCAAGCTTATCGGCCGACATAAAACCCTGTCCAAGCTTGCCCTCGGTGCCATCGATCGGATTTTCCATTAATAAAAAGATTCAGAGCGGATTGCCCGGACCGGCTGTTGACTCTCATCATTGACCTTGATGGAGCCTTCATCCCAAGTCTTGCCAGAAAAGTGGTCGTGTTCCCCAGCTTCCAGTAGGTAGCATCCGCTGCGGCTATACTCACCGAATCATCAGCTCGGACCACTTCAACTTCTTCGCCATGCCACTGGATTAAGCATTGGTGCATTGTGGATGGCACACAGCAGTTGGCATGGATCCAATCATGCCCCAACAGCAAACTATAAGAGCCTTTGCTATCAATCACAAAGAAGGTAGTGAGCAGCGTCTTCTTCCCGACTGTTAGCTCAACATTGATTGCCCCCGAGTGTTGGAAGAGTTGCCCCCGAAGTCCTTGAGCATCATATCGGTCTCAATCAAATCATCAGGGCCCTTGCCCAGCCTACGGAAGGTAGTGTAAGGCATGAGATTGACTGTGGTGCCACCATCTACCAGCATCTTGGTCATGGGCATTCCATCAACGTATCCCTTGAGGTACAGGGCCTTCAAGTGCCGGTGCTTGGGTGGCTTGTCAAAGATAGCTTCTGTGCAAAGACTAGCCTAACAGTACGTTGCTCAGATTCTAATTCATCAGAGTCAGAGAAAACTTCAACTTTCCTGGCTCGGGGTGCTTTGAACTCAGCCGAAAGCACGAACACCATCTGCACATCGGCTATTGCCTTCCCTTTATCCTGAGGAGGCTTCTCCCACCAGACCTGCTTCGGGCGGCCCTCTGCCTTGAGCTCCATGTTCCTGAGGCACTGCACACGGCGTCACTGACTCTTGGTCAAATCTCCAGGGCACGATTTGTTCTCCTGCCAAACTGGCTCTTGAGGATCGACTGCTGCCTCGTTGAGCCGATCGCGCAGGTCCCTTTTTTCGCGCCGATCCTGCATGTCATGTGGGCGTCTAAGCCTCTTATGCACAGACCGGTGGTTGGTCTAAGAATGCCTGTACTCTCTATACTGATCACTGCATTCTGGGCAATTGCGCAGAGTCGGCAATCTAAGACCTTCGTTCTAGTAATGCCGGAAGAACGGGCAATGCCAATGGCTTATTTCTTCCTCCCGGCGACGAGTCAGCTCCTCCTGGTAGCGAGCTTCTTCTTCATCACGAGCCCATCTCTGGTACTCTTCTTCTTCGAGCTGCCTCCGGTGAGTCTTCTCCTTCTCCCGTGGCCACTTGTTTAGTAAATCATGGGATGTAGGCCTGGTCTTCTTGGTGCCGCTGGACTCCCCCTTCTCAAACCGGCTCTTGTTCTGCTCCCGGCTTCTCATGATCATCTCCAACTCTTCAGCCGATATCTGCATATTTGGATCGACTGATGCATTCCTCCTGGCTTGGTTGGAGGTCAGAACCTTCGTCTTGCCTGCACGGGTCGCCAGCTCGACCATATTCTGGCCCTTTGAGAACGGGAACTTGTCAATCTTCATCTTCCCCTTGGGAGGACTGTCAATCTTCAATAGGCCATGAGAAATAGCTCTTTGAATCTGGGTTCTGAATGCACGGCATCCATTGGTGTCATGTGTGGTGACGCCGTGGTACTGGCAGAATGACTTCCCTTTCAATTCTTCAGGAGAGGGCCTTACATAATCGATAGAGAAAGTGATCTGCCCAGCACTGACCAGTAGATCTAATAATTTGTCTAGTTTGTGCGCATCAAAATCATACTGATCATCTATGCTCCAGTTTTTGGGTACAGCCATAGGCTTCTTGCCCCACTTCAGCTCAACAGCGGCAATTTCATCTTTGTCTTCATCATCGAAGTCTGAATTGCTGATGTATGTGGTCTGCTTGTACCTCCCTTTTTTCCAAAAGTCTGAGCCTGCAACTCAAGCGCGGCCACTCTCTACAACACCTGGCTAACACTGTCAAAGTTAGTGCCCACCAGCTTCTCCTGAACGTGCGGGAGCATTCCACCGATAACCAGGTGAGCGAGCTGCTTGTCAGACAGGTTCAGTGAATAGCACATGTTCCTCATCTCCCTGAAGCGCTTGATGAAAGCCGACCAGGTCTCGCTACTCTTCTGGCGCATGCTGGTCAGATCAATAATAGTTTTCTCCCCAATGCCAGAGAAGAAATAGCTATGAAATTTGATTTCTAGATCCGCCTAGTTTTGAATTGACTCGGGCTTCAGAGTGGTGAACCAACTAAAAGCCGGCCCAGTCAATGATAGTGAGAAGAAGCGAACCCTGTGAGCATCCTCATACGACGCCTCGCCGAGCTGAGTCAGGTATCGGCTGATGTGCTCTATGGTGGACATGTCATCTTGCCCACTGAACTTGGTGAAGTCCGGCATGCGATACCTCTGCGGCAACGCCACACGATCAGACCACTTAGGATAAGGGCGCCTGTATCTGATTGAGACCCCTGCCTTTGGCTGCAAGCCGAATTGATCCCTGAGCATTGCACTCATCCTATTCATCAATTCATCTTGAGGTGACTGGGTGTACCCAGGGTGCAGCGCCGACGAGAGCTCTTGATAAGTATGCCCGAAGTGATAGCCCGGAATGGGCCCAGTCTCAGTCGGCGCATTCCCAGTCGTCCGTATGTAAGTAGCAATCTGCTCAGGAGTGTAGTGTCTGTATAGCTTGTGAGCTAAAACTATTTTTGGTGCCGAACCCGCCGTCATATTGTGATCCTGAACAGACGGCTTTGGCGGATTCGGCTGTTGTGGTGGAGGTTTGGAAGTTCCAGCCACTGCACCTGATTTAGAGTCCTCTGGTGATATGTTGAAGTATGTCGGGCCCAGAGATTCTCAATCCTGTCTGCCGATGACGGTCTTCATGATATTATAGAATATCTGCAGGAAAACGTTGTGATGATGCCCGACTGCCTGGTGCGAAGAGGACCAAATGGCGCCCTGAATGAACTCCTTGAACTCTTCCTCGCCCTTGTCGCTATGGCCAGGTATGACCCACCTTGGGTAGGGGTTCTTCTTGATCACGCGGCCGTCGCAGTTCTTGCCGAACGACAGCAGACAGGCATCAGTGAACTCTTCAATGATTTGATCCAGGACAAATGCATCTTCAGGATCGATCTCATTATGCTTGACCCTGATGATGCTATCATCCCTGGGAGCATTGCTCTCCGGAGCCTTTCCCTTAGTCATGAGTGAAACGGTCCCACCGGGCGTGCCAAAAAGTGTGTTGGCACAAAATGTGGTTCCTCGCGCTCAACACACCAGCAAAGTCGGATATGATCTCAAGAGCATTAGAGCTTCCGAGATCCAGCTACCTTCAAACCCGGTCTGAGAGTGCCGATGACCCTCAAGCGTGCCAGTCAATTTGACCTACAATTCACAAGAAAAAAAGATAATAATCAGTAATCACAAGGCGAAACTAGCCGGTAGGTCCAGGTAGTTCCAACTATGTAGCTCTGAGAACTGATACGATCAAAAATCGACTAAAGAGTCGATTCCGTCATGCATGCATGATTTTCTTCAGATTAATCATTGAACTGAGGTATAATCAATTAATATGCATAATCAGATATGTCAACATACTGTTGATGCAAAAAGGCGTTAGATCTGCAAACACACCGGGCTAATACCCAAGTTCGATATCAAGGCGTGCCAGTCGATTTGACCTATTAATCGACAAGGATGATAAATTTAAATAAAACCCGAATGAGACGACAGCGATACGCCCGGACGTCAAAGCTCAGATGATATTCGATAACTGTTGAACAGATCAGACGAGACGACAGCGATACGCTCGGACGTCAAAGCCTGAATCGTGCTCGGTAGACGTGGAACCTGCAAGGTCACCGGAGATGAAGTTGATGCAGCCCGTCGATTCTTGAAAGAACTCGTTGAAAAGGAAAAGGTACTGGTGACGAAGTCGTCGAAAAGTAGATTGCTTGAAAAGTAGATAAAAGTAATAGATTTGTTGTATTTTGATTGATTCTCTTTTTACATTGCCTCCCGGTACATATTTATACCCTGGTACTATGAGTTCTAAACAGACACGACAAAGTATTACCTAAACAAGTCTTATCTCTAAGGAATAAAAAATAATGACTCGTACCAAGGTCGGACTCAAAAGTAAACTATTAAAATATTGGCATAAATATTGCCAGTTTCCTTATCCATTGCTTTACGATGAAACCTCTATCGGCATTCTCCTCATCTCTGTAGATTCCATCGGCAAAACCCATCGATAATTATTCAGCTCTGCTTTCCACGTTCTTCAGCTCTGTTTTCCATCGGCAACCATGCCTCTCTCTCCATCGGCAACAGCCTTCTGGCTTCATCGGCAATGTACGAGATCAACATATCCTTTATCGGCAATCATGCATCGGCAACTGAAGCAATACTGGAGAATAACCACCTTCTTGCCGATTTAGTTTACTCTCCCGATCCTTATGGATATGTGCCGAAAAACGGTGTCAACACATACATTAAACAGGTTTACACAGAAAGCTATAACAGATCCAGATGTAATCGATTGATGCAAACAAGTCATATATTCGAAATAGACTGTCTGAATGTCAAACAGATAGAAATCGGCTACTTAGCCGATTTGGCAGAACACAATCGGTTAACTGGTGTTTCTTGTAAAAGCATAGCTGCATCGGCTATTTAGCCGATCCAGGATCCGTGAAGCAGAAAACTTGGCGGTGATCGTAACCACAAGTCGATCTAATAAGAATACGAAACTGGTCTAAAGGCCAGCAGTTTTACATCCGTACAAATCGGCTCTTGTCAAGTTCTCTCATCACGTACGAGTAAGACTACGGTAGTACTGACCGATAAAGCAATTGTCACGACAGAGCATAAACATGAATAAAACATAAATAAACATTTTTCATGTAGATCTAAGGCCAGTACTATGTAATCTTGATCAGGCAAAGAGATGTTATAGAAATAAATAAACAACAAATAACAGATAATATCTTGATAACTTAATGAATCTAACTAAGATGCCAATTTAGTTAGAACTGATAACTAATCCATGCACATAATCAAGATTAATCTAAACCCTCGTCCACCGGATGACGCTAAACATATATTAAACAAGAAAACAAACATGAATCGATAACTAACCCTTATTTGATTTAAGCCCACGTCCACCGGATGATGTTAAATTTATACCAAACAAGAATCAACCCCGATCTACGATGCTCCCATGTCCACCGGATGATATTAAAGAGACAAAACTTAGCGAGGTATGATGGTACTTACAAGCAAGCATGCGTCCACCGGATGACACCCAACCCGATTGAAGAAACTCACCGAGATCTACGTTACTCCTATTCCTAAGGTTTGGCCGGGACCAAAAGGTGTGTTGTATTGATGTGTTCGTACGTATTACAATGGCCGAGGGCTTATATTTATACCCAGGGCTAGACAAGATAGAATCCTAGTCGAATTACAACACAAAATGAATATGGAAATTAACAAACTCTCCTAAATTAGAGGTAACTTGGAGTCCAATCTTTTCCTTCTTTAACGAACTACGAACATGATCGCTTCCTGGCGCCGGAAACTGGTGCTGACATCATCAATCGGCTCTTTTTTTCAACCGTACCGTCTTCGCTTCGGCCCAACAATCGATTTCGAGACTCGATCGACTATTTCTGCCATTGCCTCTGTCCCGAAATCAGCTATGTGCGTTTGGCATCGACTATCTGCACTCAGTCCAGATTTTGGTGTAAACAACAAGATAGTAGAGTACTAAGTAAAGGCTGCATTTAATTCACTTGTGAATTGTCTTGCCCTGAGATCCTGCTTAGGCAGCAATATATTTGCCCACTGTAAAGATCTACTCTTTGTCTTTGACTTAGAGACTATCTACCTTATGTTTATTAAAATTTATGATAATTTGGTTGTATGGTCTACATAACCTTGTGATTACATACAACAATCCAAAAACTATGACAAGATATACATCTTAAAATATTGCACCGAGTTTCATACCATTAGGTAAATTAATTAATACATGGTTGCCCACGTAGGATCATGACTACTAAGGAGTTTGATGAACTCACGTTAGATGGTAGCGATTACCCTACCTGGGCTTATGATATCAAGATAGCGTTTTCTTCTTGTAGTCTTTTGACTACAATTTAGGTATCCCAATCTGGGATTGTCCTACAAGATAAGCAAAACTATACTGCTTTAGCTTTGCTATGGTTTTATATTGGTAAGGATATTAAATCTGAATACCTTATGATAGAAAGTTCTCGTGAATTATGGGACGCTTTTAAAGAGCGATATGAACAGCAAAAGGAACCCATTTGGTCTAAGGCCAACCATAAATGGAATCACTTACGTCTCCAAGATTTTAAATCTGTGGCTGACTATAACCACGCTGTTCATAAAATTTGTTGCAAATTAAAGTTTTGCGAGAAAGAGCCAACTGATGTAGATAAGATAGAGAAAACACTCTCTACTATGCCTCCGTCTGATAGAATATTGCAACAACAATATAGGGATCATTGTTACCAAATTTATTCTTAGCTTATTCATACATTGACTCAGGCAGAAAAAACATGAACTTCTTGTAAAGAATCATCAAAAGCGCCATGTTGCTACAGCGCCACTACCTGAAGTTAATAACATAGAGAAAAATACTAAGAATAAGTTCAATGGACATCATCCAAAGAACAAGTTTGGTAAATTTGCAAACACAATAAGAAACAAAGACATAATTCACATAAGAGGAATAAGGACAATGCGAAACCCAAATATGACAAGAAGTGTCATAGATGTGGAGATTTTTCGTATTTTGCCAAGAATTGCCGTACACCTAAGAACTTAGTTGCTTTATACCAAATGTCTTTGAAGGAGGCTAAGCCTATTGGAGAGAAGAAATATGAGGCGCACTTCAATGCCCTCAAGGAAGATTGTTCCACTGAGAACAACAATTCTACTCCTATTGAAGAGAACCTTCCATCGATGGACAACATGCTCCTAGACTTTGGTTCAGGAGACATGTTTGGAGATTTGAAATAATCTCAGTCCACACTTGATATCTTAATCAATAGTTGTTGTAATAATACAAGTCATATAGAATTGATTGAATCATATTAGTTAGTAAGTTTGCGAGTTGTACAATCCTGTTTTTATTATTTTACTATACAAACTCATATAAAATATATTGTATGTATATAATTTTCTGTTGATCTTGATCCAAAGGAGGAAGAATTATGCCTTGTGGACTATTGTACCACAAATTATTCTATACTTAGAGAGATGAAATTGTTGATGCAAAAAGGCGTTAGATCTACAAACACACCGGGCTAATACCCTGGTTCGATATCGAGGCGTGCCAGTCGATTTGACCTGTTAATCGACAAGGATGATAAATTTGAATAAGATCCGAATGAGACGACAGCGATACGCCCGGACATCAAAGCTCAGACGATATTCGATAACTGTTAAACAGATCAGACGAGATGACAGCGATACGCCCGGACGTCAAAGCCTGAATCGTGCTCGGTAGACGCGGAACCTGCAAGGTCGCCGGAGATCAAGTTGATGCAGCCCGCCGATTCTTAGAAGAACTCGTTGAAAAGGAAAAGATACTGGTGACGAAGTCATCGAAAAGTAAATTACTTGAAAAGTAGATAAAAGTAATAGATTTGTTGTATTTGATTGTGTATATTTTACATTGTCTCTCGGTACATATTTATACCCTGGTACTATGAGTCCTAAACAGACACGACAAAGTATTACCTAAACAAGTCTTATTTCTAAGGAATAAACAATAACGACTCGTACCAAGGTCGGATTCAAAAATAAACTATTAAAATAATGGCATAAACATTGCCAGTTTCCTTATCCATTGCTCTACGATGAAACTTCTATTAGCACGCTCCTCATCTCTGTAGATTCCATCGGCAAAACTCATTGATAATGACTCAGATCTGCTTTCCACGTCCTTCAGCTCTGCTTTCCATCGGCAACCATGCCTCTCTCTCCATCGGCAACAGCCCTCTGGCTTCATCGGCAATGTACGAGATCAACATGTCCTTTATCGGCAATCATCCATCGGTAACTCAGAAGCAATGCTGGAGAATAACCACTCTTGCCGATCAGCACATTTTTCAGCCTATATTGACACGTGTCAAAAAACGGTGTCAACACATGCCCCCCAATTTCGGAGTATAGAATACTTTATGCACCAAAATTTACTCCAGGTCATAATTGCCCAAACCGCTTGAACTTCTCTTCGAGAGTTGCGTGCGTGGTAGTGGAGATCCCGTACCAACAGGCCCATATAATGCTTTCTCCGTCGCGGCCCATTCTTCATCTGTGATTCAAACCCTAGCTTTTCCCTCTCCAGCGGCGACATCAACAGGCGATCCTTCGACGAACTCGATCATCGGCACTCTTGATGGTGATCCTTAGCCTCCATTAGCATTCTTCGCCTTCTCCATCTCCGTCGTGGCCATGGCTATCCGTTTTGACGTCCCCAAGGTTAGTCCTTTTTCTTTTGCCTGTCCTCTGACATTTCGTTTCTCCTTCTCTGCGCAGTTTATGACTCTTCCCTGTTCCCAATCTTTAATCTCAGGAACTTTGCAATAATCTTCTTATTCCAACGCATCAGAATCACTTTATCTGCCTAGGCCCAATGGGAAATCCAGACCCAACCGACATCATAAACGCAGAAACTAATCGAATCCCCTTCAGAGCTCAGAATTTTGACCTGGGATTCTGGACTGATACCTTCCGTTCCTGGCTAAAAACCACCAAGGGATGGAAAGATTGGTATTTGAGGGTTGCTAGGCCAATGGAGCTATATTGGGCGGAACGCAAATTAGAACAATGCATCAGAATATCTATTGCCGATATGGAGAGGAATGAATCTTTGTTAATTGCCACCTCCTATTTCTGGTCGGATACCCTGAATGCCTTTATCTTTAAACATGGGCCAGCTTCTCCCACCCTTGCCGATGTGTACATGCTCACTGGCTTGGACATCTCCTCTGCCGATGACAACTCACTGTTCCAGCGAAAACCTGAGCATCGGCTGACCACCAGGAACATTGGCGGCTGGACTGGCTATATCAGCGAGTATAAGAAATCTGGTTCAGTCAGTCACAGGGAACATTCAGCTTTTTTGAATATGTGGCTTGAGAAGTTTATTTTCTATGGCAGAATAGTTGGACCGACCAACATGCACCTTCCTGCAGCAGAGCTGTTGGCTAGTGGCGTCAAACTCCCACTGGGCCGATACCTTCTTGGCTCAGTCTACCATCTCCTCCACCAAGTATCACAAAGGCTGCTGCAAGGTAAATCCATCGGCAACCTGGGGGGTCCCTGGTGGTTCACCAATATGTGGTTGAATGCCCATATGCACAAGTATTTCCATATTGACCTGTCCGCCCAGCAATTCCCTCAAAGTCTTCCTGAAGATTATCAACTCGGGAAGAAGAATCAGCAACGCGCCCCCTATCAACTTTGGAGAAGCACTGGCAGTACTACCAGGGGCAGAGGCAAACAGAATCCAGATCGGCAATCTCTTCCACAGCCTCTACATCGGCATCCCCTCTGAGCTTCGGGCCTGGGTCCCGTATGTTGATGAAGCAGCAAGATTCCCTCTTTCCTTTAATCTTACCGATGAGGCCCTTAACCAGGATGCCGACATTCTTAGGGCAATAATCACTCCTCGTGCTATCCCGGTCAACATTTTTGGAAGCGGGAAGAATATTAATCCCACATACGAGTTCTATTATCCATCGGCAGCAGCAAGACAACTAGCTTTTGGACAACTGCCCATCAACCTATGTTTTGCCGATGTGATTAAACCGAGAGAGACTATTGCGAGCCGTGTGGATTGGCGCAAGATTGTCACTCTCCTTCCCGATGTCGATACCTCAAATGTCGATCTAACTGATTGGATACCGGCTTCTTTTGTCACCGAGTCCTTCAAATTATGGTGGCAAGAATGGAAAGAGCAGCTATTTTTTGCCTCTCCTTATTTTTACTGGAACCTCATTGATCCCGATCACGCCATCCCTACTAATGCAGTAAGTCTGACCCTCTGTACTTCTTTCAACTCCCCTTTAATCCATCGGCAACTAACCCCTTTCTCTTTCTTTTTTTTAACAGGTTGATGACCCAGTTCCAACATTGAGTAAGAGTGGTAAGGTCATACGGCTGCAGCCGATTTCCCCGGTATCCATCATCGGCCACAAGGCTCCCTCGCTAGATGCTCCAGTGGGCCGTGGTCGTACCAAGAGGAGTATCAAATCGGTCATATTTTTGGCACAGTCACCTCAGGTAACCATCTCACTTTCTTTTGCAGATGCCGATTACTGTGATTTACCGATTTCACATTTCAGGGCGCGAGTTCTACACCTTTAGAATCTTCATCGGCAATTCGCCCTTCGTCTCCTCCTGCAGCGCCTTCGTCGCCCCATCTTGTTGTCCTTGACGACTCTCCAGAGGTATTCTTTATTCAAACCTTAATTATGGGATCGGCACTTTTACTCATATGTCTCTCTTGCAGCACCGAGTGATTGCATCGGCAACCGTCCCAAGTGTACCGATTCCTCAGCTATCCGTTGCCGATGCCCCCAAACCGTCCGATGCCGATATCTTACAACACAAGCGTAAGGCTTCATCGGGCGAAGAATCACAATCCAAGCGGGCAAGACTTACACCATCTCGGTCGGCGTCTTCGCCTCGCCCGATATCGCCTGACGTATCTGTGCGGACCTCTCCATCGGCACCTGCTCTTCCATCGGCCATGGTACCCATACAAGGATCTTCATCGGCATCGGTACCGCAGCAGCAACCAATCGAGGTACCAACACAAGGAACGTCATCGGTAATTGTACCTGAGGTTGTTTCTCCGAGCCAAAGGCGAGAGCTTGCCTTGAAACAGGTGCGTTGACTCCCTTAGATAACCTTTAATACTTTGGGCTCTTCTGCTGACATCATCCTTTCCTTTTTAGGAGCAAGATTCCCTCGATAGTCTATTCTCCTTCTCCATCAGTGGGATTGTTCCCGATGATGAAGATTCTGAAGAAAGCTCTGCTCCAGCCCTTGGAGCCCTATCACCTGAGACCAAGTCAAAGCTAGAGACGCTGTTATCATTGCTGCAACAGGAGACCTCTCTACTGATCCAAGATTCTGACTCTGCAAGAGCAACTTTTAAAGGATTTTGAGGTCATATTTCTGCCGATGCTGAGAAAGCACTTTTCCAAGCTGCTCATCTGGAGAGCCGACAGTTGCAGTATCAAAGGGCTGCCCAGCGGATTGCCGATAGAGCCACTCAGGCAAAACTCCAAGAGGACATGATGAAGCATAAGCAACTTGCCGATGAGAAGCACAAAGACATCGGTAAGCTAGAAGCCTCTTGTGCAGATCTGGAGGACAAGATTGCTCAGCTATCGGCAAGAAGAGAAGCCCTGCTAGCGGAGCTGAGACAGGTTGAAGGAGCCTTGGACGTAGCAAATCATGAGAAGGCCCAAATGCCCGAAGCTGTCAAGACTCTTCAGCAAGAAAGGGACAACCAAGTCCTCAAGACGCTGGCGCTCAAGAGGAAGATTAAGCCAATTGAAGGCAATGCCGATGAAGATGCAAAGATACTGGAGGAAACTGACCAAATTCGCCTGCGTGCGATATCATCTATCCATTCATTGTTGAACTTGTAAACCTCCCTTTTCATCGGCAATGTGACGTATCAGAAATTTGCAAAACTTTACATTAACGTAGTGCCGATACATTCTTTTTTGAACAAGCACTTTGTCTATATATATTTTTATTGGCAAGTGCTAAGAATCTCATCGGCAATAGGAAAGCCATGTTGATGTCTGCCGATGGACCTTCACTTTTGCGTTTCAGCTGTCATATTTGAGTCTTTGCTCCACGGGAACTTTCCTCTTTGTGCTCATGTTACATCTTCCTCTTTTGAGTCTTCGTTAGACCTTTAGGGCACCATTGAGGAAGCTTCGTCTTCCAGACAGGTTGGTAAATTTTTGCACTTGAACCTGGGCAATTTGTATCGGGATCCCTGCAGAGTATCGTTTCAGGGACTCCTGCATTGGTCATCTCTTCGAGCTCCTTTTGATTCATCAGCAAACAGTCAGCACGCCTGCCCAGCCTTCCATGTACACTGGTCCTGCCCCCCAGCTGATCATGTACCGATACCCCTTCTCTGATCGGCTTACCGATGTATCTGCTCCGATCACCATAGCGCAGCCTTCTTTCTGCCCGATCGGTTCGATCATAACCATTGCACTCGGGGCAACTATCAACAGTAGGCAATTTAATGCCTTCTTCCCAACAATAGATGAAGAAGGGGCATCTCCAATGGTCTTTGTGCCGATGCCATGCTTCCCAACGCAACTCCTCTTGCCGATGCCAATAGTGGTTACTTGGAATTCTGTACGGAGCTGGTCTAGGAGGCCTTCTTGAACTACTGCTTGCTTCAACTATCTCTTTTCCCTCCAAGTCATTGGTAGTTGCTTGATTGCTAGGATCCACCGATGCTCTCCTCTTAGCACTTACCGATGTCAACACTTTGGTCTTGTTTACGTCCTCTACTATGTTTGCTGGGAAAGGATGCTTATCAATTTTTATCGGCCTCCGAGCTTTAGAATTGTCAAACTTGATCCTCCCAGATTCAATTGTCGATTGTAACTGCTGCCTGAAAACCTTGCAGTCATTGGTACTGTGCGAAGTTGCATTATGCCATTTGCAGTACCTAATTTTCTTCAGTTCATCTGCCGATGGAATCACATGATTGGGTGATAGCTTGATTTGGCCCTCTTGAAGTAGCAAATCAAATATTCTATCGGCCTTTGTGACGTCAAACATGAATTTCTCTGGCTCTTTCTGACCAAAAGGACACGATAAAGGTTTTTTACCCTTTACCCACTCAGCCAGGCCGATAGTTGGTTCTTCATCTGAATCTGACTCTTCTGCCTCTACGAAGGACACCTTCTTGTTCCAGCTCTTTCTATGCTCTGGAGCTTGAGCTCTTTGATCAGAGACCCTCTGCACAATATGACTTAAACTTTCAAACTCCTGAGCATCGTATTTGTCCCTGAGATGCGGCAACAAACCCTGGAAAGCCAAACCAGCTAACTGATGGTCATCAAGCAGTAGGCTATAGCACTTGTTCTTCATGTCTCGTACCCTTTGCACAAAATTCTCTACCGATTCGTCGCTTCGCTGTCTTAATTTCATTAAATCGGTAAGCTTCTTTTCATGGACACCAGCAAAGAAATATTTATGAAATTGTCTTTCCAGATTGGTCCAAGTAAGAATAGAATTTGGTGGTAATGAGATGAACCACGCGAATGCTGATCCAGACAAAGAGGACGAGAATAATCGGATCCTTAGCTCGTCCCTGTTTGCTGCTTCCCCGCACTAGATAATGAATCGGTTGATGTGCTCCATTGTTGACGTATCATCTTGCCCAGAAAACTTAGTGAAATCTGGCACCTTGTACCGATTCGAGAAAGGAATTGAGTCGTAAGATGAAGGATATGGAGTCCGATAAGAGTAAGTATCGATCTTGGGCTGAATCCCAAATTGTTCTTTCATCACTTCTGCAATCTTATCGGTCAAGAGTGCATCCTGATCTTGCCGATGCACTGGCTGGATCTCTACTCGAGGCGTTGGCTGATATGCTTCTACATACCCCTGTGGCACTTGGCTTGGACAAATCGGCATATTCACGGCACCAACCTGCGGAGTAAAGTTCATCGTCTGTTTTGCCGATGCTTGCTCCTGGAAAGTTGTCTGTGGACTATACCATTGAGTCCCTATTGCTTGGAGGCTTGGTTGAATAGCAGGTTGTTGAATTGGCGCTTGCCCTGACCAATTGAGACTGTAACTCATCGGCACCTGGCTTGGCGATGGCTGATAGCTTGTAGACAATTGATGCTCTTGTATAGACGGATGATAGCCAGCATAATTGCCCTGAATCGCAGGTAACCCTGACTGAGATATGAACGGTACTACAGGCTGCTCTGCAGTGGAAGCTCTCTGTTGAACTGGTGGAGGATTAGTCAATGGATTCGCATAAGATATCTGTTGTGGAGGTGCATAGAATCCCATTGACAATGGCTGTATAGCAGGAGGTACAGTAGAATAATACGGCACTTGAGCCACCGGCCAAATTGGAGTAGCCGATGTCATCAGACCCTTCCTTGCTATATCATGCTCTTGAGGCAATCCAGAGTTGGCAGTAGATGGACCTGGAGGCATACCGTATCCCCACCAATTAGCAACAGTTTGACTATGTTGACCTGAAGGACCTGACATCGCCGATGCCGATAGATCTGTGCTCAACTGAGTACTAGGCCTATCCTGAGACGTTAGATCTGATCCTATCGGCGTGGCTTCAATGATGGATGGTCTTGATATAGCTGGAGTAGGCGCTTCTATACTCTCAACGGCTGGAATTGCCGATGGAGTGCTGGTAGATGCCGATCCCGGCTGATGATATGCCGGCCCGACATACCCTGGTGCTTGTCCTTCTCTTAATGTTTGCACAACAGCATTGTAAACAGTATTGGACAGCACGGTGGAGTGGTTGATCAAAGCTTGATTTAATGCAGAATTGACCATCTCCTGTAATTTACCAGGGTTGGAGTCAAAGGTTACCTGCCGAGGCAGCAGCAGATCTTGCTTCTGGATAACTTCTCCTCCCCTATTCATGCTGTAGGATTTCAGGTAAAGCTGCCTGTAATTTTTCATAGCCTTTTCCATGGCTTGCCTCTGATCCTCCTTGAGATCTGATTCTGATATCTCGATGATGTTTTCTGGAGTGATATCGGTAGTATTCTTCATGATAAATCTATTGATTTGGTCCCACTGGGCGTGCCAAAAGATGTGTTGATGCAAAAAGGCGTTAGATCTGCAAACACACCGGGCTAATACCCTGGTTCGATATCAAGGCGTGCCAGTCGATTTGACCTGTTAATCGACAAGGATGATAAATTTGAATAAGATCCGAATGAGACGACAGCGATACGCCCGGACGTCAAAGCTCAGACGATATTCGATAACTGTTGAACAGATCAGATGAGACGACAGTGATACGCCCGGACGTCAAAGCCTGAATCGTGCTCGGTAGACGCGGAACCTGCAAGGTCGCCAGAGATCAAGTTGATGCAGCCCGCCGATTCTTGGAAGAACTCGTTAAAAAGGAAAAGATACTGGTGACGAAGTCGTCGAAAAGTAAATTGCTTGAAAAGTAGATAAAAGTAATAGATTTGTTGTATTTGATTGTGTATATTTTACATTGTCTCTCAGTACATATTTATACCCTGGTACTATGAGTCCTAAACAGACACGACAAAGTATTACCTAAACAAGTCTTATTTCTAAGGAATAAACAATAACGACTCGTACCAAGGTCGGATTCAAAAATAAACTATTAAAATAATAGCATAAACATTGCCAGTTTCCTTATCCATTGCTCTACGATGAAACTTCTATCAGCACGCTCCTCATCTCTGTAGATTCCATCGGCAAAACTCATTGATAATGACTCAGATCCGCTTTCCACGTCCTTCAGCTCTGCTTTCCATCGGCAACCATGCCTCTCTCTCCATCGGCAACAGCCCTCTGGCCTCATCGGCAATGTACGAGATCAACATGTCCTTTATCGGCAATCATCCATTGGTAACTCAGAAGCAATGCTGGAGAATAACCACTCTTGCCGATCGACACATTTTTCAGCCTATATTGACACGTGTCAAAAAACGGTGTCAACAGAAATATTTTTAGACTCTTAAGAAAAGAGAAGGAATACCTTCTAAGTTATAGAGATATCCATAAGAATGGTTTGCATGTGGAAACACATCAAGGTAATAAAGAGGAATTTCTTCTCTTAACCGAACCTACTGGATTCAGCAAATAAATCTATGAAAGTATTCTTCACTCCAAACTGGATTCTCCTATACATACATAAAGCCCATAAAGCATGTTGCTTATAAGATAATATTCCAGGATGTCGATACATTCCATAACTGGTATGATCGACTTGGGCACCCTAGAATAGGGATATATGGAAAATTATCAGCAATTCCATAGGTCATTGATATGAAAAAGTTATTGCACTGTTTGTGCAATAGGAAAATTAATTTTAAGACCATCACATCTTAAAATTAGAGCTGAACCACTAAAGTTCCTTGAAAGAATTCATGGAGATATTTGTGGTCCGATCGAACTATTATCGAGGTGTTCAGATATTTCATGGTATTGATAGACGCATCTACTAGATGCTCTCATGTGTCTTTGTCATCGACATGCAACCATGATTTTGCCACAACTTATTAAGTTGAAGGCCCATTATCACAAACATCGAATTCGATTAATCCAAATGGACATTCCATATGTGTATACCCAAAATGGTTTTGCTGAATCGCTGTTAGAAGAATCAAGCTCGTTGGAGACCTATGTTTATGAATTTCAAATTGCCTATGCCGTAGTGGATCATGCAGTCCTGCACGCTGTAGATCTAATCCAACTATGACCAACTGCATATCATGAAACCTCCCCATTGAAGTTAGTACGTGGGAATCCTCTGAATATTTCCCATTTGCGTAAGTTTGGGTGCATTGTATACGTACCCATCTCACCACCTCAGCGGATTCATTGGGTCTCCATAGGAAAATGGGGATCTATGTGGATTTTCCACCTCCGTCAATCATTAAGTATTTAATACTCCTTACCGGAAATCTACTTACGGCATGCTTCGCTGATTGTATTTTAATGAGGACCATTTTCCAGCATTAGGGGGAGAATTGTACCATTTGGAATGCCAGGAAATTTATTGGAATGCCAAAGGCATTTCTGTTTCTGATCCACGTAATACAAATTCTAAACTTCAAGTTTAAAGAATTATTGATTTGCAAGATATTGCAAACAATCTGCCAGACGCTTTCTCTAATTATAAAGGTGTCACAAAAGTCCCTCCATCTTGCAAGGAACGTGCCTGAAAGAGTGGAGTTACCTAATAAAACCACTCATCCTCATCTTCAGAGGAAGAGGGGGTAACACTTCCAAGAAGCAAGATGTGATTGCTAGCAAACAAAAGAAGACTAGAAATAAAACTCAACATTTAGTTGAAAGACACCTAGAGGACATACAATGTCCTGTGGATAAATGTGATCCACAATCCAGCTCAATTATGCGCATAAACACTGAAGCTGAAACATCGAAAGACGCTGGATCCATCATCTCGGGAAGTCATGATGAATCTTTAAGGGTAGAAGAAATTTTTATAAATTTCGCTGAGACTGGAGAGTCTTATAATCGTAAGTCCATAATATTCAACTGTTATTTCTCTAAAAAAATTTCAAAAATCCATCAGACCGATTCGGATCCTAAGTATATGGTTGAGTACAAAAGGCGCTCAGACTAGGATAAGTGGAAGGTTGCAATTGAGACAGAGATTGCCTCGCTTGATAGAAGGATAATGTTTTTGTTCATAAAAGGAATGAAAACAATGAAGTGGTGAGATATAAAGCAAGGCTAGTGGCACAAGGTTTTACGCAAAGACCTAGCGTTGATTTCAACGATACATACTCTCCGGTAATGAATGGAATAACTTTCCGATATTTAATAGCATTGGCAGTATAAAATCGTCTATCTATGCAGTTGATGGACGTAGTGACTGCATAGTCATATGGGTCATTGGATTCTAATATATACATGAAAGTTCCCGATGGAATTAGTATACTGAATCTTAAGGCAAATCAAAACACGTATTATATCAAGTTGCAAAAGTCATTATATGGCTTAATACAATCCAGTTGATTTTGGTACAATCGACTTTGTGTATTTCCTAAACTTAAGGGATACAAGATTGATTACACGTGGTGTTCATGGTGAAGTCCTTAATTGGATTTCATAGTATTATATGATAGTCACTAGTCTTGACATCATTTGTGATGAACACATATATTAATAGCACGTTGTAATCTAAAGACGGAGTTTGAGATTGTAGATATGGACTAAACCAAAATTTCATTTTTATGTTTATAATCCAAGTATCTTCCCTGAAGATTTAGTACATAAGCTATCATCATATTGAATGATTCAATATGAAGGTATCCTATGGTTGTTCTACCTCATAATAGAGAAAAATTGGTTTATGCCATAGTGATTGAAATGAGATATTGGGGCATGTGACCCATTATCTCTGTGCTATTTATGCGCTAATATATCTTGCAAATGTTCCTGGTCAGATATTATTTTGTAATGATTAGCTATCCGATAGCAGCACTATTCCTACCAAATGTTGGTGGATTGAAGTTAAGAATATCCTTTGATATTCCGATAGCACAAGTGATCTTGGTATGTTTGTTTGGAAGAACCCATGATCTGGTTGGATATAATAATTCTGATTATTTATAAGATCCCTAAATTTTAGGTCATTGAAATAAGATTATGAATATGGAAATACCATTTTGTGACAATCTTTAAATAGATATTTAATGGGCATTCCGCTTAAATCATTCTGACATTGTATTGTATAAGGCTACACATGAATGTGTAAAGCTTGACAGAATGATATATCACATACTGATGTTATGTGGTGTTGATTCTATTGAATCAAAGTTCATTTATCTGTAAAAGTAACGTAACTTGTGTTGTGTAGATGGAGACAAGTTATATATAATGCAATATTTTGCACCAAGATGGTTCTACTCCATAATTAATATGAGCATTAGAATATTTGCAAACTAAATTTTGTGATAATCCCGTAGAGATATTCACAGGGTTTACCATACTCCACATTTCTTTTGTGTTGAGTGCGTTGGTATAGATTTACTTCAAGGTTTGCTAATATCAGGGGGAGTCCCTGTGATTAATAACTTATTGCAAACATCATATTGCACTCTTTTCTTTGTATGAGTTTTTTCCTTTGGGTTTCTCATATAAAGTTTTTAACGAGGCAATATCAACACAAGACTATGTCATATCATCCATTTTTCCCGACAGGGGTTTTTGGTGGATGTTATTGGACCATAAGATGCATTGTACTCTTTTCTTTATGTGAGTTTTTTCCTTTTGAGGTTTCTCATATAAAGTTTTTGATGAGGCAATGTTAATACAAAGATAGTTGTCATATTATCTATTTTTCCTTACTGAGGTTTTTCAAAGATAATATATGACACATTGATCATAGATCAAATTGTTCTTAGACTATGTCTTTAGGATCATCTAATGGGTCTATAAACATCAAGAGATATATACATACATATCATGGTGTTTCTTCTTATTTTTTCCACGGGGTTTTTAAGGAGTTTTTACCTGGCATATCAATATACTTTGGATTTTTCCCATAGGGTTTTTCCAAAGATTCAAGACAATAATTGATGAACAAACGAAGACATCTACAAGACCAATTGATCAAGGAGGAGTGTTAGGATTAATTAGAATAATTAATAAGTGATCAATTAGTTAATCCCGTCATTAGTAACTGCTAATGACGGTTCACCAAACAGACACCTTTTGGGCTCATCCGACACCCCTTGGCCAAAAGGCATGTGCCTATTTGGTCTGTATATATATGTACTGTACATCAGAGATAATACACAGTTACTATTCACTTTACTTTTCATTCCATTCTACTCTTTACAGTTTCCACAAAGTTGAATGGCACGCATGGAAATTCTAACCTTTTTTGTATATATTTGCTTAAAGTTCTGTATGTTTGACTTCTGGGTATTGAGAATGACAATTAAAATAAAGGCACGGAGGCAGTACCTCTTAGACTATCTGCACTAGGTCCTGAACCACATCCGGTAAAGCAGGGTGCAGGAGTATTTGCCACAAAAAACACCCGCACCACTGTACGCTAATCATCCGCTATGCAGAGCCGTCCGCTATACTTACCATCTTCGCGTACATCCGCTATGCGTGCAGGTGGTCAGACCAACTGCACCGGACCCCGTAAAGGCTACGCTATCCCTCACCACATACGAGTTTACCGGATGATGGAGCTGCAGCGCGGTACGCAATTCCTGGTGGACAACTCACTCGCGTCCGGTATTTCTAGCGGAGCACTCCATCATCTGTTATGCATGCAGACAGAGAGAGGATGGGAAAAAGCGACTGGCCCCACTATTTTAATCATTAAAAAATGTTATAACTCATAAACTAAAAAACCAAATTAAAGATCTCACATGGATATATTTAGATAAAATTTATAGATAATAACAAGTGAGCCGTTATTCGTAGTTGGTGTAGAGTATGAGATATAGAGAATGATGGGTGCGAAAGATACGTGTATAGAGGAGAGAATCTTAATGATCAGGATGTATAGAGGATAAAAATAGAGAATAATGAGTGCGGATAGTCTTAGGCCCGTGAGGCTGTCGTACGCCCGCATGAAACACCGAGGAGAGAGAAGAGAGGGGTGAGAGAGGAAAATAATCTAATAAGTGGGCCCCACTATTTCGACTAACTAAAAAAGTTATTACTCACAAACAAAAAACAAATTAAATTCCAATTACACCATTAAATTTGTTTCAATAAATCTTTTAAAACAAGATCTCACATGGATATATTTAGATAAAATTATAAGTCGGACTCACTGATGGTAGATGGTATATTGCATTAGATATAGAGGATGATGGATGCGGAAGAAACGCTTATAGAGAAAAGAATCTCGATGACTAGAACGGATAGATGAGATTTAGAGGATGAGGAGTGCTGGTAGTTTTATGCTTGAGAAATTCTTGGACAAGATCGATTAGTTGCTGTTGGCCCAACATGGAGTTGTGAATGTCCTTGTATTCATTCTTGTCAAGCTTATAAAGAATGTCCTTCCAAACTTTTATAATGTCAGGATCGCGAGAGACCGAAACAAAAGCCATGCAATCAAATTGCGGTTTAACCTTGTCATAAACCGCTTTAGCAAGCGTTGTCTTGCCTAGGCCTCCAAAGCGTTGTCATAACTTCTAACTTTTTAAATTCCCTTTGCTGAGTGTAATGGTCAATCCACTCTGCAATGCCACCTCTAAATTATTATTTTATTTTTGATTTTCCATGTCAACAACAACAACATATATATATAAATATATATATATATATATTAGAAATCATAATTTAACAGCAATATATCACAAACCACATATTTATATCACAAATGACCAAATTTATCACGACAAATACATAATCTAGAATATCTTATAAACAACAAGTCTAAAGTCCATATGTACAAAGTACATAAGTTCGTTACATAAAAAACGACTCCGCAAGCTGCTCACGGCGACTGTGAGGTTTGGGATGGCCCAACATGCGACCCTGACGACCCTCCGTACTGGTTCGACGCTGCCCTTGATTGATGCTGCACCAAAGAGAAGATATTGCACGTGAGTGACAAGATAAATATGTAAGCAGTTTAAAGAAAAGTTGAAAAATTCGGTAGCACCTCCCCTGTATGGGGAGGTTTCCATAACCTGCAAGAAAAACATCGGCACGAAGGCCGACAACCACATTTTCGGCATGAAGGCGGACAAATCAACAAATCCGGCACGAAGGCCCACAAATCAACAAAGCCGGCACGAAGGCCATCACTATGTTTGACACTAAGCATGAGCATAGAAAGTAAAACATCCGTACTCATACTCAGCAGAGTAGAATCTAGATGATGTGGTGGTGGTGGTGCAAGTAGGTGTTGTGGGATCTCCCAACCTTGTTGCTGCCCAATTTCTTGCATGAACTTGACCAAATCTGCCACCTGTCATTGATCATGCTGCCGCTGGGCCTCCAAAGCATGCATCCTCTGACGCTCGCCCTCCCGCTCACCCTCCCGCTCAGCCAGCTAGGCCTCCCGCGGGGCCCAGAGTAGCTACAGCTCGGCCTGCAATATTTGACCTCAATGTTTCAATAATATAGAGCAAGGAACGTAAAAGTCAAAGAATGATGAGTGAAACTGGAATACTTACCTAGAGTGTCGCCACTGCTATCGGTCGTTGGCTTATGGCCACGCTAGAGCTCATGCTCGCTGCTCGGAGGCGGTTGAGAGGAGGAGTAGGGCCCGTGTTGAGGATGCCGTCACCAAGCCAGAACCACCCATTCTTCTTGCCTTGCCCCACCCTCATCACGAGCTAAGGATCAAAGTGCTCCTCGAACCTCGGATCTTAGTCCGGCCCGTTGACTGACCTTGCCGCCTCAATGAGGCAGGTGTGGACTCTAGAGTTGATGTACGCCTCTGGACCCGAATCTAGGTTGTAGTGAATGTTGGACTTTGCTGGGCCCATGTGGGCTACAGCATATGTCGTGAGTTGGCCAATTGGCTAGCCACCATGCACCGCCGACTACAAAAAAGACAACAACATGTGGTTAGAAATCATGCAGAATTAAGGGCGACTAGATTAGACAAATGGTGGAGACTTACATATGCCTTTGCATATTTGCTGAGGTTGGCGCTGCCCTGATGGTGAGTTACACCTGGCATCAGCATACGCTGCTCGCCTTTCCCTTGGTGCGCCTTCTCCCAGTCTGCATCCAACCATTTTTTCATTATAACTGCCTAGCAATTGGGGTGGGTGGCAAACCAATTTGGAGTCACCTACAAGCCATCAGAAGGTCAAATTAGTCATAGTTAATCTCAAAAGAAATCAATAGGAGATGTTTTCTATTTACCTGTAGATACTGCTCCCTTGTTAGTGTCTCTCTTCTTGCCTGAGTTTTATTGATTCTTCTATTACGGAAGGTGGCATTGTAGACAATGTGTGCCTATATGTGGGACTCATAAAGAAAGTCCAAGACACGCCTTTTACAGTAAGCGTAAGCCACCTGATACGCCCTTTCCTCCTGTCTCGGCTGGCATCTGAAGAAGTCCTGCATAAAGACACGAGGTATCCATTATTTTATTTCAATAATGTCCAATGAGAAACCATTGTCTTCTCGTGTAGGAGCTTCTGTGACAAATCCAACATTGCCAAGAACACTGGCTCTGACTCCTCCTCCTCATCCTACTGCTCGTCCTCCATAGGTCTTTTAGCGAATGTCGCATCCTGAGAGTCACTTAACAATCCTGCTACCCCACCATCACCATCAAATGCCTCCAAGCATGGTCTCACGACCTCCTCTCTAGGACGATAGGCATCACCATGGTACACCCACTGGGTATACTTTGGCATATATCCATACTTGTAAAGATGCTGCCCCATCACTTCCCTTGTTTTTCTTTTATTATTTTCACATTTGGTGCAAGGACAGAACGTGTCACTCGCTCCCTTAGCTGTCTTGCAAAATGCTTGATCCAAGAATTTCTCGGTCTTAGCCACACATTCAGGGGTGATTTCAGCCTGAATTGGGCGTCCCGTGTACATCCACTCATGGTTATCCATCCTCTAGCATATACACATAATAGGGTAGTATAACCATAAGTTACATCTGCATGACGTGCCTACTATCTAATAGGTGAGGATAGGTCAACCTAATCCCACCCATGGATGTGTAGATGAGGTTAGTTTCCATGCTCTACTCCGATCCGAGATAGAACTTTGGTAGCACCTCCCCGCTATTCTCCAGATACATGTCCTAGAAGGTAGAGTGTGTAGCTGGAGAATAATAGGGAGGTGGTGTCGAAACTCTGTCTCGGATCTGAGCAGAACATGGAAACTAACCAATCTACGCATCCACGGGGTGTCCAAAAAACATGGACAAACTGAAACAGATATGATCATAGATATGCAAAGATCCACATAACTCCAACCGTATCTGTTTTAGACGGAAGATGCCTAATTGGGCTACATCGATCTACGTACGACAACGCTAAGGAAGAGAGCTTAATTATACCAAGGGTGGTGGTGGAGACAGGCTAGCGGCGTAGTGGCGAGTCGGTGCAGTGGCGACTCGGCATTGTTCAAGCAGGACCGCAGCGCCGATGAAGACGATCTGGGTTGCCTAGGTGCTCCGGGTCCCCTCCGACGGGTCCTGCTCTGCATAAGAAGAAACACATCACTTGAAAAATTCGGCAGGACCTCCCTTTTATAGGGAGGTTCCCAAAACCAACAAGAAAAAACATCGGCATGAAGGCAAACAACCATATTTCTGACATGATGGCCCACACATCCACAAACCCGGCACGAATGCCGTCAATGACTTAAACGGCATGATGGCCGACAACCCTAGGGCTTTACCTTCTTCTCTGACGAGGGACGGGGATGATGGCGTGGAGAAACGGTGATGGACAGGGACAACGGCGTGGACGAACGACGTCGAAGAACGGCATGGACGAACGTCGTCAATGAACAGCATGGACAGTCACTATCGATGAACGGCGTGGACGGTCCTCGGACTATAGTCCGTCTCCTCCTCCCTTCTCCTCCTCCTCCTCCTCCTCCTCCTTCTTCTTCTTTCCTCTTCTCCTTCTTCTTCTCTTTCCTCTTCCTTCCCTTGTTCTTCCTCCTTTCTCCATCCTCTTCCTCCTACCACCTCTTCTCCCTAATAGCCGACCGGGGGCAGCGCGGCCCCCCGGCGAGCCTTGGGCGGCGTGGGCCGGAGCCGAGGAGGGGGAAGGTCACGGGGTGGGCAGCGCGCGCCGCCGGCAAGGAGGCGCAGGCCGCCGCTAAGGAGGAGCGATCGGGCCAGCCTTGGGCGGCGTGGACCGGGGAGCAGGCGTAGCCGAAGCGGCCGGACGGGGCGTGCGGGAGCGAGGCACGAGGCTGGGGCAGGCTTGGTGGTTGTGGGCGGGGCGACTCCGGTCGGCCCCGTGGGCCGCGGCAGTGGGACGGTGCGCCGAGGCGCGGGGAGCCGGGGACGCGATGGCGAGGTCGCACGGGGAGGCGCAGGGAGGTAGAATGGCCGCGGCGGGCGGGGCGGCGGTGCTCCGGCAGGGGGGTGCGGCGGTGGAATTTCAGCGGTGGGGGTTGCGGCGAGGCGGT
Source organism: Bothriochloa decipiens (assembly GCA_023333625.1). Classification (NCBI taxonomy): domain Eukaryota; kingdom Viridiplantae; phylum Streptophyta; class Magnoliopsida; order Poales; family Poaceae; genus Bothriochloa; species Bothriochloa decipiens. The sequence continues at coordinate 52,138,176 of CM041633.1, read as the reverse complement.
GAGTAGGGGGCGCGGTGTCGGGGTTAGGGGATAGGGTTTGGGGAGTTGCCGAGTGTGCATGGGCCTTTTGTCCACTTTTTCTTTTTTTCAAATTTCTTTTTTTTGCCCCAATTTTTTTGTGAAGCCCTCCTACGTTATCTCAAACTACATGTTTCAATTTGGAACTTTTTATGACTTTTTGCTATATATTTCTTGAATTTATTTTGTTTACTTGCATTTTTTAAAAAGTAAATTTGAACTACAGGTGCGTGAAATAATGAAATCTAGCCATTAAAAAAATAATATTCATGTTGTAGATTGTATTTTGAGGCTGTATCCAGGAACTCACCCAAAATTTTGAACGTCTTGTTCACGAAGCATGGTCACTCGCTTGTGGTTGGAGTGTTTTTAAATTATATAAAATATAAATGAAGTACGAAAATGACAAAACTTGTCGAGGTGTTATCGTATGTAGAGACTATGATAACAAATTGAGTAGGTTTCGAAATATCTCCACTACGGGAGGCTCCATTCACACCAGAAAAATGCAAGTAAACAAAAACTGTAGCTTTCCTATCTCTCTTATGACCTCACCAGCATATCCAGTGTCTACAAGACATAGATACCTTAGGTGAAATAATTTACCGATTAAATCTAGACTTGGATGATCATCAAGATTGCACACTTGTAGATCCAATACACGTAGAAGATCAGAGCTTGAATGGGTTTTTATAGTATTAATTAAAGCAGAACCGCGGATAGTAAGCGACCTCAATTTTGACATGTTGACGGTAGGCCAAGCAGTATTATCGATAGAGAGAGAGCCTGCGAGCCTTGTCTTTCTGAAGATGTGATTTGTTTGCGGTCACCACTTACAGCGGCAGCAAAACTTTCTTCTCTTGTCAAGGAACACATGAGATGAAGCACCATATATATCATGAACAGGGCAATAAGAAGGATTAATCTCATCCTCATCCATGTTTCCTGGCTGGATCAGGCTTCTGTTTAGAAGCTCATTGAAGTAATTCTGTCCAATCACGAAAAAGCTTTGCCTCCCATCTCCTTGCTGGATAAATCCTTCAGCTATCTACCTCTGTATCAACCGGAGGATCTCAATCTCATAACCTTAAGGAAATATGCTTAGATATTGTAAGCATGTCTTCAGTTGTGGAGTCAGATCATAATAGCTGAGCAGCAATATCTTCCTCATACTGTCCATACCATGATTGTTTCCTAGTTCAGAACCAATTGAGTCACACACATCGTGCCACTGATTTATGTTTTGTTGGCTCGTTAGCCAACAAGCTAGATGTGGTAACAATAGCTAATGGGACACCTCCACTTTTCTTCAAGATTTTTGGATACTTAGGATAACTCTTTAGGACTATCGCTCTCAAAGGCAAATATCCATCCATAGAATAATATTTTGAGTTATGGTCAGTAAGAGGTTTCATCTTATAGCAACCACTAACATGCCCAGCAACATCAATTATTTGGGTAGTTGTGGTTATTCTAATTTTCAGGCCATTCTCGGGTAGAGCACATCTTAGTATTTCCCATGGTTCATCCCATGTATAATCTATAACGATGCGGTACCTGTATGTATGTGGCAATTGAGCGTGGGTGTGATTACAAACGTCGGGGATTTAAAACGATGTCAACTCATATCCCGAATGGCGGCTTATAAGAATTATATATATGAGGTGTAAACCCTATTCAGGTAACGATCCACACCACAAGGGGGGG
>CM041633.1:52109434-52131451 GCA_023333625.1 Bothriochloa decipiens | reverse complement strand
TGTCGGCTCGTGGACGCGCGAACTGGGCCAAAATTTCATAACAATTGATACAGTCAAATTAGTTTGTTAGATTTTGTTCCAAATTCACTTCAAGATGGGCCCAGTACATGTGTTCCTAATGGGCTTTAATATTTAAATCTATGAGGTAGAAGTGGGAGGCATAATATCAATTAGTACCATATTGCTAGTTGATGTAGAGATAGGAAGTTTTTCTCTATATATATACGTACCAATCCTCCTGGGAAGAGACACACAAAAATCCTCCATAGAGACTTGATTCTCTTGTAAGCCTCTATAGGCGTGTAACCCCAAACTTTGATATAGTGAGATTGTTGCCGGCTGGTGCCCGTGGTTTTTCTCCTTCGCAATGGAGGGGTTTTTCACGTAAATCATGTTTCTCTGCATTGTTTGATTTCGTTTACTTCATATTTCTATACGTCGTTCATAACATAAAGCATGCCCTTGAAAAGTTTTGTAATGTTAGGAGCATGTGACACTACTATAAAAGCTGTGCAATCGAATTGAGCTTTAATCTTGTCATAAACTGCTTTACCAAGCATTGTCTTGCCTTGTCCTCTGAAGCCAACAATAGAGACTATCCTTTGTTCAATACACGACATGCTAGCATCTTCATTTGTCAGTTTCGTGATTAGTTCCTCCCTTAGCTCGTCAACGCCGACAAGGCTAGCAGCTTTAGTGTATAAAGCTGTTATGCATAGGTTAACTGTGGTTTTCCTAGGAGTAATAGCATCGACCTTGTACCTGTGTAGAACAAAGATTAAAATAAGAGAATATTTTCGGTGAAATCCAAATGCAAAGTCTCTGATGTTGATGCCCTGACCTGTCACGTCGCTTGGCAACATCCTTGACACACTCCTTGATGTCCTTGATTTCATGGCCAATCTCATGCCAAGTTGTGGCCTTGCTCAGGGATGGAGCCACAAAAATATTTAGGGGGGCTGGGCTAAATATAAAGTTGGACTAACTTAATTTGAGCCCAAGTCGAGACTATAATCTTCTTCAACCTTCGAATCACGTTTCTAGAACATCCTACCCTTAGACATACTGCAAACTTCATAGGAACTTTATGAGGGGTTTCATGGGTTCACGGATGCTAGGGGCCAAGAGCCCCTAGCCCCACCACAAGATCCGTCCCTGGCCTTCCTTAGATATTGTCATATTCTTTCCTAAACCTTTTAACGCTCCTTTTTCGAGGAACTTTTACCCTAATATGAGAAGATGGTGAAAGCAAATGCCACCAGTCGGCCAAAGAAAATTTAGTCGTCAAGATTACCTCCAAAGCATAAATCTCAGGAGCGGATTTGGCAAGGAGATAGGTCTCATGCAGCAGCAACATATCCTCCTTTTGAGCAGCCAATTCCAATGTCATATGGACCACAGCCCATAAGCTTTCATCCTTATTCTTCTTGGATCTAGTTCGGTCAAGAGACACATGTTCCACCATATTATGGGCCACAATATGAAGGGTATACAGCTACAAGGTATTCAAAGATATCATTATTTTATAAAGACTGTTTTGACAAAATCGGTCTGGAGTTCAACCAAAAAAGAAAGTGGTAAAGCAAGTTTACCGTGTGAAGCATAATCCGAAAGAATAAAAATTCAGATTTGAATTCAATTAGTGAAAAGCCGATTACATTGCTGGAAAATCCGGCTATTGGTAGAAAAGACATTGGAGCATCATCTAGTAATATTTTAGATGCTAAATCTGAACAAAAGAAAGTGGGAGCGCCCAAAATCAAGGAAAATATGGTGCTCTCTAAAACTAAAATAAAACCGATACGCTCATTCGGTTTACCAAACTAGCAAGAAAAGAAGTTACAAAGACTTAGTGCCGAGAAGCTGAAAGAACGAGGCTTGGCATCGGTTCCTAAAGGAAGTATCCAATCTCATAAGGATGATGTTCAAGCAAATGATGCAATAAAGGCAAAAGAAAGAAGAAGATTCAAGGAACAACTGCCAAGTTGGAGGTTTGCACTGAATCATCAAAATTGTTGGTCATGGCATCATCCATATTCTCTGCCTATGTCTATGTGGTATTCATCCTTAGGCATGCATGGCTATCTCTCAGCTCCTTATTTTGATCCTTGGTATGGGTCTCTATATTATGGAGGGTTGCTAAGTCATTATGCTCATCAATAACTTTTTGTTGAGAGCCGAAATATGTTATTTCGGCTATGCATGCTTTGCGGATGAATTCATGCGGCCGATACTTTGTTATCATCCTTAGAATAAAACATAGCCGATGTATGCTCGCAATCACCTCTATATCAGAAGAAGCCCCCATGAAATTTACCTGTTGGTTTTAAGGCTTGGAGGGCATGGTATATGTATTTTTGATTTACTTTATGGATGTGACAATATGATTAATCGGCTTGGAAATAAGGCCATGGTATTGGTATAATCATTATTTCTCACAACGGTGTTGTTTGAGCCATCCAGCCGGTTAAAATACATTCACGCCAAAATTCAAGTTGAATGTGAAGTTTCCTTATTTGGTTTGGTCATATTGCAATCCATGGAGTGCAACATGTTGAAGCCTTTGGTGATTCCTTGCTTGTAATGCAGTAGGCGTCTGATGAATTTAAAATATTTGATGGATAACTCCAATCAAGAGCCAACATGTTAGCTTAATGAGCATCAGGCTTTGACGTCGGTAGGCACAAAGATATAAAGCCATTGCAAAATATTTTTCTCTCTGTTTGTTGTGCAAACACGTGGAAACCGGCCTAGCCGGGTCTCAAAGGCGGCCAAGCCGGCTTCAGGGCAAACCCGGCCAGGCCGGATAGCTATGGCGGCCAGGCCGGCTTTGGGGCAAACCCGGCCAGGCCAGGTGCAAAAGGCGGCTAGTTTCAGCTCAAATCATAAATTTGTCAAATTGATGGTTAGGCCAATTTGGGTGATTGGAAGACTCCCCTGTTGAATTTTTTGAGATCCTAGAGCTAAAGCCGATAAAAGCAAGAGCATTTAAATTTACTTTGAATAATGATGAGTTTTATCGGAGAACCACCGATGATTTATTGTTTAAATGTTTGGGGAGGTCCTTATGATGGAATCAAAATCATATTTAGAAATTCTTATATGCTAGAGACGTTGCAAGGTGAAAGTCTCACAAGAGCAATTAATGGGAGGTATTTGAAAAATACTTTCTAAGTGTTTGGCAAGAAGCCTAAGTGCTCTCCAAATAATGGCCGGTACATGTACCGCCCTAAGCACAAACGGTCGATGTACACATCACCCTTAGACGCTAAACAGCTGTTGGGTTAAATATTGTCGCTGTTTAGTTTTGCTTCTATTTTCAGGTTCATATGCAACAATTCACCTGAAAACAGGGGGCATATGTTGACACTCAAATTTAGATGCCTTGACAAAATAGGCTGGGCTGGGTTTGGGGCCTGGCTAGGCCGGGTTTGGCCCCTGTGCCGGACCCGCGTGCAGGACACGTGTCACCACCTCAGATGCCCCGTGAAACCCGGCTTGGTCGGGTTTGGTCGAGTCCGAGCCGATTAATATATTAGATCAGTTTTTTGCAATATTTGGACGTGTGGGACTTGGAGACTTACCCTAATACGTATTTCCTACTGGGGTAAGACCACCCCCTCTCTATATATAGAGGATCATGGCAGATTGAGATTTTAACCATCCAATCGACACAAAACCAGTCTACAATTCCTTCTCCAACCCTTATGCTGTTCATCCGACAACTAACGATGGCGCCCTAAGCTTGCTAGCTGACCTGCAACCCGGAGACGTCCTTGCCCTAACAGGGTCTCTCTCGGGCAAGATCTTCGACGGTTCCTTTGTTAGTTTGCCTGAAAATTAGCCGTTCTTCGTCACGTAAGCACGATTGTTTGTCCTTTGATGGTTTGCTTGTAAACCTCTCCGTTCTTCACCACGTAAGTGTGATCTTCGTCAACCCTCCTGGCGCACACCGAGAAAGGTGGCTCAGCCGACTTTGAAGGTCCGCCAGGCCAGGTCCGTAAGGCAGCTAGGCCAGGTTCGCAAGCCAGCCAGGCCGGGTTTGTAAACCGGCTAGGCGGGTTTGCTAGCTGGCCAGGTCGGGTTTGTAAGCCGGCTAGACCGGGTTCGCAAGCCGGTTAGGCCGGGTTTCGCGTGTCTTCTGCCTCGGCGCGACGTGTATAATCTAGCACCTACTGGTGTGTTGTCCAGATTCTATGTCAACACTTTAAACCATGATTGGATACATATTATAAAAAAATAAAACGCTGCTACTTTCAGCTTCCAACCAAGTGCATCTAAACACGCCATCGAGGCTGCAAATTGAGCAGCAGTATGCGCCGTACAGCTTTACAGCATATCCAATACCACACTAGCACATTGCGCAACCATTTATCAAAAAGACAAAAGGCACATTGGTAACCTGTAGCATTCACGTTCTGAACAGTGTTCTATTTAGAACAAGCTACTGTCTTTAATGAAGTACCTTGACTTACATTATTACTGCAAAGCCTCACAGGCACATTTGCATTATTACTGTTCGCACAATATATGGTACGGTAGCACTATTACATAGTATATGTATATATTAGGGCCATATTTTATTTGAGGATGACATTGGTGTGTATATATATATATATGGACGTGGATTTTCTGAAACGGATGGTAGATACCCACGGGGGTGTGGTAACTACCCATCGGGTTGGATTATGGACACGTGTCTTCAAGAATGAATCAAACAGCCAACGATGAGTGGCCTCTGAATTCGTCTCAGTTTCCAGTTCCTTGCTGACCCGTTTGCTTGAACTGCATGCTGGCGTCCTGTATTCTCGGCCATGACGTTGGCCCTCAGCCCCTAACTGCAATGTACACAACCAGCAAAAAAAGCAGGTGCAAGGGATGTACTAGCGATTCTACTTTGGGAGCAGGCATGCATACATGCATTCACGGCCTCAGCTGAACATGGTAACGATCCTATATGGTGTCAGCTTTTTCAAAAGGTAAAGAAAAGTTTTCTATTTCGGTTGTTCGTGGGTAGCTACCATATAAGAAGTGATAGGTACCACCCATTGTAGTTAGATATTTCTCATATATATATATATATATATATATATATGGACGTAGATTTTGTGAAACGGTGGGTATCTATCCACAACCGTATGGTAGGTAGCCTCCACTCTGGATCGTTGACGCGTGTTTGTTGCCTTGGATCCAATGGGCGTCGCTCAGCTGTTCCGTCGAGCACGCAGCAAATCACGAATAGTCTGCATGAGCTGCGCGCCAATGGTAAAGCATTCTAGCAAAGGAATGGTCCTACGACCACATGTATAAAGTATGCGTGACGACGTAGCCATTCAATGGCAGTACACATGTCAGTTAAAGCATTCTTGGCCAGCTATGGGCACTTTGCAAGTCGAAGGTGCAGTTCTTTTTACACGAGTACGATTACAGGATCGGTTTGGGCGGGAGTCAAGCCTAATTTTGGATGTCAAATAGCTGAGGCCAAGTTCGGTGGCCGACTGTCAAAGGGGCATGTCAGTGTTCAGAAGGTTATCAATGCTATCTCTGGTATGAGCAGATGTTCGCTCGGTTGCAGTATTCGCGATTGTCAAGAAAAGGAGTCCAATATGTGTAGCTACCCACCCGGAGGGTGTTAGTTACCACCCGTTGTATTTAGATATTTCTCATATATATATATATATAATATCCAGCATGCATGTGTGGATTAATTTGGACATTTGAGAACTTTAGGTAATTATTAAATAATCAGGGCACACGGCGGTTTGAGGAAGAGGGAATGCCACGAGGTCCTTGAGGGTGCTGCCGAAGGTGTAGGCGTCCCTCTTGCCGCCGAGGTATATGATCTCCACGGATCTTGACAGGTCGACCACCGCAATCTTGAACGCCGGCAGCATGGCGGGGTCCATCTCCATGCACGCCTGGTTGATCTTTCTCCATGCGTTCTCTGTCATTTTCGCATGAACGCATAGGCCTCCTCTCGTGTGGCGCCATACTCTTTCATGTAGCACTCGTGCGCGTTGGCTACGTCCTTCTTGTACGTGTTCTTCCCAGCTGCATATATATGCATATGTGTGCGTGTGAATCCACGTGCTGCAATATTGGCATTATTCATGAACGACGAGGACTTATATATATTACCGCGTAGGAAGCCATGTCGTTGAGGAAGCGGCCGACTTCTCCACTGGCGAGCACCATGTCTGGTGCGCTGTCAGCCCACTCAAACGCTTCCCTGGTAGCAAGGCCTGTGCCCATGAGAAGCACAAGAACCAGCATCGGGAGGCCCGACGACATGATGAACACCTCCACGTGCTCTTTGAAGCTTGGCGCGTGCTTTTCGTTCGCCCATGTCGCCTCCTGAAGGTAATATCGTAACTGCAATTGGTACTGCATGCACCCACGACAGCAACTTGTTAGGGCCGGGGTTGTTTAAAATTAAAATTCAGAGTGTAAAGACTTTGCGGGTCACGTATCGAATGTTTAATAGGATGTCGGAAGGATTTTTTTTATAGTAGTAAATTAAAAAAACTAATTACATAGCTCGCTGATAAACCGTGAGGCAAATTTATTAGGCATAATTAATCCTTCATTACCAAATGTTTTCAAATCATGGACTAATTGTTCTTAAATAAACGTCTCACAATTTAGTTATTTTTTTATCTATATTTGATATTACATGTATATGTCCAAATATCCGATGAGATAGGTGTAAAAATTTCACAGCAGGAATTAATTAAACAGGCCCTAAGTCATTTTGCATTTATATATTAACGAAAACCTTCTCGAATGTAATTTTGATGTTAACAATATATGCAGATTATTACTTACACCCTTTTTGACGTAAGACATACTGTACTTTTCATCCGGTTCCAATATGTCCTCAAACTCTTGGAAACCTTTAAGCGTTCTTGAGTACAGCGTGCGCAGGTATTCTGGTACAATGGAAACAGCGTCCTCCTCTCATCTGCTTGCAAGAATAATGATATATACTACACATTATTTATTTGACTAATCATAGCCTCTACTCGTTCTTTGTGTTTTATTTTATAACAAAGTTTATATATATATATAGGGTGCATTTTCTATAATCCCGGGAGTAGTTACTCCCATCTTTAAAAAACCACCTTACGTATGTGTTCATATTTGTTTATCACTTTGAATATGTTTACATACTTATATTAAGGTGCTCCAAATCTTCCTATGTGAAAAAAATTGAAGGAAACCTATACTTTTTAATATATTACGAAAATGCCACTTACTGGAGTATATAAAATAAGTATGACCACATACTCGATGTATGTATGCATACTTGACAAATATACTACCATAGATGGTTTAGTATGATCATATACTTCATGTACATATACTTCATTCGGTCATATATGGCCTAAATCTGAAGATACAGACATAGGAGTAACTATTCCCTGGGAGTAGAAAATAATTACCCTGGTCATGCTTAACTCTGCTAAGAAAAATGAGAATGAGATCCTAGAATCCGTTTGTATACTTCAAACTTACTATATGGATCGAGTTTATCACTATGCAAATTAAAACCAATAATCAATATGATAATGAGATCCAAACATTCATTATTCTTTTAATCGAAAATCCAGATTCTAATTGTGCTAGCTATAATCCAGAACCTCACAATCTCATCCTCATAATGCTAATGGGCCTGTGGTCCAATGATAGGCCTATCTAGTACAACGCTACTCACCAGGCTTTAAATCCTGGCTGCCGCATCTTTCTTGAATTTATTTCAAAATTTAAGGGCGTTATACTTTCAGTGGTAGGCGACGTTCCCGTTGATAGCGAGGTGCTCATAGGGGTAGGGTTTGCGTACGTGTGTTATAGTTATGAGTGTGCGTGCGTTGTGAGCGTGTGTGTCTATACTGTGTAATTTGCAAAAATAAAAAAAATCTCATCCTCATTGCAAGAGTCGGGATTCTACATAGTAAATGTATAGAATCATGGATTCTCGCTAAATAAAAAAAATGGGGTGTTTCAATCTCGTTGTCAACCATTTAGGCTTTATGCAAGCAAGAAGCTAAAAACTGAAAGCTGATTTTTTGTGAGAGAAAAAATATTGTTTCAGAGCTAAAAGAAGCCGAAATAAGTGGCTTATTAGCTCAAGAGAACGGGGCCTCATTAAGAATACAAATGAATACCAATGATTGGTCAAATGATTTCAAAATAAATTTAATATAATTTGGTTGATACTTGATAGACCAATAAGAATAATTCTTACTCAATATTTTACAGATACACAACTTGCCTTTGCATAGCTTCATTAAATTTTTGGACCTCTTCCAAGGTGGCGTGGACATCAGACCTATCATCGATCAGGGACGTAAATGCAAACGTCTTGGCGAATATCATTCGAGTGCGAGACGTTTCCTCCTCGTGGATCACACAACAAGTCCAGAAGTAAGTCTCTACGATGCGGTCCCGAGCATAAGGTAGCTTCACATCATTGTAGAGCTCCCTCCACCATCTTGAGATTAAAGAAGAAAATTAATTAGTTGCATATACTATAGGAAGATTTGGTGTATGGACTTACATGCAGATTTCTCTAAGCACCTTGAGATGGAGCGACCTAACCAGCTCAAAATCTAGTCGTGCGAGCTTGAGGATCTCGGCATCATGTCCCTCCTCCTGCTCGTACTCAGCAATATAGTGCATGTTCTCTAGCCTCCGTGAGAACCGGGGAAGAGGGATGTCAAGCGCACGAGACACCTGCTCCGCCATCGGTGACTTGAGCTCACCATAGATAGCCTCAAGCAGCCCCCTCGGGTTATTGCATAGACTCTTATTGAAACTACCCGTATCATCTCTGAACTTGTCAAACACATCTGCAATCATTTTACTGATGCATTCATTTCTCATAAAGCAACATATAGGAAAAGTTGAGTGTATATAATCTATATCTATAGATGCATATAGCCCTGGTTTGAAAATATAGTAGAGCAATGACTGTATAACATATGTATATGTATCTTATACCTGCGGACACCCAGATGCCATGTTGTCTGAGTAGACGGAACCGAACGGCAACAATATGGAGGTCCTCACAGCTGCCAAATTCCTTCTCCTTCTCGTGGACAAATCGTAAAACTGCAGCGATCTCGTCACGGAAACAGTGATCTATGCCGAGGTGTTCAACAGTGTCCACCAGAATCGCCGCGTTGATGGCGCTCATGGTGGCCATGGCAGCCTCAAACTTCTTGCGCACTTGTCCCTTGAGAAAATTTGCCCTCTCTCTCATCTGCTCCGCAGACTCCTGCATTGTATATATTTGCACGCCAAGATGTATAAGTGAGTTAGGAGATATATATACAAATCTAAATATATCGTTAGTACAATAACGAGCAAACTATATGTTTTACACACACACATATATATATACTTCCACCATTCAAAAAAGATAATTATTTTTTATTTTTTGACTTCTTATTTGACCGTTCGTCTCATTAAAAAAATATAAATTTAATATTATTTATTTTATAATAACTTATTTTATCGTTATACTTAATTTAATTATAATTTATTTACCTTTTTATTTAATAAAAATTGAATAAGATGAATAGTCAAATGGGAAGTCCAAAAGTTAATAACAACGTTTTTTTTTCTAACGGAGGGAGTATATGGTAATGAAGACGTAGAGCATGCCTTTGAGAATGAAGAGGTGTAGGTGACAAAAAACTCGCCCCACACGCTAGGTTCAAAGGCGCCGTGGGACGCGGCCGCTGCAGCCTCAACTGCTGTAATGCCGTCGGCCTTGCTTTGGTTTACAGTATCTAGAGGAGCAATGATATCAGCCATGTCTATGCGCCTCCAATAAGCTTATCAGCTAATACTTGACCTTTGCTGACTGCTGCCACTAGTACAAAATAGCTCTAAGCTGACGCCTAGTTTTTTTTTTTTACAGCCGGTTTTGCTTGACAGCCGTCACTAGAAATCAGCGCTATTTTTACAAGCGGCTCCTTAAGAAAACTGCCACTAAAAATCAATTTCTAGTGGCGGTTTTTTAAGAGAACCTCCTGTAAAAATGAGCTATTTCTATAGGGGGTCACTTAAGGAACCGCCGGTAGAAATCGATTTCTAGTAGCGGTTCGTTAAGTGACCCGCCATTAGAAATAATTTGAATTTTAAGTTTTTGAGTTTTTCAAACGACTTTAAATGAAAAAACTGTCTATATGAAAGTTGTAGATGTCGAAAAGTTATGAAACTTTGTAGTTAAAATTTTTTTCATTTAAAATCATTTTGGTGATGTAAATTATGGTCAAAGTTTGAATTTTGAAATTTGACTTTTGAAAATAGCCTCCGATGGAAAAACTGTCTAAATAAAAGTTGTAGATCTCGAAAAGTCATGAAACTTTGGAGTTGATAACTTTTTATTTGACTTCAGTTAGCGCCTCAAACAGTTAATTTTCTATCGGTTGCATAACAATACGTAGCAAACCTAATACAAATGAGTACATGTGAGTGTTGGGTGGAGTGGTTAGAGGAGGTTACGCGCGAGGCCGAGGTCGCGGGTTCAAATCCCACCAGCCACGTAGCGCGTGAATTTTGCGCAAAAATACCGTGACTTGCGACTAGCCGGTGGATCCCTTTCCAGATTTAATCTTTTTGTTTTGCTATTTTTAAAACCTGATTTCTGGAAAAGATTTGTACAGGTGGTTCGTTAGGTGAACCGCCTGCTGTTTCACAATTTAAAATTTATTTCAATTATAAATATAACTTTAAGCAACAACTTAACTTGTAATTATTGGATATAGACATTTCAGCAAATTATGGGATGAACTTGATTGTCAACAAATTATTGGATATAGACATTTCAGCCAAAAAAATGCATGATACACGTGTGGATGGTGGAGGAAACGTGTAGATCAGCTTTGGATTGCTCAATAATAATTCACCGACTTCTCGCACGGATCAACAGTGTCCATATCAATCACTATATGTCAACCACTTGGATGGGATGATCAGGAACCAGCTACACACCATCCAGCCTTGTCTGACCATACCTATGATCTACAACGGAGAACATAATAAATTTCAAGCACTAGCAATCCTCGGTTACACAGGAGGGAAAATGCAAACCACTACTACAGATTCAAACATCACTGCCGGTCTATCACTGCTGGTTTGTTTTGGGCCGACAGTGATGGGATAGTTCAAACCCCAAATGATTGGGCCAGGGGCCAACCGGCAGTGAAGGTAGGTATCACTGCCGGTTCGTGGCTGGAACCGGCAGTGATATTACTCCGCAGTATCACTATCGGTTCCAGCCAAGAACCGGCAGTGAAGCTATGTATCACTGCCGGTTCGTGGCTGAAACCGCTAGTGATACTGCTGCAGTATATAAGCTCGAGCTCGAGCTCCCTCCCTCCTTCTCTATCCTAACGGAACAGAACAGTGCGCGGCTGCTCTTCCCCTCCATTGTTACGGCTGCTCTTCACTGAATTCCTCAAAGAAACTCTTGAAAACTCAAGCATGGTGAAAATCTTCTACCTTATTGTTAGTAACAAGCACACTCATTTAGATTTGTAGATTTACATTACTTTTATGTTTGGAGATTGATTCTTATTGTGGTTGTTTACTTCCTCCATTGTAGAGACCACATTATAAAAATTATATAATGCAAATTATAAAAATTATAAACCAGGTCTCATTGAAAATAAAATAATTAATAAAATACAAATTATAAAAATTATATCACTGCCGGGTCTCATTACAAACCGGCAGTGATAGCTAAGCTAAGCTATCACTGCCGGTTTGTATTGCCTATCACTGCCGGTTGGTAACACGAACCGGCAGTGATAGCTTAGTTATGACTGCCGGTTTGGTAGACCTGCCAGTGATGTTATGAGCTCATCACTGTTGAGTTGGTTGTGCCGGTTCAAAATCCACCGGTGAAGAGGATTTTGAACCGACAGTAATGTTTGAATATGGTGCAGTGAAGAGTTCGTCCCCAAGTAGATTGGGAAATTTACTCGGCAATACTGGGCCGCTACTGCCTTGTGGTTGTGGAGTAGGCAGTAAAATATATATACTTCCACCATTCAAAAAAGATAATTATTTTTTACTTTTTGACTTCTTATTTGACCGTTCGCCTTATTAAAAAATATATAAATTTAATATTATTTATTTTATAATAACTTATTTTATCGTTATACTTAATTTAATTATAATTATTTATCTTTTTATTTAATAAAAATTGAATAAGATGAATAGTCAAGTGGGAAGTCTAAAAGTTAACAACAACGTTTTTTTCTAACGGAGGGAGTATATGGAAATGGAGATGTAGAGCATGCCTTTGAGAACGGGGAGGTGTAGGTGACAAAGAACTCGCCCCACACGCTAAGTTCAAAGGTACCGTGGGACGCGGCCGCTGCAGCCGCAACTGCTGTAATGCCGTTGGCCTTGATTTGGTTTACAGTATCTAGAGGAGCAATGATATCAGCCATGTCTATGCGCCTCCAATAAGCTTATCAGCTAATACTCGACCTTTGCTGACTGCTGCCACTAGTACAAAATAGCTCTAAGCTAACGCCCAGTTTTTTTTTACAGCTGGTTTTCCTTGACAGCCGCCACTAAAAATCAGCGCTATTTTTTCAGACGGCTCCTTAAGAAAAATCGCCACTAGAAATCAATTTCTAGTGGCGGTTCGTTAAATGACCCACCACTAGAAATAATCTGAATTTTAAGTTTTTGAGTTTTCAAACGACTTTAAATAAAAAACTGTCTACATGAAAGTTGTAGATCTCGAAAAGTCATGAAACTTTATAGTTGATAACTTTTTTATTTGACTTCGTTTAGCGCCTCAAACAGTTAATTTTCTATCGGTTGCATAATAATACATGGCAAACCTAATACAAATAAGCACATGTGAGTGTTGGGTAGAGTGGTTAGGGGAGATTACGCGCGAGGCCGAGGTCGCGGGTTCGAATCCCACCGGCGTGTGAATTTTGCACGAAAAATACTGTGACTTACGACTAGCCGGTGGGTCCCTTCCCAGATTTAATCTTTTTGTTTTGATATTTTTAAAACCTGATTTCTGAAAAAAATTTATACAGGCGGTTCGTTAGGTGAACCGCCACTGACGGTTCATAAGGAACCGCCTGTACAAAGCATCGATTTCTACTGATCTTTAGCACAGGTGGTTTACGAAAACACCTGTAAAAATACGTTTAAAACCACCTGTGCTAAGCTTTTCTGTATTAGTGTGCGACCTACGACTCTTCACAGATCTATCTCTATTTATAGAGCTTCCAACCTAGCTGCTACGTCCTCATGATGAGCCACTGTTTGCAGCAGGTCGGCTTGCACCGCAGACTTCACATAACTTTCTAGTTACATCGGGTCATATCAAATATTTAGACGTATGAATAGAGTATTAAATATAAACGAAAACAACTAATTATATAGTTTGCATGTAAATTGTGAGACCAATCTTTTGAGTTTATTTAGATCATGATTGGACACTTATTTTAAAAGTTAGCACATGTACTATAGTACCCAAAATTCTAAATGTGCAGCATCTATCTAAACACAGACATAGGACAGGGGTGTTCAGTCAGCTGGAATTTAGAATTACTGTAATAGCATTCTAATTTTTACAATAAGTGTCCAATCATGATGCGCTGAATTTAGATTTAGATTTGCTCAATAATTCACTGTCTCCTCGCATGGATCAAGGCTGTGTCCATGCCTATCATTATATATCAACCACTTGGTTGGGATCAGGGACCAGCTACAAGCCTGCCAGCCTTGATTGACCACCATACCCATATCATGTACAGTGTCGAACATTATTTTAAGCACTATCAATGAAGTGGCGAGACCAGCGGAATGAAGCATAAGGCATGGGAATGATTAATGGATTAAGCCATCTGTAGTCCGTTTGGACCATGTTTAATCTCTTCTACATACCGATAAATTAGACTATCTTTGTTCTATGGATTTAGCATAGGGCATGGCGGACTATCTCTTCTCCCGTGCGTACCTTTTAACTTATTGAGATCAAGACTCTTATTAATATAAGCGTACATATAACATAAGCACGTTCGCGGATTCTTTCGCTCCCCTCCCCGCCTGCTGTTTCACAATTTAAAATTTATTTCAATTATGAATATAACTTTAAGAAACAACTTAACTTGTAATTATTGCATATAGACATTTCAGCAAATTATCGGATGAACTTTGCTTGTCAACAAATTATTAGATATAGACATTTCAGAAAAAAAAACTATGCATGATACACGTGTGGATGGTGGAGGAAACGTGTAGATCAGCTTTGGATTGCTCAATAATAATTCACCGACTCCTCGCACGGATCAACACTGTGTCCATATCAATCACTATATGTCAACCACTTGGATGGGATGATCAGGAACCAGCTACACACCATCCAGCCTTGTCTGACCATACCTATCATCTACAACGGCGAACATAATAAATTTCAAGCACTAGCAATGCTCGGTTACACAGGAGGGAAAATGCAAGGGTTCGTTCCCAAGTGGATTGGGAGATTTACTCGGCAATACTGGGCCGGTACTGCCTTGTGGTTGTGGAGTAGGCACTAAAATATATTGGGCCTTGGGAAATTTACTTGGGTCAAAGGGCTCGGCAGCCCAGTATCACCTCCAGGTGGGCTGTCTCTCGTGTTGCAGTCTGCTGCAGCAGAAATGTCACCACCGCTGACGGCTCCGAGCCAGCAACGTTGGCGACCGGCAGGTCAACGTTCGGCTAACACAGTACATGAAACGGTAACGGCCGCTGTAACAGTAGACCAACAACAGCGTTGGGATTGGACGACGGCACAAACTATGTATGTATGCACGTACATGGAACAATTCGGTAGGTCCGAAAAGACAGAGAACTAGCAAGGCAGCACCTCGGCATGCGAAAATATCACAGAAAGGCTAAAAAGCGTAAACAGAAAACACTAAGCAAGCCAAATGGAGCCACAAAGACTCGGAATCGGAGCATTGGCCATTGGCGAAATGGACCTCCTCCTTTCCTGTAGAGCAGAGCACCAGGCACGGTGGTAATGCAGGGCGATTGCAGCTGGATCAACTGACCATAGTACTGGCGAAGATCTAGAAAAGGAAGCCGCAGGGCAATGTGGTGGACCATACCATTAGCTGGTGCATGCAACAGAGAATTTCCGTCAAATATGAATAACTCAGAATTTGTGTCGGAGGAGAGCTACGACTTTGATATCTCAATATGCAGACACAGTGTATCACATCTATGCAAGGAAATAGGGTTCATCCCTAGACTGTCCAATGTCAGGTCAGCATTGCAGTAGCAAATGAGTAAAAAGGGTAGCTACAACAATAAGAATCCACTGAACATAAATGTCTGCAAAAGCTATAGCTTTCCTATCTCTCTTGGGACCTCGCCAGCATATCCAGTGTCTACTAGATTTAGATATCTCAGGTGAACTAATTTACTGATAAAATCTAGACTTGGGTGATCATTAAGATTGCACTCTTGAAGATCCAATTCACGTAGAAGATAAGAGCTTGAAAGGGGTGGCATAGTTTTAATTGAAGCAGAACTATGGATAGTAAGCGACCTCAATTTTGACATGTTGACTGTAGGAGCCCGCGAGCCTTACTTTTTGAAGATGTGATTTGTTTGGGGTCACCACTTACAGCGGTAGCAAAACTTTCTTCTCTTGCCAAGGAGCAAATGAGATCAACCACCATATCAACCGGACAATAAGAAGGATTCTTCTCATCCTCGTCCATGTTCCTGGCTGGATCAGGCTTCTGTTTAGAAGCTCATTGAAGTAATTTAGTCCAATCTCCAAAAAGCTTTGCCTCCCACCTCCTAGCTAGATAAATTTTTCAGCTATCCACCACTGTACCAACCAGAGGATCTCAATCTCATCATAAGATTCATGAAATATGCTTAGATATAGTAAGCATGTCTTCAGTCGTGGAGTCAGATCATAATAGCTGAGCAGCAATATCTTCCTCATACTGTCCATATCATGATTGTTTCCTAGTCCAGAACCAATTGAGTCACACACAACGTGCCATTCATTTACATTTCTTGGCTTGTTAGCCAACAAGTTAGATGTGGTAACAATGGCTAATGGGACACCTCCATACTATGGGGGGGGGGGGGGGGGGTTGCTATGTCCCTGCTGCACCCTACAGGCATCCAGCACAATGGACCACTTCGGCCTCTGCTTCACTCCGTCTCAAGTCGACCTATACTTTGCGTGTGCTTAAATTTGGATCACATCTCAACAATATAAAGAATAGAGACTACTCCATTTTTACCATTGTGTTTTTCATTCCTCCCCTAAACACCAAAAGTTATACAGCTAGCCTCCGGCAAAACATAGAATGTAGGGTCGCATGCACTCGGATGAGATGGAAACAACGATCATTACTATTGTGTAGATTCCATCCATGGCAATTTTGTTTGGTAGTTTCTCCATCCAAGACCATTTACAAAATTTAAATTTTAAATTTGACAAATTCTAACATATTTTTCATTGTCAAGATGATTTCTTTATGAAAAAGTTTTTAATTACAAAGTTTAATAATTTTACGAGATCTACAATTTTTATTTTCATAGTTTTTTTCGTACGAGGTCATTTGAAAAATAAAAAAATTTAAATTATTCTACTAACAATCCCTTAAGAAAACCATCAGTAGAAATCAACAGTGTTGGTTTCGATAGCACTATCGGCTTGTGGATTAAAATGGCAGTTTTTGGTCACAATCCACGGTCAGTTTAAGGCCCCAACCGACAGTATTTAGGCACTTCACCGCCGGTGTTTAAGAACGGATAAGAATGTTAAACCTATATTATTGTTTGTTCAGAATCCTGCAGTGATGGTGGGTTTTAAACAGGTATAGTGATGTCCTTCGCTAGGCTCGTGATGGCTGAAGTGTGGGTGCAGCAGCAAAGTGCGACATGCATCATGCTCATGCACCAGGAACAGGAACGGGTGAAGTTGCATTTTTTGCTCCCACGGGACGTCCTCGCACCAAAATAAAACTCAATAGATGAGCAGACGTACATGCATGCTAACCAATTCATTTGAACAACGAAAGAATTTACTTTCTATGTATAAATAATAAAATAAATAATGGACAGTTTGGTACAGCTCACAATAGCTTCATAAGCTGTTGTGCGCTGTTTTGCTTGCCAAACACCCTTTTCTAAAACAGTTTCATGGGCGAAGCTATTCCCCCTCCTCTCTCACAAAAGGGTGAGCTGCCATGAGCTGAAAAAAGTAGCTTCTCCCAGCTCTCTACCTCATTTCTCTCCTGCCACCATACATGAAGTTGTTGATGAAACCGTTTTGCCAAATAACATTTATAAAATAGTTCAGTTTCACTGAAAGAGTTGTTGATGAAGCTATTTTCTAAAAAAAACTGCTTCACTTGTAAGCCTAAGCTGTGCCAAGGTAGCTTTTGTCGTCATTCGCGCGCGCGCGCGTGTATGCGTATGTATATACCCAGTAATGCCCGGGTGGGCGCATGACGTGACCACGAGAAGCTGGATGCAAATGGCAGTGTTGTAAATCAAAGTCTCCAACACAGTGTACGAAAAGGAGACTTTAAGTGTGGCCAAACTAATGAGAGAGGAGAAGTTCAAACGTTACACGTACTGTAAAGCATGTACTCATCTCTGCCTTCTTCTCCTATAAATAGGAGGCTATTTCTATCTTTGTAAGAACAGAGCAAGAGAAAAGAAAGCAATTCAGAATCCTCTTCCTCTCTACTTCTATGTGTTCATCTTTGTGCTTGTGAGAGTGTGCAAACAGAACTGATTTCTAACAGGCAGCAGCTATGGAGTGCACCACCCTCATCGTATCATCAACACTCGCAAGCATAGTACTACTTACTATTCTTCCGTTAGCAGGCCCATCCTGGTGGGCTGCGATCGACTTCCAGGCCCAAGATGTCATCGAGGAGAAGAGCGCGTACGGGTCTCTGGGCCGGACTGGGTATGCACTTTTCACAGTGGGCCTGCCTGACGGAGAGATCAGTTCAGAAACTAGCTAGCTACTTTTGCTACAAGCAAGCTATAGTTCATCCGCGATTCGATTAGCAGATCTCCTCTGCTAGCGTCTTGTGGTTGGGTGGAGATTCTCGTGCTTGTTTATATATGTAGAGGGAAATTGTTATAGTAAATGTCACAATAGTATTAATGATGGCGTATCTCACTTCCTGGATATGGTATCCTCGCTCCTACTATACACCAAAATAAAAATATTAAATGTGTATCTGTCCGGGAAATATATGAATGCATATAATTTTATAGGAAATACATGGAAAATATGTCAGCAAACCCGGGGTGTAAATCGGCCTGGGCCATTTTCAGCGGGCGGCTAGTGTACCCGAGGTAGAGTAGGTCGGTTAGTGAACCCATATGTTGCAATATTTTTTTTCCTGTTTGGTTCCATCGCAATAGGTACAGCAGGTCAAATGGTGCCTTGGCTTGATAAGACATAAAGACATAAATATAGTCATAAATATGATATAGACAGAGAGATAGTTATAGACATAAATACAGATATAGATATAAATACATATATGGATATAGATATAGATACATATATAGATAAAAAATATACAGATACAGTTATAGATAATGGCAACCATATGTATTTTTAAGATAATTAATTTTACATATTTTCCATTATAACATATATGGGTAGTTTCTATACAAATTTAGGTAGTTATGTTAATTCATTTTCATAATGGTAAGTAGGTTTGGTTACTTATGTATTTTTTTTCATAATGATGGAGTGTGTACTTTTTTATTAGTCGCAATAGATCCAATAACCATTATCATGGATGATGATTACAATATATTATTGTGAAGATTTATGTTTTTTTCTATTGCGTCTGATGAGATTTAACATGGTGTCTTAGTTAGAGCCTCTAGTTATTTGATGCAAGATTAGGACATTATTACTTTAATGTTCATACATATGAATTAAAGGCCATATATTTTTTATCATTGTAGGAATTGCCAAAATTATCCTTCTTTCAGCGCATCTTGTGAAAATTAACGTAGTGGCTGTGGCCTAATTGGTCATCTAACTAGCAATAGTAAAGATTTGGGATTTAAGCCAGGTTTTTCTCATTGTTAATCTTTTCTTATTACATGCAAGAGCAAGTCGATGCGTTACATATCAATATAGAACTCTTATTGCTACATACTATTTCCTACCCATCTTCAGCACGGTTTATTGGATCACATCACATATGGCTCAAGCATGTCTACTACTCTGCAGTTTGGCATCGCCAGCTGCAGTCGTCGTCCCCGCGTAATTGTGGTTGCAGCAGCAAAAATCCCTGTGCTGACGGATCATGCACCTGGAACTGCTGACCCTGAAGTGGAATTCGTCTTCGCATTTTTGCTCGCAAGGGATTTCCATGCATCCTGGCATCGGGATGCAATCCTCTGTACCACCAAAATAAAAACTCAATGGATCAGCAGACGTATATGCATGTGTTAACCGCAATGGAGCAACGGAAGAATTAATTCACTCTCTCTATATATATGATAAAACAAAAAATTAGCTTCATTTGAGTTTATGTGTATATGTACCTTTTGCCGAGGTGGTGGACATGACCATGAGAAGGACGCAAATGGCAGCAGCTACGGAGGAGTGCACAGCCCTCATCGTGGTATCAACACTCGAAGTACTATTCTTGTGTTTCGGATTCGGGATGCAAATGGCCTGATGCTTGTGCTGGTTTATATATAGTGAAATTGTTAGTATAAATGACACAATAATTATTGCTGGCATATCTCACAGCCAGGACATATACTGGTATGGTAGCTCCTACTATACAATAAAATAGTAAACGTGTATGTATCGAACTCAGCAGGATGATATAATGATATACATAATTTTTTTTACTAAAATTTATGGAAAATGATATTACCAAACAGGAGGCGTAAATGGTCTCGGCCATTTTCTACGGGCGTTGCTGGAACACAGCAAAAACCACCCTGGGCCTAATAATTCTAAAAAAACACATCGTGGGCCTGTTTGGTAAAAGTGGCCAAGGCTTGTTTTTAGGGGGTTTGGGGGGTGGGGGTTGGGGGAGGGGGGGTGGTTTCAGATCGCTAACCTTTGCTAGCGTCGGAAGCCAGTCACGCTCCGACTACCCCCTGCAGGAGCGCTATGGTCCACATACAGGTACATACGTCGTCTTCTTCTTCTTCTTCTTCTTTCTTTCATTTTTCTTTTCTTTTTCATTCTTTTGTATATTTATTTTTCCTTTTTATTTTCTTCAATCTATTTTTGCTTTTTTCTTTTTTCTTTTCATGTTCTTTTTCCTTTCTTGACCTTTTCTCACACAATATATATCGGATGTTCTATGGTTCTTTTGTCAATGTCCTTTTCTTCGCGTAATGTATATATGATGCTCTATACTTTTTTGTTGATGTTCGTATAGTGTTGATATGATGTTCTTGTGGTATTGACGTGGTATTCTACTTTCATAGTATACATATGATGTTCGCGTACTATACATAAAATGTTCTATAATTCTTTTTTAAATATCCGTGTAGTATTAATGTGATGTTCTATTTTCATGGTATATTTATGTTGTTCGTGTAGTATAATAAGATAGGATGTTCTCTATACTTTTGGCGTTCTGTGTGTAGTTTTAAGACGATGTTTCACGATTATCTGTAAATACATGTTCATTATGAGATAAATGTTCATTAAAAAGTTTATCAAAATATATTTATGTGGAATCTTGTTCTGAAGAGTTTATTGCAAGGAACACTATAGTACAATTGGAATTTAATTTTGATACTTGTTTTAGGATATGTGAATTTTTTGTCAAAAGGGATGGGACATACACAGGAGTCAGCAATTTTGGAGACGAGTGGAAGAAAAATCACATAAGTAGTCAAAACGGAGGTGGAGTCTGACCAGGTGAAACCCTATCATCCCCTGTTTTATATATGCTTCGATCAAATTCAGCCAATTTTGATGATTTCTAGATTTTTTTGACCCTCCTACTCAAATGCAAGCTACTCGAACCTTCCCGGGGCTGTCAACAAAAAGCAAGCAATATATCACCTCATCCCTTGCTCTTGTGTTGAAGGAAATCACGAGAACCTTGTCATCAGGTTTCAAGCTTCATAACATGATACGCTACATACCAATCTCCAACCCCAACAAGTTCTCTTCGCCTTATGAGTGTTTCTTCATCGGCGACGGAACCAACGCCGACACAATGTTGCCGAGTAGGGCAAAGGTATGGCCAAAGGCAAAGCGAGGTGGTCAGGGAGTGTGTACCTGACACAACTCGACTGTAGCGATAAGCGTTCATTTTTATATATGCATGCATTTGTAGTAACAACTCCTTTTTTCATGCATTTATTGTGGTTGAGGAATTGATGGTGTGTTGTGGTAGAGGAACGCCTAGCTATGGTGCACTAATTTTTGTGCATCTTTGGTTGGTGCACAAGAACTTATGGCTCTGTTCGCTTCAGCTGAGCTGAGCTGCGCTGAGCAGTTTTATTGTGAGGAAAAATACTGTTTCAGAGCTGAAAAATATGTGCTGTTTAGCTGAAGCGAACTAAGCCTATATTACAGTGGGTCCAAGGAAAAAGGATGACATGGCTTAATAAGATATAGATATAGATAATGGCAACCATGTGTATCTTTTAATATAATTTAAGTATAGTTAATGGATATACATACATATAGAGATAGAGATAGATATACATATAGATATAGATATAATGGAAAATATTCACATCAACTACTCAAATTAACTTAAAAGATAAGTATATATATATATACACATGCAGCCGAGCAGCACGGTTATTTGGCTTGTTCTTTTGGCTAAAAATAAGCCGCTGATTTCGGCTCATGCTGATTTGTTGTGAGAGTGTTGATGCAAAATTATATCTGCAAACACACCGGGCTAATACCCGAAATCGATATCCGGAGCGTGCTAGTCGATTTGACCTGTTAATCGACAAGGACGATAGATTTGAATAAAA
>CM041633.1:51959692-52109424 GCA_023333625.1 Bothriochloa decipiens | reverse complement strand
ATCGGCACTCATCCATCGGTCAACTCAGAATCAACGCTGGAGAAGAACCACTCCCTTGCCGATCAGCACAGTTTTCGGTCCATATTGACACGTGTCAAAAAACGGTGTCAACAGAGAGAAAAACACTGTTTTGTGCCTGAAAATAAGCGATGATTGGTCAAAAGAACAAGCTGATTAATTGGGTCACAGTATATATGGCTCTAAGCATGTCTGCAGCTAGCCATCGCCAGCCGCGTCAAGTGTGGGCGCAGCAGCAATCATTCTGCAGTTTATTGGGTCCTGGCACGTTGGTGCACCTGTAACTGATGAGCTTGCAGTGGAATTCGTCTTCGCATTTTTTCTTGCACGTGGCCTCCCGGCATATGTCGGGTCCAGATCAAAGCGTTTTTCTGCATCACCAAATAAAACTCAACGGCCGGATCATCAGCAGAAGGTCATGCCTGCTAACCAATCCAATTGAACGACGCAAGATTTTACCTGTTGCCCAGGTGGGTGTCATGAGGCCGGGTGCAAGGAGAAGGATGCAACAAATGGCAGCAGCTACGGAGGAGTGCACCGCCCTTATCGTGTATCAACACTCGAAAGTACTATTCTTGTGTTTTGGGATGCAAATGGCCCCATGCTTGTTTGCTGGCTTATATATATAGACTGAAATTGTTAGTGTAAATGCCACATTAATTAATGCTGGCATGCATATCTCAAAGCCGGGATATGATATCATTTGTTGTCAATACATAGAAAAGATATTAGCAAACTGGGTGCCTCAATCGGCCGGCCTGCATGCGCCATTTTCTACAGGCGGTGCTGGAACAGAGCAAAAACAGCCCTGGGCCTGTTTGGCAAACCGCCCTGGGCAGTTTTTTTTTTTATTTTTTATTTTGAAGACATGCTCCAAATTCGGCCGAATCTGATTCTTTCTGCATGAGTTTGCTCGTCCAAACCCAATGCAATCTCCTCTGACCTTGTTTGTTCCCAACAACTAGCAAGGAATTGTCATCTGTACCCTGTGTGTGCTCCTCGGCAGGAAACGGGTGCCACATCATCTGAAAAGATTTTTACGAGCCGATGTGTGGTTTGACAGCTGTGATTTCTTGGATCTGATTTTACTCGGAGCGGCTTCGCTGGCTTCTATTTACAAGGAGAGGCTGGGACACGCGAGCAGCAACACTGCCGCTAGAAGCAGAGTCCAAAGAATACAATCAAGTGCTTCCTAGAAACAGAGTGTGTGTGTGGGCGCGCGCGCGCGCGTGTGTGTATATATATATATATATATATGTACACACTCTGTCTTCCAAGAAAAGAAAAGAAAAGACATAACATGAAGCCTCTCGTGTCCTCCGATCCCGTCACTGCATTGCTCTAGCAGTCTTGATAGAAGGCTATCTGTCCAGGTCCCTACATACGAGAAGGAGAAACAAAATCACATCAGCATATTAATTAACAAAATGAACTAATTGGCAGGATGACAATAATCGCCGTACCGTGCACTACTAAGGCGAGATGCTTGGGATGTCCGTCAGCTGTTCTTTTCAGCGCAGCCACAGCTTCGTTCACCTCTGCAGCCGATGCACGGCCGCAGTCGATAGACACGCAAAGTTTGCGAAGGGAGGGAAGGCATCCCATGCCGATGCTTCCGCAGTCACCATTGCCATCCTTGGAGGCCCTCACAAAGATACCGACAGTAAAGATTTCAAGCTTTGGCATCACGGCACATGACCCGCTGAGGCCGTTGTTTCTTGTAGTTTCCATACGTGAAGGGAAACATTTGGTTCATCCAGGTCGTGCTGGAAGAACTAGAGCATCCAATAAGCCATCCAGAACCACCTCAACTTCGGAAAGAAGCCGGTCCCAGGTTCATCGAAGCCCACAGCATACTCAGACCTTAGATCTAACTCAACCCAAAAGACTAGCCTGATAGGTGAGAACTCCACTCGTCTTATATATTATGCCCCTCATCATCAATTATCAATGTGAGACTAAATCTAACACCTTACGACCAGGAACTAGAGACGATCATCCATCTTCTACTGGGTTGCATCTTCGCAAGGGAAGCCTGGTTCCGGGTGCTCTGGCCTTTTGGCATGGACGATCTCCTTCTAAACCAGGATGACGTGCTGGTCAGCTGGTGGTTGCACCAAAGTCGTGCGTTAGCGACACTATTGAAAGCCGCGGCTCTGCAAAGAAAACACTCGGCAAAGAAACATTTGGCAAAGAGCTCTTTGCACTCGGCAAATGCTTTGTCGAATGTAGCACTAGTCAAAGTCTGCTCGGTAACAGATTGTCCGGCAAAGGGACTTTGCCGAGTGCCTTTTATCGAGGCACTCGGCAAAGATTTTTGGCAAAGATTTGCAAAAATCTTTGCCGAGTGTGAAGAAGGCACTTGGCAAATATTTTCTAAAAAATTTTAAAAAAAGACAGACCCGCCAAGCCCATCAAGGGCCCGGCGAGGCCATCGCCGCCGGCACAGCTCGTTGCACCGCCACACGCCGCCGTGCCGTCCTCCCCGCGGGCCGCCGCGCTGCACGCCGGCGAGGGCCGCCATGGCCCCGCCGGAGGCCGGCCGGGGAGGGAGGGAGGTCGGCCGGGCTGGGGAATGCCGCAGCGCCATGGCCCCGCCGAAGGTCGGTTGGGTAAAGAGGGAGGCCGGCCAGGGAGGGAGGGAGGCCGGCTGGGCCGGGGAAGGCCGCGTCGCCATGGCCTTGCCGGTGGTCGGCCGGGGAGAGAGGGAGGCCGGCCGGGGATGGTAGGAAGCCGGCCGGGGAGGGCGGGAGGCCGGCCGGGGAGAGGGGAGGGTGGGATGGGAGAGGGAGTGGCGGCGGGTGGAGGCAAGGAGAGGGAGAGGGAGTGGCGGCGGGTGGAGGCAGGGAGAGGGAGAGGGAGTGGCGGCGAGTGGAGGCAGGAAGAGGGAGAGAGTGGGGTGGGGTGGGTGGGTTAGGGTTAGGTTTGTATTTATATAGTAGAGTGAGTTGAGTGGGTTAGTGGGCCTTTGGTGGGCCGGCTGCCCATTTTGCCGAGTGGCCCAGGAAGGGCACTCGGCAAACCTGTTTTTTTACTTTTTTATTTTTTGTTTCAAATCTTTCAAATTCAAAAGTATGAGAAGATAAACTCAAATGAAAAAAATTTCAACTATAAAGTTTCGTAACTTTTCGAGATCTACAAAGTATGTTTTGGGTGTTTTCTCCATCCGCGACCGTTTGAAAAAAATCGGATTTGGTATTTTAGATCTCTCTTGTTGGTTCATGAATCTTAGAGAGAGATGTCCGGGCTTTTGACATCTGTTGTCACAACTTACTCGAAAACTTTTCAATTTTTTTATCACAGCCTCCACATGTGATAACACGACGCCTCAACAAGTTTCGTGACTTCGTTTGGATTTTATATAATTTAAAAATATTTTTCCCTCAAGTACCTCGACATGTTACGTCAACGAGATGCTCGAAATTTCATGTGTTCCTGAATACGGCCTCAACATACGTCAAATATCATGAATATCATTTTTTGAATCACCAAATACCATTATTCCATGTACTTGTAGTTCAAATTCGAAATATTCCGAAAAAATCAAAGTAGAGAAATAAATTAATAAAATATATCAAAACAAGTCAAAATTGCCCCAAATTTTAGAATAGAGTTTTAAATACAATAGCAAGTCCTCACAAAAAATTTAGGCCAAAAATTAAAAAAAATTTGACGAGTGCCCAGGGTCTAGCACTCGACAAAGAAATTCTCAAAAAAATAATAAAAAATTTGCCGAGTAGCCAGGGTCTTGCACTCGGCAAAGAAATTCTTAAAAAAATAAAAAAATATTTTGCCGAGTGCCCAGGGGCTGACACTCGGCAAAGAAATTCTTAAAAAAATAAAGAAAATTTTTTCCTAGTGCCCAGGGTCTGGCACTCGGCAAAGAAATTCTTAAGAAAATAAAAAAATATTTTTCCGAGTGCCCAGGGTCTGCAACTCGGCAAAGAAATTCTTAAAAAATAAAAAAAATATTTTGTGGCAAAGAAATTCATAAAAAAATAAAACAAAATTTTTTGAATGCCCAGGGTCTGGCAATCGGCAATGAAATTCTTAAAAAATAAAAAAAATATTTTGCCGAGTGCCAAAGGGCTGGCACTCGGCAAAGAAATTCTTAAAAAAATATTCTTTGCCAAGTGCCTGGCACTCGGCAAAGGCACCTTTGCCGAGTGCTTTATTTTGCCGAGTGCTTTATTTAGTGGAACTCGGCAAAATATTGCTTTGCCGAGTGCCCCGAAATTTTGCACTCGGCAAAGTCTCATGTACTCGGTAAAGTCCAGTTTTCCAGTATTGCGAGGTCTCTGCAAGGTGCAAGATAACCTTGTGCCTTTTGAATTACTTGACATATGTTGGTAGCCTTGTGCCTTTTGAATTACTTGACCTATATACGGATTCACCTATAAATATTGTGATGATGAGAAAAAAAATGGACTACAAAATTAGCGTTATTTCAGCTACCTGTTGTCTACAAAGAGTGAAAGGTAAACAGAAGACTAGAAGAGTAATCCGGTAGGAAATGAGGGGGAGATAATAATGCCACCCACATCCAAACAGCTACTAGCCGCCCTGAGAAGCGCACCACGAATCTTGCTAGAGAAAATTAAGGGACGCTTATGTTGTGCTCCACCTGCCTCCTTTGAGTAGCAAATTCTTGCTTTCCTGACTTTGGGTTCGTTAGTTGGCGTCTTCAATTAACTAGCCAAAGGGGTAACAATAATCAACTTCAATATGGTGCTATCAAATTGTAAAGTGTCTTGGTTAGGTGCGGATTAGGCATAGTCGTATATATTGATTGAAACAAACGAAGTTTATTTCTTTATAAAACGGACTGCCAACCATTGAATTTTTTTAAGTTGAAAAGGACCTAAAGTAGATGGCATAAGAATTTTTTCATTATATATACCAAGTAGTCACATAGTCTGATCGTCTAGGGGGTTAAAATTTTTATTCTTAGAAAAAAATTGGGCCCCGATTTGACGAAACAGACTCGACTAATAATGCTCCATCTTTTTTTTAGAAAACAAATCTGGAAATTACGAATTTTTTTTGGCACAGAAATCTATTGGTGATAGTGGGTCGAAATTTAGGCGATTAACATACTTACACAGGTTACTGTCTTTTTCTTCACCGGCTAATCGGAAAGTCATATTGCAGATTAGAAGTACTATGGTACAACTTACCCTTATCATCATCGTTTTCAGTTAAGCTGCTGGCGCTGTTTTGTGCCCTTGATAGCGAGCACCGAGGTTTGTTGCCTTCACACTCCATCAATTTCTCGCTTGTCTTAGCAATGTCAGCCAGGTGGTCCAAAGCGAGAAATCTTTTGTGGCACAACTGCAAAAATGAAATCACTTGAAACAGATAATAAACGAACAGGGTTGTAATATGTTAGTGGATCGGCCCATTCGATCCTTTGAGCCGTAGACTGTTCTTTCTGGCCCACGAGTCCAGGATTGTACTCCCTTGGGCTTTTCATTTTGTTTCCATTATTTATTGTCGGAACTACACATAATGAACCAGAGAGATGGTAGCAAAACTTGTTCAATTCCTACTGCCTACATTGCTCTGTAATAAATTTAGAAGGGACGAAAAAGTCGTTTTATCTGTGTTCACGACTGATCACGCCATATCACAGACTGTTCACTACAATGACGGCAAAATAAAGCAAATCACCCAAACCTGTTTTGTATCTGCAACTACATCGAGGCTGCAAATTAAACAGCAGTATCCGCCGTACAGCTCTACAACATATCGAATACCACACTTGCGAATTGCGGAGCCTTTTACCAAGAAAAAAAAAGGCACATTGCCTAACCTCTAGGTAGGGATGAAAACGGATCGGATAGGAACGGATATATCTGATATCACATTTGTTTTTATATTTCTGGTCAGATTCGGATTCGAATACAGATAGCGTCAGCTATGTCGGATAGAATACGATTGGATGTTGACGTCATAAATATACGATTTGAGTATTCGGATACGGATACGGTATCGGATATTGAATATCTGGACTTGGATACACACAAATCTGAACACCTTTAAACAAATTCGATCGAACGGATGGTCGAATAAATATTCATACCATTTTCATCCCTACCTCTAGCATTCACGTTCTGAGCAGTGCGATGTCCATTCAAAACAGAGTAAACAGGGCAATGTCCATTCAAAACAGAGTAAACAGAGCCTGTACATATCTCTCTTTTTTTTTTACCTTGAGTGGGTCTAGTGCGTATTTCGTTGCACGAGCTCTTCACTACCGGAGCATGTAAATCGTCATTCCATTGTCCAATGGCGGTTATTTATGAACCGCCTACGGAAACCTGATTTGTATAGGGTGTACAAATATTTTTCTGAAAATTAGGATTTAAAATACTAAAAAAAATTTAAATCCGGAGAAGGGCATTTTTCGCACCAAATTCGCGTACTACGCGGCCGGTGAGATTCAAACCTGCAACCTTGCCCTCAGCTTGTAGCCTTCTCAACCACTCCACCCAACTCTCACATACGACTACGTCCCATTTCGGTTCCCTACGTAGTATAACAAACTGTAAATTGATTATTTAAGGCACTAAATGAATTCAAATAAAAAATTATCAACTATAAAGTTTCATAATATTTTGAGATCTACAATTTTCATATAGAGTGTTTCTCCATGCAAAGCTTTTTTCAAAAATTCAAACTTGAAACTTTGACCGTAATTTACAGCAATAAGATGATTTCAAATGAAAAAATTTGCAACTACAGAGTTTCATAACTTTTCGAGATTTACAACTTTTATGTAAATAGTTTTTTCATTTGAAGTCATTTAAAAAATTAAATTTTTAAATTGGCACCGATTTCTATAGGCAGTTCTAGATTTAGGCCCACCGTTTGATTTCCAGTGACATCCGTTAATCAAAACCGCCTGTAAAAATAAAAGTGTGGCGCCTGCATAGAGCTTTTGTGTACTAGTGATACATATGCAAAAGGCTCCATTTACTAGATGTAACATGGAAAATGTTTTTGATATTTAAATAAATACTATAGTTTTTCAAAATACATTGACTTTCCAAAGCTGGTGGTGTTTGAATAAGACGAATCTTATAGTTTTCTAAGAGTAAATCCATGGTTTTATACTTGATTCATGCGATACAGGTTCATAATGGTTTCATCGTCGTAGATGGCCAAGTCGATGTAAACGAAGGAAACCACTGTATAAATTCATTATTGATCGTCTTTTCATTTACAAGAGATTGCTATTAACAATGCACGATTCAGCAACTCATGTTTACTCTGACAATTTTGCCTCCGCCTACATACAATACAAGATCTATTTATTTGTGATATCATGTGCTATCCACGAGCATGGTCCTTACAGAAATAATCTGCTCCCTCCGTTTGTCTGTATCAAAAAGAAGTAATTCTCGATTTTTATTATTTAAAGTTTGATGTATATTATAAAAAATAGTAACATTTATGATACAAAACAAATATTATTAGAATAATGATAGAATATATTTTCGTAATAAACCGATTTGAGCACTTAGAAGTGAATATTATTTATTGTAAATTTAGTAAAATTTAAATTGGTTTAGCTAACACAAATTATATATATATTATATCTTTTTGGGATGGAGTGAGTATATATTTCTTGTTTGGCCGAGTAACAACTTGCGTAAACCTTCAATGTTTTTTTTTACTGTATTTGGTTGGGTTTCTGAAGAGTGCTTCTGCTGCCAAAAAGCAATAAGCCAACTAAACAGCGAAACCAGTAGCTTCTTTTTCAAAAGCAGCAGCTTTCGCGTAGTATAGTTTTGGAACCACTCTGGACCGTGCTGCTTTTAAAATATTGTAAATGTATAGTGAGCTTTTACAAGGGAGATAGATATATGGGTATATTTTATACTTGTTTCAACAACGCAGTTTACAACTTTTGCACACCACACTCACAACAGCTTTTTCAAAGGTCATAGCTCGTAACAATTTTTCCCCAGCTGACAGCCCAACTGATCATACCCAACTTACTATAATGAACTCTTGGCTTTTGGTTTATGGGAGTTTTTTTTGCAGGATCCAATGCGGATCAAAAGTTTATAGGAAGCCTGAACTAACACCGGCTTAGGGGGTGAAAAGGGGCGAAAAGTGCACCGTACCACTTTCATTTGTATTTAACAACTTTTATCCGATCATGATCCAAATAGACTCAAAAGATTCATCTCAAACTAGTCATGCACAATGTACAAACATGAAATAGCTGCTACTTCATTTTAGTGCTCTACGCAGGCGTAAAGTACGTATGATCGATGTGATGGGGAAAGAGAAAAATTTTCTGTGAAGTAAACAAGCCCTTAGAATGATGCGCCGTGCCATAGAGGTGGCGTGGCAAGGTTGAGGTAATGATCCAAGCTTGGTTGCTTTCGGTTTCCTTTGCTGTCTGAACCGCCTATAAGCTAAGGTTGACAATGTGCCTATCTACATATGTGCCCCATGTCAAGTTCTAGTTTCAAGTGTGAAATCTGGAATTTGAAACATGGCTAGATTATGACCTGTATCATCATGTCATCGTGCCGTCTATGCCGGGCCATGAGATTTTTAATCCATTACACCTAATGTTAAGGACACCGAGTGATTGCTTATTAATTTGGCCGGCTGCTGGTAACCACAGTACACACAGTACACAGATATTTGTCAACCGACCAATGAGAAGCTTGAGCCCTGAAGTCCCTGTTCATCTCAGCCAACAGCAAACTGATGACCAACCAGGAGGGGAACGGGAAATAAAAGGGGAGGAGGCCGTGCTCAAGGAGAGAAGAACCAAACTAGAAATCTCTCCCAAAGGCCAAAATCCACACACACACACCAGACCAGGAGCCATTCCCTTCCAAGAAACCACCAGGCAATCATCACAGATGTAGTGTTCTGCTATCACCACCACTAAGAGGAGCAGAAAAGTGGCGAGGAGCAGACTGATGGGAAGCCGGAGGGGTGGACTGAAGCAACGACCACAGCTTGCATGTAGCTGAAGGTGATTCCCATCCAAATCCTGTCCATTTAGTCAAACGCGAAAGCACATGGCCTCTTCACATCTGTACATGTTAATTCGATTCATCACTTTTCCTCTGTCTATTACAATTAGTTTTTTTTTGGACAGGAGTATTAGATGCTGGACCTCACGTAGGCAAAGGGGGAGGTTAGGAATTTTAATTAACTTACTTATTCACTAGTTACACGTCTGAGCAATATAGTCACTAGAAATCACAGCATACATATATATTTGAAATTTGGTGGATGAAGTACCTGGACTGTAGGACGAAACATATGGCCTAAGTAAACATATGTTTACATCTACTCTAGTTTGATAAATACCATACATAAATACTATATTACAGGGCGCAGTCGGGAGTATTTTCAAGATTATTGTATCAACTCGATATAATAATCTTGAAAAGTAATAAAGCTTACTTTATCGAAAAAATATTACAGGAAGCAGGCTAAAACAGTATAATAGCATCCCGAGAGTTCAAACGGATCGAGTGTTAATTTTTTATGACACAAGCAAGTCTACATAATGAATTGGCTTTAAAAATAGTTACTACTTTCAAAAAAGCATAAAAACTATTTTCTAAATTAAACCCAACGTACATGATGATTATGATGGATGATAATTGAACAATGTGTAGAGAGAGAGAGCTCATGGAATTAGATAATGAATTATGGTGGGGGTTAATTAGGCTCTCTCAACGTACAGTTATAAACATAAGGACAAATCGTCTCACTCATCATATGTATGACCATGAACTCGTTCGAGACAGGCCGAGCTAGTACCCATCAAGTCGTTATACCTCCCGGCCTGTGGGTACTGAGGAGAAGTTTGGAAATAAAGTCCCATTCAGGTGTTAATGAAGTGTGCCCAGTCGCATATATTAGTGCACGTGGAAAAGATGTGGATGTATAACATATGAAATGGGGAAACTCGGTATCTTGGCCATGAGTCGCACAAAAGAAAGCGTGATGGAAAATTAGTTAGGGTAATCATGGGTAAAGAGATACAAATTTGTGCAGTGTTAAATCGTGGATTCACGTCATGTCTCTTGGAATAGAGGCTACGGGAGTCTACAGGTGGCTCTTTCTCACTATGGGTGATAGTAGATTGATTAAACTAATTTCTAAAAATACAACTTTTTAACAAATGATTGTCTATTGAGAATGGATATGATAAATGCCTAGGCATCTATTCCATATGATTTTATTATATGCTTGCTGAGTACTTTGTACTCATTCTTGCTATTAATCCTCCCCCATTCAGATGAAATGAGGCAACTTTTGATGATGTCAGATGCTATGCAAATGAGCTATAGAAAATCCCAAGAGAAATAGAGATTACCAATAAGAATTGTAGCTGTATAACAAATGTGAGTTGTTACTGTATTTGTATTACGTAATATTCATAGAACTTTTCTCTGTTAAATGCAATGAACCCTGTCGTAAAGTCTTAACTATTGTTCTACATCAACACTCTGATTAGGGTAATTAGTTGAGAAAGCGATGCCTTGTCGGGTAATACACTTAAGCTGGCATTTTTACCTTGGTAGTGAAATTGTGGGGCGTTACACCCGTGCAGCACAACCACTGGAGTTCTGTTGAATCTTGCCCAAACCAGTGCGCACTGCCACTGCAAGAATAAAATGCTGAAACACAGACCCATCAGGACATCAGGTATTTCTCGTGGATAGTTTTGTTCCACAATATGCACACAATTAAGTTTTGGTGGTTGATTAATTAATAATTATCCCTACGTATTGCGATCGTCATGGAGGCTACTGCAATCAGGAAGTTTCTTTTGGTGCTGATGGTTTGCAATGCACATGCTGTGATCTCCGGCTCGTTAAATGGAAACGAGACAGATCGCATGTCACTGCTTGAATTTAAGAGAGCAGTCATTCTAGACCCACAGCAAGCCCTGGTGTCCTGGAATGAGAGCACCCATTTCTGCAACTGGGAAGGTGTTCAATGCAGAGCGAAAGCTCCACGCAGAGTCATTTCCCTCGTCTTAGAAAACCAAGGCTTAGTTGGGCAGATCTCTCCTTCACTTGGTAACCTAACTCTCCTAAATTATCTCTCTGTGTCCACGAACAGATTCAGTGGGGAGATCCCCACATCCCTTGGTCAGTTGCACCGCCTCCAAACCCTCTACTTGAGTAACAACTCGTTGCAAGGAGCCATACCAAGCTTTTCAAACTGTTCCAGTCTCAGGTTTCTATGGCTGAACAATAACAACCTAGTTGGAGAAATCCCTGATTTACCTCCACACCTTGAAAACCTGTCACTGTTCCATAATCAGCTTACCGGAACCATCCCTGCTGCTCTTGCGAATATAACAACGCTGATAAGGCTTAGTTGCACAACTAATAACATGTAGGGCAACATCCCAGAAGAGTTTGCAAAGTTGCATACGCTACGGGTCCTCTACGTAGGCATCAACAAGTTGATCGGTACATTTCAGGAATCCATCTTAAATCTTTCTATGCTTGTTGGTCTTGGTCTTGCTTACAACCAACTAAGCGGGACCATACCATCCAACCTTGGAAATTCTCTACCCAACCTCCTATCACTCGGATTGGATTACAACTTCTTCCATGGGCATATACCCCATTCGCTTGCAAACATGTCCAACCTGCAATACATCGAGATATCAAGTAATAATTTTAGTGGGATTGTGCCTAGCTACTTTGGCAAGCTTACAGATTTGTTTTACTTAAATCTTGAGATGAATAAACTGCAAGCATACAACAAGCAAGAATGGGAATTTTTGAATAACCTGGCCAATTGCACTAAACTACAAATTTTATCAATCGCACGTAATCTTCTACAAGGTCAAGTACCAAATTCTCTAGGTAACCTTTCTGTTCAACTTGTGGAACTGTATTTGGGAGGAAATCAATTATCTAGTAGTCTTCCTTCTGTTACACTAAACTATCCCAACTTGATTATTTTAGCGTTGGACTATAATGAATTTACAGGGGTTCTTCCAGAGTGGCTTGGCACTCTCAGTAGTATCCAAGAATTATTCTTAGAGACCAACCATTTTACAGGGTCCATTCCATCATTTCTTTCAAATCTATCTCAAGTTGGATATCTCTATCTTGACTCTAACAAATTTGATGGACAATTTCCTGTGAGCTTTGGTTCACTTTCAAGTCTTCAGATACTGAGCATTTCAAATAACAATCTTCATGGAAGCATACCAAAGGAGATATTCAAAATTCCGACGTTAACCCAAATAGAACTATCATTCGACAAGTTCGATGGACTTCTTCCTTTCGAAGTAGGCAATGCCAAGCAACTCCTACACTTACATTTATCATCCAATAATCTATCTGGAGATATTCCAAACAGTTTGGGTAGTTGTGAAAGTTTGGAACAAATCAAGTTGGACCAGAACAGTTTCAGCAGAAAAATCCCTACTTCATTAGGAAACATAAGTAGTCTAAAGGTTCTAAACTTTTCTCATAACAACCTAACTGGGCGGATACCTGTATCGCTTGGTAGCCTGCAACTTCTTGAGCAGCTAGATTTGTCATACAATAATCTTGAAGGTGATGTTCCAACAAAAGGCATATTCAAGAACGTGACTGCAATACAAATTGTTGGAAATCGGAAGCTCTGCGGTGGGGTATTGGAGCTACACCTAAATGCATGTTCCATTGCACCTTCAAAATCTTCAGCTATGCACAAAAAAATTGATGTATTGAAAGTTGTGATCCCGATAGCCATCATGATATCCATTGGTGCGTTCATTACAATATGGTTTATGCGGAGGAGAAAACATAAGAGAAACTCAATTCCTTTGCCATTATTGGACACAAAATTCCCCAAAGTCTCCTTCAACTGTATTGCAAGAGCAACTGAAGGATTCTCGTCATCTAATTTGATTGGCAAAGGAAGATACAGCTCTGTTTATCAAGGAAAACTATTTCAAGAACAAAATCTGGTTGCCGTGAAAGTCTTCAACCTAGAGATAAGTGGAGCACACAAGAGCTTCATGACAGAATGCAATACTTTGAGAAATGTTCGGCATCGAAGCCTAGTTCCTATCCTAACTGCATGCTCTAGCATTGATCCTGGAGGAAACAATTTCAAAGCACTAGTGTATAAGTTCATGCCAGGAGGGGACTTGCATAAATTGCTATATTCAAGGCAAGGAGATGAAATCGCTTCAAATTTGAATTATATTACAGTAGGTCAAAGGTTAAGCATCATAGTGGATGTATCGGAGGCAATGGCATACCTACACCATAACCATCAAGGATGTATCATTCATTGTGATCTGAAACCAAGCAACATTCTTTTGGATGATAATATGATAGCTCATGTTAGGGACTTTGGACTTGCAAGGTTACAAATGCATCTTCCAGCATCATCTTTTGGTGACTCAATTTCAACTTCTTCTGTTGCAATAAAGGGAACCATAGGATATGTTGCTCCAGGTATTGCTTGTTGCACATTGTGATTTCTTTAATATGTAACCTGACTCTAAGCATGCGCGTGGATCTTGCTATATGTGATGTACAGAATGTGCAGTAGGTGGTCAAGTTTCAAGAGCCACAGATGTATATAGCTTTGGAGTTGTTCTCTTAGAAATATTCTTACAGCGGAGGCCAACAGATGATATTTTCAAGGATGCATTGGACATTGTGAAGTTTACAGAGATCAACTTTCACAACAAGGTGTTGGAAATTGTTGATCCGCGTCTGCAGCAAGAGATAGACTTTTGCAAGAAAACCTCAATGGCTGTAGAGAAAAGTAGAGTAGATTTCCTGCATTCAGTGCTAAATGTTGGGCTTTGCTGCACCAGATCATGCCCGGAAGAACGCATCAGCATGAAGGAGGCGGCGGCAAAGCTGCATGGAATCAGCGATGCATATATAATGCAGAGAATAAATAAATAGTGTATGTTGGACTGATGCCTCTTCTTTAAAGACGGCTAAAGCCAGATATTATCCATTATAAAAAAAACTGCCACTCTACCTATTGTGCCCTGCTGTTTGGCCAGGGGCTAGGAAAAGCAGAGCAGATGCTGTCGCACCTGCAAAAGCACGAGTGATGGGCTCAAGACTTGAGCGTCTGAAACAAGATTTTTTGTTTGTGTTTCCTTGGAACTAGTATATATTTAGCATGTGAATTCTTGCTTTGGATTATTCAAGAAAAGAATGTGTAGCCAGTGGCCAATTTGGTAGAGCTCTATTTGATTCTGATTCTCTATGGTAATCGATTCTCTGAGAGAAACGATTGGGCTGAAAATGATTCTTTATGATTCTCTAAAATAAACTCTTAAAATCAGGGCAGAGAATCATTTCACAGAACCAATAGAAGCTACTTTTTTTTAGCTCTCAGGCCTTTAGTTCATTTCAGAGAATTACCTCACTCAGAAAAACCGGAGCTCCTCTTGGATTCAGGTTACAATCAGCTCTAGAAGCTCTCCGAAACTGGCTTTAAGGCCCTATTTGGTTGGGCTTTCCAACCTGCATTTGCTTTTGCGAAAGCCAAAAGCCAACTAAAGAGGATAAAAGCGCTAGGTGGTTTTATCCAAAAGCAGCTTTTGCCTTAGTATAAATTCAAAAGCATCACTTTTCTTGCTTTCATCTCCTTTTGGGACAAGTATGTACCCACCTGCCACTAGTTATAATTTTACCGGTTGGTTTCTTTTTACAACTAGTACACAAAAACTCAATAGTGGCGATTGGCAACGCATTTGTACAGACGTTTTAGTCAACCGTCTACGGTAGAGGCCAGTAGAAATCATTGTTTCTACTGGCGGTAGAGGCCAGTAGAAATTATTGTTTCTACTGGCAGGTATTTGTGAACCGCCTACGAAAACGAATTTTCACAGGCGGTTCGTTAAGAGAACCGCCTGCGGAAACCTGATTTTTCGCGCAAAATTCGTGCGCTACGTGGCCGGTATGATTCGATCCTGCGACCTCTCTTTCACGCGTACCCCTCTCTACCACTGCACCACACTCTCACTTGTGACTATATCCCACTTCGGCTCCCCATATATTATAACAAACCGAGAGTAAATTGATTGTTTGAGACACTAAATGAATTCAAATGAAAAAGTACAACTTTCACGTAGAGTGTTTCTCCATCCGAGACCTTTATCAAAAAGTCAAATTTCAAATTTCAAACTTTGAAGATACTTTTAAATGAAAAAATTTTCAACTACAAAGTTTTAAAACTTTTCGAGATCTACAACTTTCATGTAGACAGTTTTTTTATTTAAACTCATTTAAAAATCGAATTTTTAAAATTGGCACCGATTTATACAGGCGGCTTTCGCACGACGCCCATCCCCGTTCGCTACGGCGACTCATCCGACGCCCATCTCAGGCCCTCCGGCCACCGAGTCCCGTCGCCTGGCCGCCGGCCACCCCTTGCCGTACCGCCCCTCGCTGCGCAGCCCTTGCCGCCGGCGCTCCCTCACCATCTCCGGCTGCTGCCGCTCCCTCCCAGGCTCCGCGGATCTGAGCGCCGCGTGCAAGCTCCGCCGCCGCAACGGCACCGGTTCGCCTCGCACCGCGGCTCCCTCGCTAGCCTCGTCGGCGATGGCCTCCTCAGTTGCTTTCTATGCAACGGCGGCGTGGCTGCTTCGACCTCCGTTCTGACCATGGCGGCGGCTTCTTGGGCTTGGAAACGGCGGATAAGCTCCTGAGCATCACCGGTGCACTAAACGATGGCCTCCTCGACACGTTTTCTTACGATGGTTCGGACGACGTCGTCGTCACCGAGGAGGCCGTGCCGCCCACCTCGTAGAACAATGCCTTCTCCGGATACAGCAGCACCACGGGCAACAGCAACATCTTCTCTGGCACTTGCAGCGGCGGCGGAGGATATGACTCGAGGTCAAAACAACGGAGGCGCAGGGCACAAGCTGGGCACGGCTCCGGCAGCGGCGGCCGCGAGCCCAAGCTGGGCACAGCTCCGGCAGGCGGCCGCAGGCGCGAGCTGGACGTGGACCTTCCTGTGCATGCCTAGGAAGAAGATGACGATTGGGGTCCAATCGTCATTGAGAGAGGGAGAGAGTCAAGTACAGTGGACTGAATGACAAGTGGGGTACACTCGTAAGTGTTTCCCAAAAGCCACAGCTGTTTCACCAAACGGTGGCAAACGTGGTAATTTATATTCAAGTTTAGGTGGTCATGTTAAGTTAACTAAGATAATTGTAAGTGAGTAAATTGGTTGGAAGATTAGAGGGTTACTTCATGTTTTTAATGGCATGCTCCCTACAGGACTCAGGTTCTTTGCGGAGTGCTCGGGGCACTCGGCAAGGCTTTGCCGAGTGCCGCATTCGGTAAAGAGCAGTCGGCAAAGGTTTCTTTGTCGAGTGCTAAATATCGGGCACTCGGCACAAGCTTTGCCGAGTGCCACGTCTGCACTCGGCAAAGAAATTTCAGCCGTCAACTTTGACGGGCTCTTTGCCGAGTGCCAACCGTGGAGGCACTCGCCAAGGATTTTTTTAATTTTTTTAAAAAAATTCTTTGCCAAATGCCAATTGTTGCACTCGGCAAAGAAAATGTTTTATTTTTTTAAAAAAATTCTCTACTGAGTGCCATAGCTCCGACACTCGGTAAAGAAATTTTTTATTTTTTTAAAAAAATTCGTCCCTGGCACTCGGCAAAGTGGTCAAAAATGCTATTATTTTTTTTCTTTCCATCAGAAATTATATCTCATCCCAACACATCCAAGAGTAGTTCCCAACTGTTGCATTATATTTTAAAAACGACAATGTCATGTGTACAAACAAACACCAACTCTAAGTCAATCAGAAGCATTGGGCATCCACTGAAGCTGACAACAATGCCTTGGATAAACAACTACTTCGTATAAAACAACATGTAGTTTCTAATTCGTGATGGCAGCTGCAAATTCATTCTGGGCAATTTTCCCAAGACCTTCATTCAACCTGTAACGAGAATGATCACATAAATACATCTGTATAACTTGTAATATGAAATGGACAGATATATATACACACACACACACGGGCAAGCCTTTGTCATACTGAGCAGCATGGTTTCTTTGTACCGAGTAGGAACAACTACTAAACTTATCAGCCCATAGATTTCTACTGAACAATAGATAGCTGTATATCTATATTACATTTAGATTCAAGAATATTAAATTTGCAATACTGGTAGTTAAGCAACAACTTCCTGATTTGGAAGACATTTTAAAGTGCTAAGTCTGAACTTTCTTTAAAAGCAATGTGTATCAATTGAGTTTTAAAAGCAAACAAACCATGGTGAGACTGACACACCGGTGCCTCCTCCACACATACTATCATATAAACAAACAGAGCTAAAGACTCAAAGAAAGCAGAGAAATCCATGTAAAAATCACGATTTTGTCCTGTGGGCTATGGCAAAACATTCAATTCCCTAGGAACAAGCACAATCATCTAAAACTTCAGCTATGACACATTGTATTCATTGAATCAAATTCACATTTCAGATTTGCACTGAATCTTCAGCTATGACACAAGTATATCAAATATTTACAGATGCACTGAAAGATCAAAACTGTCCAAACAAGTTTAATTGTGCTTTTTTACTTTGACTGGGTTGCCTGCTAATCATTGAATGCTACTGTGCAGGATTCGGGTTATATCACCATAAATGTAAGAAGCCAAAAAAAAAAACAGTCAGCTTATATCACAATTGAATTTCCTCTGTTTATGTTGCCAACGATTTCAGTTTACTGAAACAAATTAACAGGATAACTGATATACCCAACAGTCCAAATTACTGGCACATTGTTCAGCATAATAAGCAGTTGGGAACTTGGGACGGGGGACAGTTGTACACCACTCAGTTATCTCTGCAAAGTTACCCATGGTTCTAAATTCAAATTCTTCAGAATTCCAGGAACACTAGAACACCCACCCACCTTAGTCTAGCGGTCTTGCCACCAATTCTGACTAAATAAAATGCTCAATTGCCAGGATACCATGATGCGTGCGCTGCAAAATTGAGGCAGCTCATAGCCTCATACTAACATGAACTCATTTGGTCAGATTCCCATATCCTGCCTTTTGCAACACAGACAACTACGACCAACATTGATCAGACAACAACGGGTAACAGGGAAGCAATGGTTGAGATCCAGGAAACGCTAGCAACAGTTTACGCAAGGGAGACAAAGCATACGAGATCACACAACAAGCACTCCGAGCGAAGGAACGGGGCCGATCGATGTCGTCCAATGTTTGCAACGCGTGGGTGCGGGTGTGGGAGATACCCTACGTACGTAGATGTTGAGCTGCCTGACCAAGGACGCGAAGTTGGCGTGCTTGAAGAAGCGCGGGATGATGCTGGCGGCGAGTGCATGCGGGTCCCACACCACGAAGCTGTTACCCGCGCCTCCGGGCGCCCACGACACCACGGCGTCCGTGGCCTCTTCCGCCACCATCTTGTAGGACTTCGACATGAACGGCGCAGGGAGCGGCGGCCCCTCCATCGCCCGCGGGGCCACTGGCGATGACGACCCCTCCTCTGCGTCCACCATCGCCCACGGCTCCGGCTCCGGCTTCAGCTCCAGCTTCACTGCCGCCACGCTCCGCGCCATTATTGCGTCTCCGAACCCGATGCCGCTGGCTCGCGCCGTCCTGGGTTTGGAGCCGCTTGGCCTGGGGCGAGTGGGCATGAGGAGGGCGCGGCCGGGACGGGCGCGGCGACCGGCGCGGGCGGGGAAGCCGGGGCGGCGGTGCTCCGGCGGGAGGGGGGGACGGTGGTGCTCCAGCGGGGTTGGGGTGGCGGCGGCGGCGGGGAGGGCTAGGGGGCTCGGGTGGGGGGGGCGGGTTGAGGGCGCGCGGTGGATTAGGGTTGGGAAGAGTGGGCCGGGCCTTATGTTCTTCTTCTTCTTCTTCTTCTTCTTTTAAAAAAATCCTCTTTGCCGAGTGCCTTTTCCTGGCACTCGGCAAAGAACGTAGCTTTGCCGAGTGCCAGGATGTGGCACTCGGCAAATTTTATTTTTTTAATTTTAATTTTAAAATTTTTTTGTAGCTTTTTAATATTGTGTACAAGCACAAGTTTGAATTTAAAACTTTTTATTACATTTTTCTATATTTCATGAATTTATTTTGTTTACTTGTCTTTTTTTCTGAAAAAGTAAATTTGAATTGTAGGTGCATAAAATAATAAAATATATCCTTTCAAAAAATAGTATTCATGGTGTAGAGCGTATTTTGAGACCGTATCCACGAACTCACCCAAAATTTTGAGCGCTTTGTTCACCAAACATAGCCACTCGCTTGTATTCAGAGTGTTTTTAAATTATATAAAATGAAAATTAAATTCAAAAATCATGAAACCTAACGAGGTGTCATGTTATCGTATGTAGAGGCTATGATAAAAAATTAGAAACTTTTGGAGCAAGTTGCGATGTCGGATATCCAAAACCTAAACATCTCCACAGGTTATCACATGACATCACACGTAGAGATGTGCTGGTTTGTGAACATCGGATGTGACAGCGTGCTCGAATTTTTTTCAAATTTTTATCAGGGCACAAGCATATGATATCATTATATCTCGACAAGTTTCATGATTTTTGGAATTCGTTTGTATTTTATATAATTAAAAAGCCACCCGCACGCTAGTTGGTGACATTGCCCCGTGAGCATGTTCATCAAAATTTCGAGACAATTCCTGGATTTAATTTAAATTTATACTAACAAATAAGAATAATATTTTTTGAATGAATGAAATTATTATTTGATGCACCTGTAGTTCAAACTAACATTTTTCAAAAAAATTCAATAAAACAAAATAAACTAAAGAAATATGTCAAAAGGCAATGAAAATATCACAAATTTGAGCATACTGCTTGTGTTATTGTAGTGAAACTTCAAAAAAA
Organism: Bothriochloa decipiens; assembly: GCA_023333625.1. NCBI lineage: Eukaryota > Viridiplantae > Streptophyta > Magnoliopsida > Poales > Poaceae > Bothriochloa > Bothriochloa decipiens. Next base: position 52,089,516 of record CM041633.1, on the reverse strand, counting down.
ATGGGTAAAAAAAAACTTTACCGAGTGCCAAACGGTTGGCACTCGGCAAAGATGACGCCGCTGGTTGCCGTCAGCCCCCTGCAAATTTTTGCACTCGGCAAAGAGGTCTTCGCCGAGTGCCCTGTTTTGCCGAGTACGGCACTCAGCAAAGAACGTCTTTGCCGAATGCTCGATATTTGGCACTCAGCAAAGCGTCCAGCGCCCGACGAAGTACTGGTTTCCTGTAGTGACATATGTGTATTTTTTTTATAAGCAATACAATAGATTACATGACTGTTATAGTGAATTCTAAATAGAATCTATCAAATTAAAGTTAAAGGCTAGATTTGTCTGATTATTCAGATACTCTCTAGGATTCCTCTCATTTTCTTGCGCATCTTGTGAGAAATAATGTTGTTCCTTAGTTAGAGCATCCAATTCTTAGATGCAAGATCAGGAAGTTTGTCGATGAAATATCGGCGATAGTCTACCGAGGGGTATGCCCAAGGTAGTAGATTAAACGGTGAAGGTGCGCCTGAAATGAACAAGACGGCGCAGCAAGCGTGAGACAAGGGTTTAGACAGGTTCAGGCCGCCGCGAGACGTAATACCCTACGTCCTGTATGTTGCTGTATTATATTGCTAGTAGATGAGTTGTTTTGAGGGGATCCTCTACCCGCCTTATATAGTTTGGGGGCAGGGTTACAAGTCGGTTTTTCCATACATATGAGATTACAATCCTAACCGAATAAGGAAACTAATAGGTTAGAAACTAGGAAAGCTACTTTTTTATCCACCAAGACTTCGGCGGATATACGTGATTTTCTGGAGAACGTGTAGACGACGCGTCCTTGGCAGTCCGGGCCTGATCGAATGACTTGTCCCATGTATTGCCATGCGGGGGTATATGGGTCTATACCCCCACAAAGTTACTCTCTATATTTTTCAGAATGATATAGGTGTGTATTTTTTTATATATTATAATGAATCTAGTGACTACTATTATAATTATTGGGAGAACTTTTATGATTATCTTTTTCATAGCTTGGCAGGAAAGAATCAATATGGTGTGTCCGTTGAAGCCTCCAACAAATAATAGCAAATTAGTGCCAGACCTATTTGGACCTCGTTTGTAACTGAATTCTGTTTTTTTATATCTATAATGCATTCCAGTAGGGCGTCCTTGGCCCTCCTATTTCTTCAAAAAAAAAAATAATCTTTAGATTCGGACTTTCGGACTTCTTGATTTGGTTGATTGTCAATCTTTTCTTACATGCATGCAAGAGCAAGTCCATCTGTTACATATCTACATAGAATTATTGCTGTATATATATATATATATATATGCTATAGTTTGTAGCCGACTTCTGCTTGGTTGCTGGAATCGATTACAGTATATACGGCTGAAGCATGCCTGCAGCTTGCCATCGCCAGCCGCGGTCGTCATCCCTGCCTCAAGTGTGGGTGCAGCAGCAAACAGGGATGTGCATACGGCTCGCACACCTGGAACCGGTGAACTTGGAATTGAATTCGTCTTTGCATTTTTTGTCGCACGCGGCGTCCTCGCATTTCGGGGCCTGCTCATAGCAATCCTCTGGATCACCAAAATAAAACTCCATGGATCAGCACATGGATGTTAACTGACTCAACTGAGCAACGCAAGAATTTAGTCTCATCGATACGTACATATATATAACAAAATACACAACTGAAGTATAGAGTCATTCGTGTGTACGTGTATGTATACCTGCTGCCCATGTTGGTGTGATGAGAGTGCAAGACATGACCATGAGAAGGATGCAAATGGAAGCAGCAGTTATGGACTGCACCGCCCTCATCGTATCAACAGTCCCAACTACTCTTGCGTTCCGGGATGCAAATGGCCTGATGCTTGTGCTCGTTTATAAAGAGAGAAATTGTTAGTATAAATAATAATGCTGCATTAATGTGGCATATCTATACAAAATTTGTTTTCTTAACAAATAAAATTTTTTTGCATATCTCATAGCCAGAATATGACATATCCGTGCTCCTACCACTAGTACATAAATGATTTCTCTAGGTGGTTTCACTGGTGGTTTTCAAAAACCGACACCAGTAGAGAATAAACGGTGGGCCATGCATGAAACGCCACTGAAAATATATTTTAACTGATGGTTTTTTTAAGAAAACTGTCACTAAAAATACGTGATTTCTACTTGGATCTACAAGGTAGAAGATATAGATATAGATGTATATATGAATATTGATGTGAATATATTGATGTAGATACAGATATATATCTATATATATAGATATAGATGTCAATATGGATGTGGTGGATATAGATTTCACATATAAATATTGATAATGGCATAAGTGGGTAATTTATATTCAAATTTAGGTTAAATATTGATAATGGCATAAGTGGGTAATTTATATTCAAATTTAGGTGGTTATGTTAACATTTTTTTATTGCCTCAGCCTTACAGTATAAGTTGTAGTATCTGAACTCACGCACTTAGCACACACCACACGCACACAACCCACTCTTACACACACCCCTAAGTGCGTAAGCTAGATCTAGCTCCTATACCTAGACTATAAACAATGGCTGATATATCTGACAGTTGTACTATATCCGTGTGAGGTAACTGAGAATAGGGAACCTACTGCTCCCGGTGGGAAATCACGTACCAGCCGAAGCTCGAACCCGTGACCGGCAGTCTCCCCACTGGGAGCGTTTGCCAACTGAGCTACGGCTCAGTCCCCTATGTTAAGTTAAACATTGATAATGGTGTGTCCATTCTTGCATTGGGTCTGCTAAGTCCGAGTCTGTGAGCGTCGTGGCCTGCATTGTCCACCACCATCGGAACAGTGTCCTTGTTGATCACCTCCGACACAAGTGATCCTAAAAACCCAAGTGAAGGTACGTAATGATCAACCCAGTGAGCATGCCCGAGGCACCCACTCAAGAAGACTAAATACAGCACAGAACATAAAAATTAGAAAGACATAATACAAAAAAAACATGCATACTGCACAAATATCACAGAATATATTTCGTAGATGGCCAGTTCTCACCAGCGCTCTGGCGTACGGGAGTATTGGCGCGCCATTGTTGTCTTATGGTCCGGCCATTCAGAGAGGATGAATCCCAAGACCTCCACCGCTAAGCCTATCGTGGCCGCCACACCTTCAAATACCCGACTGTCTTATACTCTTACCGTCTCAATTTATGAGTCGTTTGACTTTTTTAAATCTAAATTTGACCACTTGTTTTATTTAAATGATTTGTACAAAAGAGTAAAGGCATGTGATCCAATGATAGAACTATCCAGTGGGACGCTACCCACCAAGGTTCAAATCTTGATTTATTAATATATAGCGAGACATAAAAAAGATGGTATTTTGCATAAATTTCTTAATAAAATAAGTGGTCAAAGTTAAACAAAAAAGTAAAATAAGTTATAAATTGAAACGGATTTAGTAATAGACAAGGGTAGTCCCAGCCACCGCCTCTCCAGGCCCATATGCCACAAACGAGGCCCGGCTGCAGGATACGTAAATGGAGATGTCAGCATGTTCGCTTGTCTTATTTTTTACTTATTTTCAGACATAAGACAATATTTTACTCTTATAACAAATTAGCGTCAGTTAAAATTAGCACTTCTTTTCAGACAATGGAATCGGACCGACGTGGCCATGCTCCGGTGCAAAACAGGTCATGCCTGTTTGGGTGATGCAAAGGATAGTACACGGAGTCTAAAGAAAATGGGTGTTGAGGCTTAATGAGATTCCACAGAATTAAACTAATGGGGATATGCTATATAGGCATATAATATACATATAAATATCGATACAGTTCATGCCTGTTTGGGTGATGCAAAGGATGGTACATGGAGTCTAAAGAAAATGGGTGTTGAGGCTTAATGAGATGCCACAGAATTAAACTAATGGGGATCTGCTATATAGGCATATAACTATTAAAAGTACCCGTGCATTGCAACGGGAGAGTATCAAATCAGTTGTTAGTGACCGTGCATTGCAGCTGAAGAGTATCAAAATAAATTTTCGTTAACTCAATTGGTTTCGTAACCAATCTAGAAAAATGTAATTATATTATACGTGTTTGACTTGCGTATCAACATCTCTTTGCAAAAAAAAAACCAAGAAAGATATGAGTTTTTCTTACTAGAATGTCTCTTGTTTTATTTGCATCTCATGTGGTGGTCTTTCCTCACTTTACCATATGGTATTAATGTCAACCGGGCACACAAAACTAAACCGGACTAAGTACACATTTTATTAAGATTTAAACATGGCCCATTAAAGATATATAGACCTTTTAAGTCCAATCGTACGAACTATCATATGAGCAGTCATTTTATTAAATTATATTTGTTTAGCCCAATCTCAAATCAAACTCTGAGACTCAAAAATAGATTTAGCGCATAAATAAATATGTACTCATAAATTTATTATAACATTAATTCCCAACTATCCATGTGTTGAAAGAGTTCAATATCAGTTACGTGACTTTATTTGAGGTCCCATAAAAATATATAATTTATAAATATCTGATCTAACAAGGGGTTAGTTGCGTCGTGTCAAATATTGCCCCAGTTTATAAGTCATATTTGGCACGATATTCTAAATTATTTAATCATTTTTTATTTTATTTTGTTTATGAGTATGAACTTGAGATTATTGCCATTACGTCATATTTAAAGTAAATTGCTAAGTCTGAACATTAATACAATACCATATTTTTAGAGTTTTAACTATCTTTTTCTTGCCAACGATAAAGGTGGCTTCTTATAAAAGTTTGAAGATTTGTACCACACTACATAATAAAAATGTTTCTTCTAACGTCATATAAATTATCTAAGCTAGTGGTAGGCCTTCAAAAGGCCTGTTTGGATGCCGCCCTGGCTTGGGCTTGCCTGCCAGGCAAGTGATCGCAGCCCTAGGCGATCGAAATCGAACGCCTGGGAACGCTGCCTGGCGTCAGACCTGCCTGGGACGCAGCATCCAAACAGCCACTAAGAATGTGGTGACCACGGTTCAATTCCTACGGTAGTCCTGTGTTTGTGTGTTTTTTGTCTTTTTTCCCGGAGTCGAGTGCAATTGGGCCAAACACGAAGTGAGTGGGCCATGCCGCATGTGATTGCTAATGAGTGGGCCTCGAGTGACTGGTGGCATGGGTGGAGCGGTGCGAGCGAGTGGGCCTCTCGAGTGTGTGGTAGTGGATCAGATGGTTAAGGCCCCATAAGAATGGGCAGACGAAAAAGGCAGAACAAAAAAGTTGACAAAAAAGAGGGAAGAAATCTTTCCTCTTTATTAGTAGGTATAGATATACATATAAATATCGATATATATAGATGTAACACCCCAGCCCATTAGTAGTTGTGAAGTTGGCCCATGTGGCCCAAGTGGCACATGTGGAGTTGTGTTGGTGGGTTTAGTACCACCTTGCTAGTTTAGGAGTGTGAGGACCAGCTTATAAGCTTTGTTGTTCCAAACGTAGCACCTCCGGGTTAACCCTTTTACACGAAGCGAAGACGAAAGTGTAAACGGGGTGCTACGCGTATGCAGGCCCGTTCCGCGTGAGGAGTGGGCCTTATAAGCTTTGTTGCAGGCCCGTTCCACGTTAGGAGTGGGCCATACAAGCAGTCCTTGGTAGTTCAGGAGTGTGAGGCCAGCTTATAAGCTTTGTTGTTCCAAACGTAGCACCTCCGGATTAACCCTTTTACACGAAGCGAGGACGAAAGTATAAGCGGGGTGCTACGCATATGCAGGCCCGTTCCGCGTGAGGAGTGGGCCATATAACCAGTTTTTGGACGTGGGATTTTACGATAGAGATACCGATATAGATACGGATCTAGATCTGGATACCATAATGGATACACATATGGATGTGGAAATAGATTTAGATATAGATATGTATATAAATAACAACGTTCGGTATTTTTATGATAGTTTAGGGATTAGTTTGAATTATTTTGAGTTAACTTTCAAGATTATGGTTTACTTTATGTATTTTTTATAACTACTGGTGTGTAATTTTTCTACTACAATAGATATGATGACTGTTCTCATGGATGGTGATAAGAATCTACCAACTTAAAGGCTAGATAATACTAATTGTTGTGAAAATCTCTAGAATTTATCCTATATTTTTTACTAGCGTGCGTACCGTGAGAATTAATGTGAGGCCTTAGTTTTAGAGCCTCCCCTTTCTAGGTGCAAGATTAGAGGGATCTTTATATATTTTTCATCCATGATGATTAGAATATGCGAAATTAAAAACCATATATTCGTTGTTAGTGCGAGAATTTTTAGGATTATCCATCTAATAGCATGTCTAGTGAGAATCAATGTGGTGCCTCAGTGGAAGCCTCTAATTAGTAAAAAGAAGACTAGGAATTTATTATTTGGTGTTGATTGATCGTCAATGTTTTCTTACATGAAAGAGCAAGTCTCCATCTATATTGCATATATAAAATTGTTGCTATATATATACTCCTGTGACTAGTTACTCCCATCATTAAAAAAACCATCTTACGTATGTGTTCATACTTGTTTATCACTTTAAATATGTTTACATACTTATATTAAGGTGCTCCAAATCTTCTTATGTGAAAAAATTTCAAGGGAACCCATACTTTTTAATATATTACGAAAATATCACTTACTGTAGTATATAAAATAAGTATGACCACATACTCGATGTATGTATACATACTTAACAAATATATTACCATAGATGGTCTAGTATGATCATATACTTCATGTACATACACTTCGTTCGGTCATATATGGCTATGGATGAAAACGGATCGGATACGAACGGATACCACTGATATCATATTTGTTTTCATATTTCTGGTCGGATTCGGATTCGAATACGGATAGTGTCAGCCATGCCGGATAGGATACAACTATATGTCGACATCATAAATATACGATTTAAGTATTCGGATACGGATACGGTATCAGATATTGAATATCCAAACTCAGATACGGACAGATCTGAACACCTCTAAACGGATTCGGTCGAACGGACGGTCGAATAAATATCCGTACCCTATATGGCCTAAATCTGAAGACACAGACATAGGATTAACTACTCCCTGAGAGTAGAAAATAATTACCCTATATATATATGTATATATATGTATATTATATTGTATCCAACTTGTGCATCCCTGCGCAGCTCAGGTGTGGTCGCAGCAGCAAAGAGGGATGCCCACACGGCTCGTGCACTTGAAACTGGTATACATGGAGAGGAATAAGTCTCTTGCATTTTTTCTCGCGCCCGGCGCCCTCGCATGTTGGGGACACCTGATAGCATTTAATTGCTATCACAAAAAAAAAATCAATGATCAACACACGTGGTTGTTAACTAATTTAATTGAACAGCAGAAGAATTCACTCTCTGTCTATATATAAGACAATAAATAAATAATTGAAGTAGCCTCCTTCGTGTGTATGTTGTATACACTGTACCTGCCAAGGTGGGTGTCATGAGGGGTGCAAGACATGATCATGAGAAGGATGAAAATGGAAGCAGCCATGGGGTGCACCGCCCTCATCGTATCAATACTGGAAAGCACGATTCTTTTGTTTTGGGGATGCAAATGGCCTGATACTTGTACTCGTTTATATAGAGTGAGGTTGTCAGTATAAACAATGCCACATTAATGCTGGCATATCTATAATTTGTTCCTTTATCAAATAAAAAATATTCGCATATCTCACAGCCAGGTTATGATATTAAATGTGTTCGTATCCAACTGGATAGGGAGATATATAAAGGAAACACATGGTAAATATATTAGTAAAACTAGGGGCGTATAAATCGTCTTTTGCTGTTTTCTGCAGGCGGTGCTGGAACACAGAAAAAAAAAAAGGTCGTGGCCTGTTTGGCAAAACAATATGGTTATGTTAAGTTCATTTTGATAATGGTAGGTGAGTAATTTAGATGGAATAGTAGAGAAGAAACAGTGGGCCATACAAACGAACTGTCATTTAAAATATACATTTTTAGTAGCGGTTATGTCAGCAGTGCAAGAGCACCTTCTATCCCCAAAGGATGGTGTTCGTGGCACGCAACTAGTGTTTGGACGCGAGATGGCCGCTGCGACGAAGTGGAGCCAACAACGACGAGCGGCGAGACCGACTTCGACTGGGTTAACGTTGTTCGGTGGCAACATTGTGGTAGGGTACACACCGTCGACGGCATGGAGGCAGAGTGGCCTACAGAGGCGGCAGTGATGGAGTTGGACTACTGTCGCATGCAATCATGGGCCAGGTGCCAAAAACCATGTATGGTAACCTAGGCAGCAGCGCGGCAGCCGCGCGCCGGGTGGCTACGACCCTGTGCGCCTGGTATCGGCAGTTGAAGCACCTAACGTGCTGCTCGGCAGGGATAGCTCCTATCCGTCTCCTGCTCTCACGCCTCAGCCATGATGTTCTGGTAATCGATCAAGATGTACCGAATTTCGGTGAAATTTGTCCATTTCGATGAGCTCAGAAACAAAGTTAATGATTCAAAATCTCGAAAATTTGCCGAATTCAGTCTGAAATTCGACCAAATTTTCCCTAAATTTAACCGTGGTGGAGCTTTTGCTGTCCATGGGAGGTTATTGCGCCACCCAAAAGGAGGTAGTGCCACTGCTGTGGAGGGAGCGCTCCCTGGGAGAGACCCATGGATCGATAAATCTCCACTTGGTGGTGACAAATTTGGAGCTGGAACGGGTGGATCAAGAGAACCTTGTGCGGATATAGGAGGAAGAGAAGTTTCGGTGGGTTCAGGAGGAGGAGATAAGAGCTAGGGCTGCCATTCCTGTTTGCCTATCAATCGATTAAGGTCGATATGTGAGTTGCATCTCGATCCAACGTTTCAGTTGAATCTAAATGTTTGAATTTGCATCAGATCAATTTGTTTCCCATGAGGATTAAATGATGAGTTTGATGGCTTTACGACTGTGTCCCATTTGTCTCTAGCTCTACTACCCATGCAGTACAGGTACATCAGCACATCACATTGAAAAGGTGGGAGAGGTCAAACTCCAACGGCGGTTAGTCAAACAAGCACTGGAAGAGAGGTCATATATTCATTAAAGCAAACATAAACTCTAGGTGATCCAAGTGAGCAGTGGCGACTTGATGTCATCTATCTAGTTAGTCTGTTTCTACACGTGAATTAAGCAGACTGAAGCGGGACAATATTTTGAGACCTCAGTTTTTTAGATTTAGAACAGTGTTTAGATTATAAATTATTTACTGACTAGACATCGAGTACAGTTATTGGCAGCTTATATAATGCAAAAAATCTCCTCCTCCTGATCCTCTTACCCAGCATAAGTTCCAGATTCTCCACTGTACTATACATCTCTATCCAGTTTCAGTACCTGCATCAAAGAAAACACCTGAAAATGAGTGGGGGAGCTCCACCACTTGCTTGATCACAGCTTGTGCTGCTCCTCCATGAACACCAACACGACCGCAAGTGATGTCTTCAGAACAGAGAGCTGCTACGAAGAACATGCATGCAGCAAACAATTCATTAGTGGAAGAATATATATGCATTCAATACAAGAAAGGAGGAGTACATACATGCATTCAATAAATATCAATGTAAGGATGGTTGGGGTGGCCATCCCCTTCTTGTCTCAGCTTCTCTCGCACATTTAATTCCAACTCTTCTTCGACCTTTTCCTTTCCACGACGAAGACGAACAGACACACATTGAAGGGACGGCAGGTGGTCCAAGGACAGGTCATCTGTAGTAAATTCACCTTGAGAGAGATCCTGCAGGCAGATATCGAACTCAAATTTTTCAAGCTTGGGCATAGCATTCCAAACCTCTATATGCGTAGTAATCAAGTGCACTTGCATCTTTCTTTTCCAATGATCATAACATGTGTCATCAAACTTGGGTGGCTTCTCCAACACATTGATTTGAGCTATCTTTGCACCGCAAGGATGTTAAGCCTCAAAATACGGTGACCTCGGCTCCGATACCACTTGAAAGGTCCAAATAGGCTAGAGGGGGGTGAATAGCCTAATTAAATTTTTTGACACACAAACTCAAGCAACCGGTTAGTAATTAACACGGTGGATAAGCGTTGCTAGAGCCAAGCTATTCCTAGGCAAGCCACCTACATAATTCTATTAATCCGACAAGACTATATCACAAATAACCAAAGGTATGCCTACAAGCTAATCCACAAACAACCAAAGGGGTGTATAATTGCACACCGAAACCGCACAAGTCTTGCTCTTTGCGCCTAGGAGCAAGTATACTATGTGAAAATGTAAATGGGTGCGTTAGTATTGGTTATACCTTTGCGTAGAGAAGTGAACACCAATCACCTAGGGGATGATGCCAATCACCAAGAACACCGGGATGAAGATCACCAAGAAGATCACTCACACGAAGGTGAGGAAAGCGATGAACACTAATCTTTATCCCGAGGTTCACTTGATCGCCGTCAAGTTAGTCCCCATTGTGACTATCAACTTCCTTAGTGGATTACAAGCTAAGCCTCAACCGCCAACCCTCACCGGGTGCCTCTCACCAACACAAAAGGAGAGATGTATAGCATCACGAGCACTTCACTAGAGTCGGTTTTGGCTCTCTGCCGTGGAAAAACCGCAAAACCCGTCATAAATCACCTTATGGTGGCCTTGAAAAATCATCAATCAAGCTCAACCATAATCCTCTGCTCCAAAGCCATCTAGGGACTCGGCAAAGTCCCAAGAGAACAAGAAAGCCGCAGCTCCTCGATCAGCAAGTGCCTCTAATGGATGCGATCACCAAATATGCACTTGTTTCACTCAATCTCTCTTTGAATCAAGCAATCCTGCAAGTGGAGATGAGTGGAGGGTGTTCGCTTTGCTCACAAGTGTTTAGCAATGATCAAAATGTGCAAGAGTTAGAGCAAAAGCCGGCCACCCCAATATTTATAAGCATCACCCGAAAATCCAGCCGTTGTGCTAAAATCGGTTTCACCGAACGCACTCACCGGACGCACAGCGTCCGGTGCACTGATCGAAGCCACGTGTCACAATGAACTGTTATAGCACCAGATCTGGCCATTTGAAAATAGTCATTTGCGCGTTTATGTTGCACCAAACGTGTCTCTCAAAAACACATCGGACGCACCAGAGCGTCCGGTGGACGTCCAGTAAGGGTCCAGAGAGGTCAAAATCGACCGAACTCCGTCCGATCCACCCTGACCGGACCCACCCCAACGTCCGGTGCTGTCAGAGAAAATTTCCCATGAACTTTTCAAACTGACCGGACAAATGAACAGTATTTCACATGTGTCGGTCACATTTCTCAACCTGCGTCCGCTCGAGTTCCAGAGAGCATGTCAGCTTGGTCTGCTCACCGGACGCACCAAGGCAGCGTCCAGTGCAGTGTCCGATCAACCTTCAGCACTGCTTACTGTTAGGGTTTGCCACCGGACGCACAGGACCAGCGTCCAGTGCAGCGTCCGATGCTCTTTCAAGAGCTTTTCTCACTTCTACTTCAACGCACTTGCTCTCATATGCTAACACTAGGATTTCCACAGTGAAGTGCAGTGTGTTAGCATGTTTTCAAAGCATTTTGCAAGTCGTTGTTAGTTATCTCTATGTCTAGCAAAGTATGCAATGAGTTATGCAATCCTAGCTAGAGGCACTTGCTCATAGAGAAAACCACATTTTTCTCCTCTTGATAGTCGGCTATTTATCCTAAATGTGATCACCATCTCTATATGGTCTTGATCACTGAAATGTAAAGCCTTATCAATTATATCTTTTCCTCTAGTTCCATTTCTTTTCACCTTTTATGCATCTCCATGGTTAAGCTCATCATCTTGATCAATTTGATCATCTCATCTAGCTTCTTTCCATGGCATGGCTAATCTTTACCAAATACACACTTAGAATAACATGGTTAGACCATTAGGTGTCATCAACTATCAAAACCAGACTAGGGCTTTTAGGTTTCTCACCTCATCCTTTGGATGTAAATGCACGAACAAAGTTGTTCGAAATCATATAGGTGAGTATGAGGATTTTCATTTTTTTCCCCAGAAAAGGGTTTTTCCTGAACCATCGCTATGAGACTTGGGCGAAGCTCATAACGAACGACCAAAATGGCCTGCGATGATCTAGGCGGCTCCAACTCAACGCCCGATGGAGCAGCATATTTGAATAGTGTTGGTTGATCCATTTAATATAGAAGATAGGTTGATAAAATATTTTTTCAGATAAATTGACAACTTGTCTAGTCAGAGACAGCTACTGTTCCCCGGCAACGGTACCAGAAATGCTTGTTGACATTTCTAAACGTCGTTACTAGAAAATAGAGTTAAAGCCTATCCTCGGCAACGACGCCAGAAATGCTTGTTGATATTTCTAAATGCAGCAGCCGAATGGCAACAGCGCTAGAGATGCCAGTGGGTTGACAACAGTGGAGGCAGATGGAAAATACCGCAAGCGCACGGTATTCAATTGTAGCACTTCACCAGGAGTATTCTAGGTATCATATTTAATCCACGAGGAATGAGAAGTGATCTAACTAGGTTCAAGGTTGTCAGGTATTGATCAAGGATTTAGGATGTTTGGATAGAGAGGTCTGGCTAGCAATGATATCTGATTAGGGTGATCTAAGTTTAATAAGGTTGGTCACCTTCTCCTTTACTAGGGGCGATAGGCGAAAAGGTAGGAGATAGAATCCCTGCCAAGGCAGCTACCATCAAACCCAACTATTTAAATAACTTGCTTACAACACATACACGGGATCCTCAGACACAGCAAGTACTGTCACCACTTTGCTAGGCACCCAGCAGTGCGACAACCAGTCTAGAAGGGCAAGATATAGCCTAGACATAGCGTCTACACTAATCTCACTACTCTATTCTTTGCAAGAGACTAGAGAACTTTACTAAGTAAAGCAATGTACTAGTAAAAATAGCTTAAACTTAAATACCAAAATCAGAATATTAAATACTAGGAGGACTCAGATGTAAAACTTACTAGAAGATTCGCATTCGCTAAGACGCTCCTCGGAGAAGACTCCCGACAGGGCGGGACTCCTCCTTGGGAACTCCTCACTCCCTTCCTTCTCTTCTAACACAACTACTAAAGTAGTCTCACTCTTAATCAAGGTGCATTCAAGGTACATGGTACAAGTGAAGGCCTAGGAGGGCATTTATAGGTGGAGGATGGAGTAGTGTAACAGAACTGCCTAAATCACGTGGCCCACGGGCACCTGTCATCATCGCTAACGACCTCTGACTGCCGGGCCCGTGTCCCAGATGATCTAGGCGGGGCTCTGCCGGGCTACATAAGCGCCCGTATTCTCCGACAGGATCCCCATTGCGAAGCCATTACAGAGTTACAATATTTCATAATAAAATACATCAGAGTAAAAGTGCGAAGATTTTCCAAAACTTAGATTACAAACCATATTTAATTTGGAGTAGCATTAACGTAGCAGATACAACATAATATTACGAACCCGGCCCACGGGTCCAACAGCACTCATCATCACTTCCTTCATGATCTCTGGCTGCCAACTTCCTGCAACAGGGTTAACAAACCCTGAGTACTGGGGTACTCCGCAAGACTTACCCGACAAAGGTGTAAAATGAGACTCAGGAATGCAGGCTGAGGGGACTCAAGGTAAGGCTTGAGCAAGAGTTCAAAAGTTTTTGTGGAAAAGCAGTACTATCCTATTTCCATATTTCATCTCAATATTATTTTAATCATAATCATAGTTCCAATATTCTTTCTCATATATCTCATTCTTTCAATTTCTTAATCATTCGAAAACATCCTAGTTCCGAACCACTTTACGGTGTAAGTCAGTGGATCAAGTCTCCATTAACCGAGGAGCAACGTCGATTCGAATCCAGAAGTACCCAGCTGGGGATCCCTATCCACACTGCATATGTAGCACTTAAGCTTGCATATGCCAACCCCGCCTACCACGGCTTTTCATACCCCGGAACCGGTCCTACGCCACCCAAGAGCACAGTACTCCTCTCATCTTCAGGCACGCCGGCCACGAGGGTACACGCTACTCTCGCCATCTCGCCACTCCCAGTGCGCGGTTGTCGGTTCCAGCAGTAGAGCCACCGGAGTCAGAGGCTTCCCGTAGTATGTGGCTAATTGCAAAGTCATGATCCAGCAGGCCGACAACGAACGGTCCCTGAAACATTTTTCCGCTGGTTACCATGCATTGGGACTCTAACCCAAGTACAAAGTAGCCAAACGGTTCCAAATCCGTGCCTGTCGGGGACAAGACATGGGACGCCGCCACATGTGCACATCGATCCGAACGGACTTCCTTTTTCATTTCCATTTTTTCCGACGGCGGCATTTGCATCGGGACTCTAACCCAAAGTACAAAGCCAACCGAACGGTTTACAAATCGTCGATGACAATACATTGGGCTTTAACCCAAATGTAGGCCACACAAACGGTTGTAAATTCATATTCATCATTAGTATAGTACCATAGCTCAGAAAATAGTATTTTATGCAAAACTATTTTATTCAGCAGGGCTAAGCATTTTCAAACATTTTATTTTAAAACAGGTTTTGGGGTAATATATATCAAGGCAGGTCATGCAGCAAATAGGTGACAATCAACTCCTATTAACCTAATGCAATTATTTAACTCAAGGTGATAAAAGATTTTAAAAATACAAGGAAGGGCTGAATGCACCGGGGCTTGCCTTGAATTGCAGGAAGTGTCAGATCCGGATCAATGCTACCGGTATAAAGTCCAAGACCACCTCGGGAACAATCTTCTCAGTGACTGCCTCCACCTTCGCCTTCAGTTCCTCGATCACTATACGCATGCAATGATGAATGTTTCAATGCGATGCAACATGAAATGACGATTGCAAAATCCTAGAATAAAAAAATAATACTTAATACGAACACAACTGTACTTCGCAATCCTAGTCACAACAATTCTAGACTAGGGTGCCCTACTTCATAAGTGTGTTTGACCTAGAATTTTAACCAACCCAATAATCACATCAAACCCTAATTACTTCTATTTCCTATTCTTTTTATTAATTATTTAAAACAACATATAATTAATAAACATGTAAACTATTTCTATTTGGTGCCAAACTTTACCAGGAGCTAGATCTTGACCCAAAATAGTTCCACATAAATTTTCAGGATTTTTGGATATACAGATAATTAATTAAAAATGTTTCAAATTGCATTTATGAATTAAAGTACTGATTTTTAGATGTCACAGAAAGTGTTCAAAATCATGATTTAGTATTTTTATAAAATTCTAAATACTACAGAGAGCATACTTAATTATTTTCACCATTTTAGGAGCAACCAATTAATTCCTACAAAAATGCTAAATCACAGAACTATTCACATAAATTAAAATAGAAAAACTCTTTGGTAAATCCCGGGAAAAATGAAAAGGATAATCTGGCCCGAGCGGCCTAGCAACTACCGGGACGGCCCAACTCGCCCGCGTTCACCCGCGCCCACGCCTCTTTCTCTCCCGGTCGCTGACAAGTGGGGCTTCCCTGTCAGCTCCTTTCCCCCTCCCCTGCTTCTTCTATCACGCGTGCGCGGCGACTCAGACCGCGACGGCTCGTCGTCGGCGAGCTGTCCCGGTGAGCCCAAAGCTCAACGAAGAACACAACGTACCCCCGCGAACCTATCTAGGGAGTTGGTCGGGTGGATTGGACGCCGAGACCATGCCCGCCGTGGTCATGGCGGCTCGGCCGGTGAGAAGTACGGCGGTGAGCGGCACTCCGGGAGCTATAACATGGTAGAGCTTGCATTGGAGGTGGGTTCAGCAGCGAAGGCTCACCCAGAATGTAGGACGACAACTGGAAAGGATGGAGACGAGGTAAAGGTACGAGTTTGACGACGTCGATATCCGCGGCCACGTTCCACCCGTGACGACCGTCCCGTTCCCGCAAACCTAGAACACCAACAGGTTAGCTGTCACAAGCACGAGCACCAAGGTGGAAGTCAGAGCACAGAACAACAGTAGCAACGGATGAACGCTCACCGGAGCGAGCTCGGCACGTCGAGCCACCCACGGCGGCGCTCCGACGGGGCTGGAGGGAGACGAAGCTCGTTCTGGAGCACTCACACGGCTAGTGGTGATATGGTTGGGTCGAAATAGTGCGCCTAGGCGTGTAGGACTTATGGGTGCAACGAATTGGTTGGTGATGGCGCGAGGGTGGTGAATTTGGTAGGCGGCCGAGAGCTCGCCGGAGGGAGGAGTTGGAGGAAGGGAGGGGAAACGATGGTGCCCATCGCCTTTATCATCAGGGAAGAGGATAGATAAGGATGCGGCGCACGTCCGGGGACCCCTGGCGACTTGGCAGTGGGCGGTGGCCGGGCCCGTCCAGCCCCGGCCGGCACCGGCGTGTGCCGCGGCGCGCGCGGCCGCGTGGCACGGCTTGAGACAGGCCCCTCCCCTGCCCGGGCACTGTAGCCATGTTGTAGGTTCCAATATATTTCGATTAATTTGAGTGCTTAGAAATTTGAGTCAAGAGATGCTGATAAAATGAAAGTTGTAGAGAATTTCGTGTAGATCATTTCTTGTTTTTGGAGAAATTTCAAATTCGGCGTAGTTTTGAAAATAATCAAAAAGGGGTAAATCTAGGGTTTGAATTTCAAACTGTATTTTTGAAATTACTTTTAAATTTTCTCAATAACTTGAAAAATGGTCAAAATAGAAATTGTTTCCCTCAGTGAGCTCTACAACTCTTATTAAGGAAGTTTTGTCAGATTCGAAATATTTTTGAGATTGAAGTTTCAAATTCAATTTTCAACATAGTAATTTGAGTTTGATTTGAATTTCTATAATATAACTTCAAAATCTCCAAAAATAAAAGTTGTTCCATTTTAAAACCTCTACAACTTTTATTAAGGCACTTTCATTAGATTCAATGTAGATTTTGAATTAGTGTTTTAGGTCAACTTTGGGGACTTAATTGATTTCCAATTTAATTTACTTTTGATTTTTGGATTAGGGCCTAATCACACCATCAAACAACACATGAAATCAAGCACTCTAATGACCCTAAACACAATCAAATTCAAATGCTTAAATTTAAATATGATGACATGGCATTTTAATTAATCCGTAATATCGGAGGTATTACAAGTAGGGGCTACTCCTTTGCCATGTCATTGATCCGCGTGACATCCACCATGTGCCGTTGGATCATAACTGCCATCAAACCGCCTTAAGATCAAGGGATGTAGATTTTCCTCACATGTTTGTCATGGGGGAGTCCTCCGGAGTCAAACCGACCTGGTTTGGGCCGACCAAGGTATCGCCCGATACCCTTCTGGTGGGTGGGCCTAGCCAGGGTAATCCTTCTGGTGTCCCCACTTGTCATGTGTATTGCTTCCACTTTTGTCACGTTAATAATCTGGTTGTGGTCCCATGAATCCTTATGCTTATGATCTCTCACCATTGAATGAAAACACACTTGATATCTGAGGGTGGAGAATAGCTCTGTGATACTTCACTTGGATCAAGCTTCCTCTGTGGGCCCTAGACCTCCACTAGAGGGGATCGGCCGATACCCTTTTGGGGTAGTCCCGGGGCCCACTTGTCACACAAAGGCTTCATTCCTCCAGCATATACTTAAAAGTACAAGTGGAACCAATTCTGGGTAATATATTTTTCTTATGTTGTTATTCCCTTGATTATGAGGTTGTTGACGGTGTTTTGAGTGTAAATTTTATGACATATTTACCGTCAACAGTCACGTGGCTTGACGTCGAGCCTATGCAGTTTAGGCCGCGTCGGCCTCTTCTTCTTCCTCCCCTTCCTCATTTCCTTCTCCCACTGGTTGCTCTCTCTCTCTCTCTCTCTCGGTCGCCTCTCACTTCCCCACCCTCTAATGGAGGCCTAGAGAGCGTATCGGGCCTTGGGACGTGCGCACGATGTAGTCCTCCCTCCCCTCTTCCCTTCTATCTGTGTATTTTTTTGCTGCATTGGTTGTTTTCATGGTAGAACCCTAGGCATCATTGGTATGGACCTGTGGATGTTGGATTTAGTAGTTGTGGAAGCCACTCTCTATTAGGAATTGATTTTGTAGGTGGATATTTGAGTTCCTAGGGTTTGTTCATGCTAGTGGGAAAATAATGATATATGTATTATTATGATGTGAGGGCTTCCAATGATGTAGTGGGAAAGTTATGTTGATTTCCTAGTATTTATGCATGCTCGATCGGTTCTTGATTTTTTTTGTAGGATTGGTTTATATGTTAGTTGTAGGATTGAGTTATGGCAAAATAAGGTGTATTTAAGTTTGGGAAAAATATAATGTTATATAATCTATATAACTTTATTTGGTATGCAATGGATGTAGATGGATAGACTAGTGAGGTTTCATCATGGAGGACTTGTTGTGAAGACAAAGGATGATAGTGTTGTTCTTAAGGGCATGTTGGAGGATTTGTTTATTTTTCAAGAGTCGCCCTCTCTGATTAAAAGAGAGGCTTGGATGGACGGAGGGAGATGTTGCAGTGAAGATCAAATCAGCTTCTGGATGAAATGCAACTACATGGTAGTACGGCCACCACTGCAACTTTCTTGGTCCAAAAAGATCTGCCTTGCTGATGTTGTGCTTGAAAGTCCACTCGTGCCTCTATCCTCAAGAACATAGACCGACAAATAATCCCCTCGGCCATCATCAAACATGTAAAGTAAGCGCCCCTGGGAGTGGCCAGTGAAGACATAGCCAAAGCATTCACGGAATTGCGGGTGCACACGGTTGACCCTCCATGCCTCTCTCTCCCTTGTTGTCCACTGCTGCGACTGCACCACCTTGGACAGTGAAGTGTAGGACACTATTTAAATAAGTCATGTTAGCATCAAAGAGATAGCATCCATCCGCGCCCCATTCACATTTACTTAGAATCCATCTTCCAGTTTCAGATGAGTAAATCTCCACTGCCTTTATTTTATAATCAGTCTAGTATTCCGTCTCCAGTAGCTGAAAAACATAAAAGTTCAAGGAGCTGGCCGGATCGAAGCCTAGCGCAGCATGGCGGGTCCACTTGTTCCCTCTCTAGGGATCACCATCCTGCCCAGGGGCCTCACTTGGTTGGGGCAAAGCAAGCCACTCCCTGGTTGCAGGATTGCAGACAACATAGAACGGATGCAGAGGCAGTGGTGGAGAACCCCAGCAGAGCAGGAGGAGGAGGAGCCCGTTGCATGAGTCGAGCAACTCTGCCTGCCCACAGTTGGGGAGCAGGAATGAGAGAGCGGCATCGACCAGAGGTGGATCATCATTTCCTTCCTGAGGAGACAAGCCGACAAAGTGGGTGGGTGGACATGAGTCTTCTCTGCGGCAACCGGGGAAGACGAAGAAGCCTGACAGGGTCTGCACGAGCTTGGCGCGGTGAGCGGGGTTGCAGATGAGGCGGCGCCAGGACCGGGAGACGCACTTGAAGCGGCAGAGCGACTTGGCCGGCAGGCGCACAAGGATCTCGACGACCAGCTCGTCCGGGAGGTGGGCCGCCG
This sequence comes from Bothriochloa decipiens, assembly GCA_023333625.1. NCBI lineage: Eukaryota > Viridiplantae > Streptophyta > Magnoliopsida > Poales > Poaceae > Bothriochloa > Bothriochloa decipiens. The sequence goes on along the minus strand of CM041633.1, from coordinate 52,070,011 downwards.
CTGGTTCTCCGTCCTCCATGCCCGCGAGGAGCTGTGGAATCTGCAGTTTTGGTTTAGGGTTAGGCACTGCCGAATCTGAAATCGAACAAATCCAAGGAACCCTAGAGAGAAAATTTGACAGATCCGACCAGGCACAAGGACTCTTGATGCGAGAGCATAGAGAGCACTACCGCACTGGAATTTAAACCCTAATATCACGCGTCGACGCCTAAAGATTCGAGCACTCGAACGAACTCGTAAGCACAGAGGAGAAAGTTGTAATCACACCGGGACCGGGTCGCCCTTCTGGAGCGCAAAGCACGTCGTCTTCCGCCACGACAGCAGCCGCCACGGCGTCGCATGTGTGGTCGATCGGTTCGCAGCGAGTCGCCGCTCTCTGTCTCTCTGAACTCTGATTACAAGGCCAAATTTCAACTTTAAAAAATTTAGCATTGTAGTACTTGTGGAAGTAATTATAACTATGTTCAAAAGATTCGTCTTGCTAATTACAAAATATAGTTATTTTTTATTTATATATAATACTCTATACATACGTCCAAATATTCGATATCTATATCTATACCCTAATAAATACCCTATATAATAATAAAAGGAGAAAATTTTCTCCCTATTTGTTTTCGTCTGGGTCTCCTACCTAACTTCTATGATCTCCCCTTCAATGTGTTCTGTTACAGCACGGAAAAGGATGAGCACGAAAGCAGAAAAGGCTCCAAATTAGATAGGAGAAGAGTTTCAAATAACGTTGCCTTAGTAGAAGTCCTAATTCGAATCCCTTGTGATCCCAACTTAGTTAAGTAGGAATCACATATATATGTATTAAATCCCGTTGTAACATATGGACATGTTTTCTAGTCTATATACCCTAATAATAAAAGAAGAAAATTTCTCCCCATTTGTTTTCGTCTGGCCCTCCTAACTAACTACGTGAATGTGCAAAACGATTTGTATCTGGACTAGGACTAACGCGTCTGGTTCATAGTCTCCCATTCAATGTGTTCTGGTATAGCACAAAAAAGGATGAGCACGAAAGTAGGAAAGGCTTCAAATCGAATATGAGAAGAGTCAAATAACTTTGCCTTAATATGAGTCCTAATTCGAATCCCTTGTGATCCTGACTTAGTTAGGTAGAAATCACATATATATGTATTAAGTCCTGTTGTAATGTATGGGCATGTTTGCTAGTCTATACCCCCATATATATATATAGAGACGCGGATTTTATGAAACGGAGGGTAACTGCCCACGGTGGTGTGGTAGCTAACCGCCCACGTGGATGTTTGACATGTGTATGGTTTGAGGGATCGGATGACCAATATTCACCTGCTTGGATTTAGTAGGTGAGAGACATACGACAGTGCGATGGAAGGCCTTTTTATTTCCATTTTCGGAGTGGACAGTATATAACGCAGTGCAAAGGGTACCTGTAAGCTGAGCTTGTCATCCACTCGAGGGCACAGGCGGTCAGACTCATCTTTTCTGATACGCCATACCATCTCCGTGCTTAGCCTCGCTGCACCATCAAATTATTTTTTTATTGCAGGGTGTGGAGTTCTCATCGACTGGATTCCTCCCGTGGTACCATTTGATGTGTCTTTTTTCTAAAAAAAAACAATTTGATGCGTCTTTGTATGGAAGACATGGAGGGTCGACATGCACTCAAATTTGATACCTGCCATGAGCTCGTTGTTGGGTCGAGAGCTTGCATGATGTGTCTGCCATTCATGGGTTGCTGGCACGCTGGGCCGTAAGGCTGCAGCCATTCACAGCGATGAATGATGCTATCGATACGCATCCCATCCAGTCCGCACCCGCACCCTGCTTTTACTGAGGCGTACTAATGCTTTCACTGGAGTATACATGGTATGCGCAGGTGTTTCATCAGTGGTAGGATTTGTAGTTGTCTAAAAATGGTCAATATGGTCCACTGCGGGTATCTACCATCTATGGAGTGGTAGTTACCACCCGTTGTATTTAGATATTTCTTATATATATATATATATATAAAAGGAGAAAAATTCTCTCCATTTATTTTCGTCTGGCCCTCCTAACTAAGTACGTGAATGTGCAAAACAAATTGTATCTTGACTAGGAACTAGCACGCGTGGTTCATGGTCTCCTCTTCAACGTATTCTGGTACAACACGGGAAAGGATGAGCACGAAAGTAGGAAAGACTTCAAATCGGATAGGAGAAGAGTTGCGAATAACGTTGGTTGAACGAGGACGTTTGCGTATCCAGATGCATACAAATTCACTGTCTTTTTTGCATTTTGGTCTTTTTTACGAAAGATTCTCACAAATATGCCCTTTTTATTTGATTTCAGAATATGGACCCTCGGCTCGGCGCTATAATAATTGGCGCCAAGGATACACATATCAGCGCAAATTTATTTGGCGCCAAGGTCGCAGACCCCAGCGTCGAGGTGGCGCACACGTGGCAAGAAGGCGCCGACCTCGGCTCAATAATCCCGTGAAGCAAAGAAAGCTAGGGCCCCCTTTAGTTCTCAAAGTTTGCCAAATTTTTTTCAGATTCCTGTCACATTGAATCTTTAGATGCATGTAAGAAACATTAAATATAGGTAAAAAATAATTAATTACATAGTTTATATGTATACATTGAGATGAATTTTTTAAACCTAGTTAATCCATGATGAGCTAAAAATTATCAAATACCAACGAAAGTGTTACAGCAACATTTTTTCAATAGGCCTAAATGGGCTTACCACTATGTGACTACGCGCCTAGCTAGGCCTGTCCGATTGGGACACCAGCCATGGTCCATCAGTCCATGCATCGATGAGCCACAGATCTTGGCGCCGACCTTCCTGCCACGTGTGCGCCACCTCGACACCAGGGTCTGTGACCTCGGCGCCAAATAAATTGGCGCTGATACGTGTATCCTCGGCGCCAATTATTACGGCGCCGAGCTGAGGGTCCAGATTCTGAAATCAAACCAAAAAAGGCATATTTGTGAGAATCTTTCGCAAAAAAAACCAAAATACAAAAAAGACGGTACAAATTCATGTAAACTTGTACAGTTTAAACGAGGCCTAAAACGACGTTCAAACTGGGACTGTAGTGCTGCTTGCTGGGCCTGTGCTTGTGCTGGCCCGGGATCAACAGTTTTGTGATGGACGTGGCCGTTGAACGAATGACATGATACAGCCCACTAGTACTTGATAATTTCAGAATATTTTTCAAGGTTTGCTTAAGTTTTTTATAAGAAACAATTGCTTAATTGCTCAGAATATTTTTTATCAATGATATTAATAACCAGATGATCATCATTATAATAATACACCAGTTATAACTTGTCCTCTGTTCTCCCCATCTCCTGTGATTACGTTCAGATGATAAAGTGAACTGTTAGCATTCTGAGATGTCCCAAATTGTGCTTATCCATACATGATACATATGAAGTAGAACAGAAACACTAAGAATGATGTACGACACTGCAATCATGATTCTCTAGCACTGTGAATCATCCAGATGCAGTAGAACAGAGAAACTTGAATACTGTAAATCGGTCATAATTGTTTACAACATATCCATCACACAGTAGATTCCGAAAGGACTAAAAGATGCCACAATTTCATCTATGCATATTACATTTTATAGTATCCGTACAACCAACTCTTGCAAAGCAAGTTCAAAACAAAAGCCATTGTCCTTTGCAACCTGTGCGACATATCCATCAAAATTTCAGCCACTGTAATAATTGGTGCGCTAGGAGCTGATACATGGTCGTGCACTTCACCAATGCTAAAATCAGGTCAGTGCCATGTACAGTGGTAGCTGATTCATGCTTTTGTTATGAAATTGTCCATGGATCACCAGATGAGACACAATTGCCGTGCATAGGCTTAACAAGCTCCTACCTGCACATCTCAATCTCCACACTTTAGCAGCTCCAGAATATGCTTGAACTAAGGAAGATATCAATCTTGTAGATCAGTTTGTCCTTGTCAACAATCTCATTCATCTACAAGTGCCCTGCAGCACAACGGACAGCAATCACGTTGGATGCATAAATGATCAGTACTCACACGAAGTGCCAAATTACTGTCCATATTTCTTACTGTGATATCAACAGGCCACTGAATATTTGCCGCTAGCAGTTACATGATTGCTCCTAGCACTGAATGTTCCCAATGGAATCAGGCTAGTTATTAAAATTGAAATCAATCAACATTGATATCACTGTATATGGGCGGTGGGCGTGTGACACTTCTCTGAGAGTCCCACGAGTCATATCATAGAACATGAGTCTTTCCCGCGGCCAGTCATAGAAGTAAATCAAGTCACCATCTGGATGAAGTGCTGCCAAGCAAAACGGCAAAGCAGGGCGGGTCAGCGCCAGGTGTGACGGTGCCCGTAATAGAAGAGGCTCGACAAGGTCTGCGCGAACCTGTGCTGGTGGGTGGGGTCGGAGATGAGACGGCGCCAGGTCCGGGAGACACTTGGAAGCGGCTTTGGCCGGCAGCCGCGCAAGGTCAGTCCCACTAGATGTGGCCGTTGCATTCATCAGACCAGTTACTTAGGAATTATTCAGCACTACTGCATGGAAATTGGAAATCAACATAGAAAGGCAGATACAGATGACAAAACTCGGGACCTGTTCACTTACAGGTAATCACCTTTATAAATTCATTATCCAAAGTTACCAGTAATAATAACAATAAAAACTTATCCTTCCAGGACAGTACAATTATCAGCCAAAAAATATATTGCCAGCATGATTCTAAGGCACGAAGGCCTCCTCCACTGCAACACTAATTTCGATCCCTACCTGAGGATCATAACTGATATTGTCTGAAGCAGCAGATAATTGAGCAAAACACTGTTTGTGCTCATAAGTCAGAACAATCGTGGACAGCAGATAAATGTACTCTAGCTGGTTACTGCATCATAGCTACATAGTCATATGAGATAACCATACACACTGTTTATTCATCACTAGGAAATCACGACACACCTCTGGTTATCTGCCTAAACATTTCATGTCAGCTCTGGACAGTATGGGCAGAATTGATACAACGTTGATCTACCCAAATCAAGGACCATCCTCTCACTCCTTCAACCATGGGTACGCCGCACCTGAAGCTCCTCATCCCTTGAACCTGACGTGGTTGTCTTCACCTGTACTTCTTTGGCCTTGCCATATAGGTATATGTACAGTCCACTCAAAATCAGTGAACTGCCCAACAAGCTGTCACAAATCCAGTAAAATATATCATTTATGGCATATATAAAGAATTTATAGCTATAAACATTAGCTAATAGCAAATATTGAAATTCTACATATGGGCCTCAACATCCACAAACATAGGATTCTACAAATAGGCATCGGTGTGACAGACGCGCCATATACAAATAGGAGTATAATCTACACTAGCTGCAGTGTTTACTGACTCTGTTTCAACGTTGATGTGACAGAGTAAATACACACTATCTGGATAAAAGCATTGGGTCATTAATAAATGTAACAGCATTTAAATTTTCAACATAAGAATTGTATTATTAGAATTTAGAACCACTACAGAAATCCACAAGAGAATTTAAGCTAGTTTTTTGGTTGAGAGTCATTCTGTAAATCAAGGGTGGCATCAGGATTTGGTGCAGGGGTGTGCATGTCACATTTACAAGGCATCATCATTGATTTGGATTCTATCTTTGTTGGTTTCTTCTTTTTTTCCTTTGAAAACGTAGGAGAGCTGCATACACCTCATTATATTAATAGGAAGAAACACACACACACACACACAACTAGCACCCCAGCGGTTTCAGAGATTACATTTGCGCCTGTTACACAACTAAGCTAGACACTCTAGTTACCGGGCGGGGCAGTCAAGGATGAAAGCCCTCGAGCCCCTGCCATGGACCACAAGCAACGTTCCTCCCCAGCGATGATCAAAGCACCAACTAAGTTTGGAGCTGCTCCATCAAAAACACACCCATTGCGATGATTCCAGATAGTCCATGCTCCGAGAATAATAAGCGAATTAACTCCTTGCCTCAACAACCCATCAGCGGTGGTGCTGCTAGCTTTCTCCCACCAATCAAGGAAAGATGACTCTGTACGCTGAGGAGATAAGCACTGGAGACCGACTTGTCTGAACAAGATAAACCAAAATTCTCTTGCAAAAACACAATGGACAAGGAGATGGTCGATAGTCTCCATTTTTTTGATCACATGGTGGACAGTATTCCGGATGAGGTAGCCCACGACGTGCCAGGCAATCCGCTGTCCAACATTTGTTGTGCGCGACCAGCCATAGAAAGAAACGACACTTAGGTGGTGCCCAAGATTTCCAAATCCTCTCCCATGGTCCAAAAACAGTAGAACCCAAAAATAAACCATCATATGCTGACTTGGCCGAGTATTGACCATCGGAGAAAAGCCGCCATACATTCCTATCCTCAACTTCCGGCTGCAGCTGGAAGTCCATCAAAAGATCCCAAAGTTCAAGGAAGTCTATGATGACACCAACTGTAAGAGCTCCCTGAATGTCCAAAATCCAGGCCTGGATAGTAAGGGCCTCCTGGACAGTATGCCTCTTGGCCCTCCTTTTGTTGATAGCCGTGAAAAGGCGAGGGCCAAGGTCAGCAATGCGTTGCCCATGGAGCCACCGGTCAGTCCAGAAGAGAGTATTTGCACCGTTTCCAATCACAGAAGTCACTGCCACTGAGAAGAAGGCTCTCACTTGCACAGGCACCTGGACGGGAAGAGCAGCCCAATGACAATTAGGCTCTGATTTCTGCAGCCAAACCCATCTCATACGCAGAGACCAACCGAGATACTTGAGGTCCGAGATTCCGATTACTTTTTTGCAGATTTGTTTTAAGCCCAGATGCCTCACCAAAAGATTAAGGATGTCCCTGTTTGTAGAAATGTCACCAGCCTCCCAGCAAAGAAAGAGAGCCAAATCATCATCATATATAGTGCTGCAAGCCACGAGATGACAGGGGTAGCAGCAAAACCTTCATCGGTGGCCTTAGTGATCATATACACAACACATACATAACTAAGATAAAGAGCATGGGGAAAGAGGGTCACCTTGTCGCAAACCCCGACTATGATGAATATGATCACCGGGCACCCCATTCAAAAGGACTTGTGTTGATGATGAAGAGAGCAGCCCAGTAATGATATCTCTCCAAATTTGCCCGAAACCAAGTTACTGAAAAACTTCCAGGGGGAAGGGCCTTGATACGGAGTCAAAGGCCTTCGATATATCTAACTTGAGGAGAAACCGAGGCAGTTTTTGTTGATGAAGGAACCTTGCCATCTGCTGACCAAACATGAAGTTATCTTGTATAAATCGCCCTTTTATAAAGGCGCTTTGAATTGGAGAGACCATTTGTTGTAGACACCAGCTAGGCAATTAGCCATCATTTTTGTGATTAATTTGGCAAAACTATGAACTAGACTTATCCGTCAAAAATCTTTAGGCTGATCAGCACCAACTTTTTTAGGGAGGAGAGCAATATAGGCTGAGTTGAGAAAACCAAAGTTCATAAACCTCCTGTTCCAAACTACAGACACAGCCCCCATAATATCATCTTAATGATGGGCCATCAGGTTTTATAGAAGTGTCCTGTGAAGCCATCAGGGCCAGGGGCTTTGTAAGGTAGGTTTTTAACTGTATTCCACACTTCTTCCTCAGTAAAAGGGAGTTCGAGAGCAGCCAGGTCATGTGAAATAATTCCTAACTCAGAAAGGTTGATAGTATACTCCCTATCTGCCAAAGGGTGCTTAGTCCATCTGGCTAAGTCACTCAAGCGGCACTCCACAGGTCCTGAATTTGACTCCCTATGGGAGCGAATTTTAGGCTGTGGTTTAAAAAATCCCCTCGCTAGCCCCGTGTGCCAAAGCGCTGGTAATGAGATCGGCCTACTCACGGGTAACGTCTCCCAATGTCCGGGTGGGGCTAGGGTTCGGAGGTTTTCTTGACTTGCGTGAGAAGTCTTCTCTATCGCACAATGCCCTGGGGCTGTCTTACCCCCCGCGGGTCAAGTTTTTTTATAGTATACTCCCTATCAGCATGGCTGCCCAGCCGATTTTCAAAGAAGTCATCAATAGCTGCAGCCTTATCCTCATGACTAGTACAGATTTGCTCACCAACCACAAATTTTTCAATAAAAATTCTTCCTTTTCCGGTGATGGGCATGAAGGTGGAAGAGCTTTGTATTTGCGTTCCCATCACGGAGCCAATTAATCCTTGAGCGCATCCAAGCAATAGTATGCTGGAGGGAAGCTAGAGCTAGGCTGTGCTTTTTAAGACCATTTTTGAGCCACACTTCCTGAAGGCCAATAGGTTTCAGGATTAATTAATAGATTGATAGGAGTACAGGGTACAATATATAGGCATGGATCAGGAGGGTTTATAGAAACACCCAACCAACGGTGATCCTTGCCTAATCTAAATCTATCTTCCTTAACCCCTAAGGCAGCCTAGCCATATGGGCTTAGGCGCCAGGCCCAAGGCCTTTCCAAGGACGCCAATTCTAACACACCCCCTCAGTCGAAACGTCAGCCACTTTGCACGTTTATACTAGATCTAAACTCCGTAAACACTAAAGTAAGTAGCCCTTTGATGAAGATATTTGCATATTGTGAAGAGGTGGGAACATGCAGAACACAGAGATCACCAATAGCAACTCGCTCCAGGACGAAGTGGAGATCAATCTCAATGTGCTTGGTTCGCTGATGTTGAACTGGGTTGGAGGTCATGTAGACAGCACTGATGTTGTCACAATACACCAGTGTAGCACACCGTAGGGGAGAATGCAGCTCCAGCAGAAGTTGGCGCAGCCAGGTGGCCTCTGCAACTCCATTGGCCACCGCGCAATATTCTGCTTCAACACTTGATCTTGATACTGTATTCTGGCGCTTGGAGGACCAGGAAACCAAATTGTCGCCAAGGAACATCGCATAGTCCGAGGTGTGCCTCGAACATAGCAGAGGATCCGCTTTAAGGCAGCAAGATGAGGCTCTCGAGGGTCATGCATGTGAAGGCAAACCTGCTGAACTGCATATGCAATGTTTGGCCGAGTGAACGTCAGATATTGGAGATCTCCTGCAAGGCTACGAAAGTCTGTAGCATCAGACACAGGGGCTCGGTCAGCTGCAGCATCCTTCGGATTGGTGTCAACTGGAGTGGAGCACGGCCTGCACTCTGCCATCCCTGCAAGATCCAGAATGTCCAGCATATACTGTCGCTAAGAAAGAAAGAGGCCATCACCACTGCGCTGAACATGAATGCCAAGAAAGTGATGCAATTCGCCCAGATATTTCATGGCAAACTCTCGCTGAAGGGTCGAGACAATCTACCTAAGGAGACCAAGTGAGGAAGCGGTGAGGACAATGTCATCAACATAGAGCAACAGGTATGCGGTGTCTGATCCACGCAGGTAAATGAACAGTGAAGTGCCTGCTTTGGCTTCGACAAATCCAATAGATAGCAAGTGGGAGGCCATCCGACTATACCATGCACGGGGCGCCTGCTTGAGTCCATAGAGCGACTTCTTCAGGAGGCAGACATAGTCTAGGTAAGCAGAATCTTTGAATCCAGACGCCTGCTGGCAATACACTGTCTCTATCAGGTTGCCACATCAAGCTGATGGATCGGCCAGCGACGAGGGAGAGCCAGGGAGAGCATGGTGCGGACAGTGGCAGGCTTCACCATAGGACTAAATGTCTCATCAAAATCCACGCCAGGCTACTGGGTAAAGCCTCGAAGGACCCATCGCGCCTTCTACTATTCGAGGGAGCCATCGGACTGAAACTTGTGCTCGAAGATCCACTTGCTAGTGACGACGTTGGCCCGAGGGGGTCGGGGCACAAGATCCCAGGTGTGGTTCTACAGGAGAGCACTGTGTTCTTCTTCCATAGCCGCTCGCTAGTTGGGGTCGGCAAGAGCGCTATGGAAGGTCTTCGGCACTGGTGAGAGAGGTGCGGCATGGTAGGAAGCAAGCATCCGATAGCCACTCTTCGAGTGCGTGCCCATGGGGTGCTGGTTGGTCATAGGTGGAACAACGATGACACGCTTGGGCAGGGCAGCTGGAGCAGGTGCTGTTGTGGAGGCCATGAGCGCGGGAGTGGATGGTCGAGGCCGCCGCGTGTACTGCTACGCGAAGAGGTGGTCCGCACGGAGAGGCGGGAACCTAGGCCGTGGTCCATGGAGCGACAGAGGCGATCCTACGGGTGGGGTTGGTGATGTCTAACCCGCCCGCAGCGCCGGTGGAACGTACAACGGTGCACTAGGCAGCAGCGGAGTCGCTGGGGGAGTCTTCGTGGCCACGCGTGGCATGGGAGAAGGCCCCGGCACCCGCAGCACAGGCGGTATGTAGAGCACGGGTGCTGGAGGATCGTCAGCGGTCTTGGGCGGTGGCGGTGGCGCCCGAGGCACGATCATAGAGGGACCGGTAGGGGCACTAGTGGCGTCAGAGGCGCTGGATGGTGTCCCTACAGGTAAAAACGTGTGATGCGGTCCAATTAGAATGGGCACATCATCAGTAGCATCAACATCAAGAAACTCAAGGTGTGCTAGAGAGCAAGGACCGTGTTGCTTGGCAAAGGAAAAGGCCATTTCATCAAAGATGACGTGCCAGGAAATGATGACTCTGTTGGAAGAGAGGTCAAGGCAACGGTACCCTTTGTGATGAGTGGAGTAACCTAGGAAGATGCATAGGGTAGACCTAGGTGTGAGCTTATGAGGAGCGGTGGCAGACATGTTGGGATAGCATTTGCAGCCGAAAACCCATAGGTGATCGTATGCTAGTGGGGTGTCGAACAAAGCATGGTGAGGCGTGGAAAACTGGAGTCTTGGTGGGTAGGATGTTAAGGAGAACAGTAGCAGTGGAGAGGGCCTCCACCCAGTAGGATGGAGGCATGGAAGCCTAAAAAGCAGCGAGCGAACAACATTATTTATGGTGCGAATACTGCACGAATAATGCGTTCAGCTTTACTGATTTGAGGTGAGGTGTAGGGACAGGACATGCGTAGGTGAATGCCATGGGTGAGGAAGAAGTGACGGGAGCTAGAGTTGTCAAACTCTTTCCCGTTGTCGCACTGGACAGCCTTGATGCGGGTGCCAAACCGAGTGGAGGCATGGGCGATGAAGTGAGCGAGCATGCTGAAAGTATTAGATTTAAATCGCAATGGAAAAGTCCACAGATAATGAGTGCAATCATCAAGTATGACTAAATAGTACTTATAACCAGAGATGCTAACAACCGGGGAGGTCCATAAGTCACAATGTATAAGATCAAACTTGCTAGACGCACGAGAGGTGGACAAATGAAAGGGCAGACGAACATGACAACCTAGCTAACATGCATGACATAAGTCTGAACAATCCTGAGTATGACAAGAGACACTAGACGCAAGCTTGGATAACGCTTCATGACTGGGGTGGCCAAGACGCCGATGCCACAACAAAGAGGGGGCCTGGGCGATAAGGGACTGTGCTGGAGGAAGGCACAGAGGGTACAATGGTCCAGAGCTATTGCACCTAACGATCTCGGTCTGAGATGGAAGAACCTTCATAGAACAACCAGCGGGGTCAAATTCAATAGAGCAATTACTGTCAATAGTAAACTGGCGAACAGATATGAAATTCTTAATAAGCTGTTGAGACACAAGAACATTATTAGGACACAGGGTGGGGGACAACTCTGTGGAGCCAGTAGTAGTAACGGGGAGAGTGGAGCCATTACCAACAACAATAGCTGAAGGAGTAGGGTACCGCGGGAAAAGAACATGTGAAAGAGAGGAGGGATGAGATGTCATGTGCGAGGTAGCACCTGAATCGAAGTACCAGTCATTGGATGGAGGATTTAGCGACGTCGTGCTGAAAGCGGAGGCGAGGGCCGACGGGTCCCAAGAAGGGAGGCCGGCCACCGGGTTGTAGTAGCGTAGGGCGCCCCACTGTCCAGAGGCGTCTGCAGGGAGGGCAACACTGGGCTGCTGGTGGGCAGCAAGCGCCTGGTGCTGCTGGTGGACGAGGAGGGCCTGCTGTTGCGCCTGTTGCTACGCCTGCTACTGCGCCTGCAGGTGGGGAGGCACCGGAATTGGTGCAAGAGGAGGCCGAGTGCCCCCTAGCCACATCTGGATGCTCCCCAGCCATGGGTTGTAGATGCTGGGCCAGGGCCGGCTACTAGCAGCGGGCTACTGCTGCTGTTGCTACGAACCAGCAGCCAGCTATTGATATTGAGGCCCAGTAGAGTTGCAGGACCCCTGTCCAGCAGAGCCACCGCCGCTGCAGCCTTTGCCACCACCATTGCATTTGTTGAGACAGTTGTTTGGAGGCTTAGACCTCCCACTGGTGCCCCCGGAAGGTTGTCCAGCGGACTGAGGGGCGGAGTTGTTGGAGAAAACGAGGACGGTGGTAGGAGCGTTCTTGCGATTCTCCATGGAGAGCTCCTCAAAGATGAAGTCATCGCGAACCTACGGGAAGGAGGGGAAGGGTCGAGCACGACGGAGGAGCATCCCAACATGGCTGAAGCGCTCGTTGAGGCTGTGGATGACGTTGAGGATGAGGGTGCGGTCGGTGATGACTTTGCCAAGGGTGGTGAGATCATCGGCCATCTTCTTCAACTTGCAGCAATAGTCGGCAACAGAGAGGTCGCCCATGATGAAGTTGCGGAAACGTGTCTCGAGATGAATGGCGCGAGCCTCCCGGTTGCCGAGAAATTGGGACTCGATGGCGAGCCAGGCATGGCGAGCGATGGAGCCCTGTGCGGAGATGATCTTGCCGAGGTCGTCGGTGAGTGTGGCAACGATCCAAGACTTCACAACGCAGTCCATCCGAGTCCAATCTGGGGAGGAAGGGACTGGAGGATCATCATGAACGTGGCCCTAGAGAGAGAACTTGCCAAGGATGAGCAGAAACTGATCATGCCAGTGGTTGAAATTACTGGAGTCGACGTCGAGGATGGTCATGACGTGGTTCCGGATGTTGCTGATGGCAATAGCCTAGCCATGGAGCTGAAGGAGGACGACGGCCTCATGATGCAGCATGGCGGTGCGGAGGTCGGACGACACTTGGGGGTCTCCAGGTTGGGGCACAACAGATGGGCGCAGGGCGGCTTCAGCAGTCGCGTGCTCCTGCTGGGGCGGGCTAGAGCTGCAGAGACGCACTGGGCGGCGTCGTTGCGGTCCTTGGCCGCGGCCTCGGCTTCCGCCTCAGCCAGGCAAGCGTGTTCCAGGGCGGCGGCGTAGGAAGCCTGCCGTTCGTGCTGTAGGGCCTGGGCGGCGACGGCCTCTGCATTGGTCCGCTCGGCAGCAAGGCGATGATGGACCTCATCAGACTCCAGGGTAGAGGAGGCCTCGAGGCCGTCCCCAACCATGGGAGAGGAGGGCTGGGTTGGTGCCATGGCAGGGGCCGGCGCATGGCGGCTGGGGGCCGGCGCACGTGAGGTGGGTGGGCAGCGGAAGAAAAAACCTAACCCTAGCTTGATACCATGAAAGCCAATAGGTTTTGGGATTAATTAATAGATTGATAGGAGTACAAAGTACAATATATAGGCAAGGTTCAGGAAGGTTTATAGAAACACCCAATCAACGGTGATCCTTGCCTAATCTAAATCTATCTTCCTTAACCCCTAAGGCAGCCTAGCCATATGGGCTTAGGTGCCAGGCCCAAGGCCTTTCCAAGGACGCCTATTCTAACACCCCCTAAGGATAATTGACGACTTTCTTGGGCGATCTCAAACTGGTGTAAAATTTCCCTAGCCAAAGCGAGCTGGAAATTAACCTGACCAGCCACTTGGTCACTCCATCTCTGCAGCCCTCTAGAGGTAGCCTTGAATTTCTTTACCAGGGATGTGAAAGGACAGAGACCAGCAGGAACAGAGGCCTAGGCTGAGGAGACGGTTTCCTGAAAACCACCAAGTTTGGGCCAAAAAGACTCAAAATGAAACCTGCGCCGCCCCAGAGAGATATCCCGAAGGCCAAGCAAAAGGGGGCAGTGATCTGAATCATCCGAAGCCATACTCTGCAGAAGACAATTAGGAAATCTGTCCTCCCAATCCACAGTGCATAGAACTCTGTCTAATCTCACCAGAGTAGGAGAAAATTGCTGATTTGACCAAGTAAACTTGCGGCCGTTCAAAGGAATTTCTTTGAGAGCAAGATCATTGATAAACCTTCTGAGCGACCCACCATAGCCCTGTTAAAATTAGTATTATTCTTGTCCTCGTATTTATAAATTAGGTTGAAATCCCTAACAATCGTCCACACCCCTGGACACGCTGCACGGATATCACGCAGGTCCTGTAGAAATTGGATTTTATCTTCATTACCTTGTGGTCCATATACACAGGTTAGCCACCACGCTTGCCCATCCTCCACAGCAAACTGAATTGTTACACTGTGATTGTCGATCCTCTGGACTCCCAAAACACCAATATGACGTCTCCAAGCAATGCCTCAGCTAGCACCAATGGAGGGGACAGCAGCGTAATCAGAGAAATCCGCAATGTGCTTGCCACTTTTGTTTCCTGAATACATACAATGTCCGACCGTGTAGAGTCCACAAGAGAGAGCAGAGAGTCCTGTCTGGGAGAAGAATTCAATCCCCTAACATTCTAGATTAGAATTTTGGAAGGATCCATAAGCACAAACAAGTCAAACGACCGAAAGGCACCTGGTGGCTTAAGACAACAAATCATGTAACACCCAAAAATTTACATTTTTCTGAATATAGGATAAATTGATTTAATTATGTATTTATGTGCATTTGCCATAGACCAATAATAATTCTCCTTGGAAATAAAATTTATCATCATGTTAGAAACATGTATGTGCATACATGATGGAGCATTTAATTTTTATTGCTGCTGTTTGGTTGAACCTGAAAAGGATTTGGGAATTTATTTTGGTAAATGTTAAAAGGGTTTTTGGAAAAAGAGATTGGAAAGGAAAAATAAAAAGGAAAAAACATACCTTACCTTACCTCAGCCGGATGGGCCAAGGCCCAGCTTACCTCCCCCTCTTCTTTTGTTCCGCGCGGCCCAGCAGCACCTGAACCAGCCCAGCAGCAGCGCACCCCGTGTTTTCCCTCTCTCTCTCTCTCTCTTGACGCGGTCCCACCTGGCAGCCCCACCCTTCTCTCTCTCCTCTTTCCTTTCCGGCCGGGCGAAAATCTCACCAGGGTTGTTGCTTGCCGAGTCGGAGTAGGATTCTCCCTACTTAAGCCTCGGGCATGCGCCGCCTCCCCTTTCCTTTCTCTCCGCACCGTCTTACCCTAGCCAACCCAAGTCATGCAGCCGTCGCGCGAGTTCGTCGAAGCAAGGAGCCGCCGCCGCGGTTCGAACAAATTGGCTGCCGTTGTCGTGTTCATCGCGGTAAGAGCACGTTGGAGTTTCCCGGAGCCATCCTCAAGCTTTTTCCTCACCTAATTTGCGCTTGCATCCCTTGTACAGCCCTGTCCGTGAGCTTCTGTCATCTCCGTCCGCCATCCGCCATAGCTCGCCGTCACCGAGCCTCAATCGACTTCGATCAAGCCCTAGGTGAGATCCCCTCGCCTCCCTCTTTCGTTTGGATCAACTCCCATGGAGTTTGGTGCGCCCTAGCGCCTAATCCGCCGTCTCTGGCGATGCACCGGCCATGGCACCGCCGCGGCAGCCCTATAGCCGGCCGGCGAGCCCCCCTCTCCCAAGCGGTTTGATCTAATCTGGGCCAATCGTATCGGATCCAATGGCCTAGAATCAAACATACCCCTTCGTGGGGTGGTTTTGCAAAAGAAAGCCTCCCCTTTTTAATGTTCTAACGCGGTCCTTAGCGCCTTCGGCTGTTTACGCTTTGTGTTTGAGAAAACGTATTTTCAACCGAAAATTGTGTATGTTTGTATTAAATCAGAATTTTTTGTATTTACAAGTTTGCCATTGACTTTAAATGCTTATAAAACCTTTATTTTAACTCCGATTTGACCCGTTCAACTTGCGTTGGATTCGTTATGAAAATCTCTACGCTCTAGTACACTGTTTATCATGTTTTAAACTTTTTTAAATTTCAAGTTCGTATTTAAATAATTACTTCTCCATAGAAAACCTTTAGAAATCATATCTTTCACATTTTAAATCCGATTTTTGTGAACTTTATATTGATGTGATCGTAGGGATGCATAGAATAGTTTTATACACTTTTTATCATGATTTGCTCCTGTTGGTGTACTGTTCTAATTATAATCTTTTGTTTGCATCGTGTATGTTTGCTTGGATGTCTTATGTTGCTATTTGGTGAATGGTATAGACGGTGAGCAGTTCGTAGACGATGAAGAGTACTTTTATGAGCAAGACCAGTAGGACCAGCAGGAGTTCTTTGATCAAGGCAAGTATAACATGGACCATCTTTATTGTCCTATTCACTATAATAACAACTCATGTGCATGTGTCTACCTTGATGACCTTAGAGATTATAACATAGAGTTGCTATCTTGATTCTTTGTCACCTTTTGGGTTGCACTGGGTAGTTTTGCTAGTGCTTTATATTAAATAATGATCTTGTAATTTGGTTAATAGAATATGCAATAACCATTACAGATGACTTTATTACTGCTAAAAGGGGGCTACAACATGGGGTATTTTTATGCTGCTCTAGTTTCTCTCCATAAGGACTTATCTGTAAGTGATCATCCAGAAATTACAGTACAACTGTGAGGACTATATGGCTCTGGCTTTGATTGTTTAAAAGACCTTTTCTAGCTTGTTAGAGGTTATCTTAATTGGCGTAAAAATGGCTTGCCACTTCGGATGTAGGACGACCTCTAGTCCTATGTGTATAGCCGCGAAGGAATTGTGCCATCTGGAAAGGGGGTTCCTACATCTGCTTGCCGCCAAGTGAATCTAATGGCCCTAACTTATTAGATGAACTTTTAAATGGCTTTATATGGTTCAACGGTGTTTGGACTTGTACACCCCAAACATTTGGAAATCATGACTCACAGGTAAAGACGTACGCCTCTGCGCGGATTTAATAAACTGGTATACTAGCCGTGCTCACGGTTACGAGCGGCCTTGGGCATTCTTACAGAATATATGATCACCTTTGTGTTATGTTATTAGTTCCATTATGCTTATGTTAAATTGCTATTCATTACTCATATTACAATTGATCATTTGTTTATTTTTGGGAATTGAATTATCCTTGTTGCTACTCAATTGCTCTTAATAATATGATGATTTAAAAGCTAATGCAGTCAAACCAGTGTCATGCCTTTTGAGCTTCTTGTTGAGTACGTCATGTGCTCACCTTGCAACTACAATAAATACAGATCCGGTTCAGGATGAATACTACAGGAATGAGTACTAGGCTTATGTCAATCAGTCAACCTTTGTCCCTATGATAGAGCTTCCGCGAGTGATTTATTAATCGTTGCTACTTTTAGTTATTCAAGACTATGTAATGGATATTGATTCGCTATATAATAAGCACTGTGATGATACTATTGTAATTTGTCAACTTCTATGTGCAACTCCTGGGGCACATGAGTCTTTTTATGTATCCTATATTTGTTTTTAAATATGGGTGTGACAAATCAC
Source organism: Bothriochloa decipiens (assembly GCA_023333625.1). Lineage (NCBI taxonomy): Eukaryota > Viridiplantae > Streptophyta > Magnoliopsida > Poales > Poaceae > Bothriochloa > Bothriochloa decipiens. The sequence goes on along the minus strand of CM041633.1, from coordinate 52,052,466 downwards.
CACCCTCCTCAATAAGGTCTAGAGTCAATTTTCAGGAAGGGAACAATTGAAAAGGGCAGCCAGGGCCTGGAGATGGGAGTCAGGCAGAGGCTGCTCAAACAACTTCGCATACTGATCCAGAGCCTGCTGATCAATTCCTTCATGCTCCTCAATAAGGTCTAGAGTCCTCATTGCCTTCTTCATTCGCCTCTCAAGGTTGTTGAGCCCAAATTCAGTCTTCGCATCAGCAAGGCGATGACCTACGTCGTGGGGTGTGTCCCGGCGGTAGGGTCTTGCGTCGACGCTTGTTGATGGCAGGGGCAGGGAGAAGGCCTCCTGCACGCTGAGCTAATTTGTTGAAAAAGGCATCCCGGATGTCCGCCATGGGAGGGTGGCTCTCGGTTGCCAGCGGTGTTGTAGAAGGAGCTGACAGAGTTGACGGAAGGAAAACCCTGCCCATCACAGTAGAAGAGTTTCCCAATCCTGACGGGAAAATTGCAGGAACCTTCATAGGAGAAGCCGAGGACGGAGCTGTGGGCAGCGGCGGAAGCGGCGCCTGGAGTAGACCTTGAGCATCTTTGCTGGAGTCTTGGACTGGCGCGGCAGTGGGTGGAACACCGACATGGGGAAGGAAGGGGATTGCTGTGAGGCTGGCACCTACCGTCGCCTCGCCATCGGGGAAGAGAAGAGGGGAGCGAGGTGAGGCCGGAGGAGACTCCGTTGCCCCACCAAGGCCCAACCCGTCTCCACCAAGTGCCCAAATTCTTTTCCCAAGTCCACATCATAGTTACCCACAGTTCCAGGCCCACTATCAGCCCAACTTCAAAACGCACCAGGGTAGCCTCGTCCGAAGAGAAAGAGCCGGCAACGGATGGCCTTTCACCACTTCGAGATAGAAACGGCGGCTGCCTTCTTTCCCTTGGAAACAGGAGAAGATTTAATACAAAGGAGCTCGACGCTTGGGAGGCCCACTTGAGGCATCAAAGGACACCGGGAATCGGCGTTCGGCTCTAGGAAGGCAGTTGAGGAAAGGCATGGCTCAGCAATGGCCTCCCTCCTCTGGTGAGGCCCACGTCCTGCCGATCTAGCACCAAAAGCTACAGCTGCGCAGCCAGACCTGGGGGCTGCGGTGGTGAAGGAGAGCGCAAACGGCGACGCGGACGTGCAGAAGCACCCCAATCATCGCCCGCCTCAGGCGGAGGAGGTGGCGGTCTTGCTCAACAGCTACTGGACGGCTTATGCCCAATTATACTTTGGGAGAATTGGCTCCTGGACATCCAAAGTGACCACCATTTGCTCGTGGACATGCTAAAAGAAGTAATTTGCTGAAAGACATTCTGTTTCTTGAAAATTATGCTGGTGGACACACTGCCCGGTAAGAATACTTTTACAAAATAGATATAAAATCATATAAGTGCCCAAAAATTGTACCATAAAATCTTATAGACTTTAGATGACGAGAATTGCACGGTAAAAAAATTTCAAAATATTGTTTTGCGTAAAAATGACTATTTTGCCCCTCTTCATGAATAAATAAAATTAAAAATTGTTAATTTGTTCATATACTCGTAGGAAACTAAAAATATTGAAAAAAATCATAAGATGTCTACAACACCAAATTATTACTATGCTAAAAATATCAGCTAAAAAGACGAAAGTTTAATATATTAATTAACCTTGACAAGAGACAAATCTATAACTCAATCATGTTACATATATCATTCTAAACTTTATCGTTTTGAGCTGATATTTTTAGCGTACTCCTGATTCGATGATATACACATCCTGTGATTTTTCCAAGATTTTTTAATGCCCTAAAAGTATATGAACAAATAAATATTGATTAACCTTTTTAATTTATGAAGATGGGTGAAATGGTCATTTTTATTGTAAAAGATATTTTGAAATATTTTTACTATGTAGTTCTCATCGTGTAGAGTCTAGAAAATTTTATAGTATAACTTTTTGGCATTTATATGATTTTATATCTATTTTATAAAAGTATTCTTACCGGACACTGTGTCCACCAACATAATTTTCAAGAATAAGAGTGTCATTCGGCAAATCGATCCATTTGGCATGTTCAGAAGCAAATGGTGGTCACTTTGGATGTCCAAGAGCCAATTCTCCCTTATACTTTTCACGCCTTTGATGATTAGCTTGAAACCAGTTAATATAGCGCCAGCACTTTGCTGGACCTTTCATAGAAAGAAATATCTGATTAAATGGAATTAAAATATCAAACTTGTATGCTTAAATACACAATTAATTAAAATATCTGGTACTGTAAGCTGTATGGTCAATCAAACTGGAGATGTTTTAGTTTAAAAAAAATATCACAACTCTGACACCATTTAGAAAGAAAGCTACTAATTCGACTACAAAGTAGAAATTAAGCAAGCTATTAAACAGTGCAACCTCGAGGATCTTCTATGTACTGATTTACTTACCTCTCAACACTGAGGGTCTCTCCTAGCAAAACTGTTCCTAGAACTATGGTGAAGACCGTGGATAATGTGCTGAACATCGGAGGGTAAACAGGGCCTTGCTTTGCCACAGCATACAGGTTCAACCAATACTTGGCTGCTGTGCCAAGTGCAGCCTGGAATAATGGAAGTTTGTAAGATCACCTAGATTTGTGGAAACTGGAAAGTAGTGACATTTCACACAATAGAAAATGATAATTCCTCACAATATTTGTAGAACGATATAAATTTATATGCATTATGGAAAAGACTTACCGAGTAGACAATTGCCAGTAGTTGAATATTCCACCCTATTTGCCAACCAAGTTTTTCCCTTCGCACAGTTATTCCTATGACAACTGTTTGCAGACCTCCGAAGAAACAGGTCACCACTGAGGACCAATGTTTCCATGGGTACGCCTCTAGAACTTTCACCTTAAATAATACATTTATGGATTGTTACTAACCAAATGTTTACACATGTTATGGAAAAGAGAAAATAAAGAAGACAGGCCAACCTGGATGGGGTACCAAAATGCATAGCTTACGCAATCACCCAACAAAAGCAAGGTGCCCCTCAAATGGTGTCCTCCAGCAGCTCCAGTAGAATCCTTACTGATTCCTCTTATAACTGCATGCCAGAGATGCAGGTCCTTTCCTTTGTAGAGGCTTACCAGTAGAGCCCCAGCAAAAGAAACCAATGCACCAATCACCTTTGAACTGCCCTCCTTAGATTTGAGGCGAAGGTTCTCCATGCTACAGAAGGTCTGACAAACTTCAGCATGGATGCATTTAAAAAGGTTGAAGATGGTAGTTTCTTTCTGGATGTCTAAACTGTGATTGATTTTAATAAGTTTAGGAGAAAATGGGCATGTGAAGCTTGTGTGTGGTAAGGTAACAGTATATGTCGCACAAAAAGTTAGCAGTATATAATGATCATAAAGATATCATTGACAGACAAAATTTAGAAAAATTACTAAACTCAGGCCCATTCAACCTCGAAATCTCGATTATTAACTTTTTAGAAAGGAATCTTGATTATAAATTACATGCAAGCAAAGATTCAATTCCTAGGTATTGAAAGAAAAATATTATTAGAGTTCACAAATCTTACCCAATTAGTGTGGACAGGACAAACGTGACGAGTGGAGTCAGACTGGTGAAGATCACAGCGTAGGAGGCAGCAGTGTCGCGTAGCCCATAGTAGTACATGGCCATAGGCAATGAATACCTAATAAAATCAAAGATATCATTGTCACACCGTCGCACCATAGGCATCATTTTTTCTGAATCAATGACACAAAGAAAGGGCTATATTGCATTTCTCATTTTATCTATGGGACAAACTCATAATGCTTCTAAACGGCAAGGCATTGTGCATACCAACCTGTTGATTCAATTCATCAACAAACAAAAACCCTGTACATGAGTTTTCCATTTGTGGTATTAAAGAGGATTCCATGAAGAATGTAGCATCAGGGTTTTAGGATCAATCAGGTATGGTTAGGATGCAACATTGAATCAGGATACTTGTCAAACTGACTAGCTAAAATCGTGTTCAGCATCAAACTGACATATTGATCATTAATATAGTCTACCTGATCGCGAAAACTCTACACTACCACTGAGTCAACTAAGCATACTTGACTACTTGAGGTTGGATACCATTTCGCCAACAGCAGTATGTTGTTATTGATTGTTCTTTCCCAAACAAAAACTGGGAGAGTTTAGCTCAAAATTGGTTCGAATAAAAAATTTAATAGATATGGCTGAATTTACCCATTGCTTCTAGAGTATGAGCAAAATAAAAGAAGTGCAATACAAATTGAACTTAGATTACCTATCTACAAATTGAACTTAGATTACCTATCCCCCATATAAATGCAAGAAACGAGTACACTTTAAAGTCATTATTAGCAAGCGCGCACCCCCCCCCCCAAAAAAAAAGAAATTTCAGATGCTGACAGCGCTCAAGTTCATTATTGTTTTGTTCAGATGACTGGAGAATCATCTTGCAAACCTAAGAGGTAAGAACAATTAAAGCTCATGAAAATGTTACTATGCTGCCTGTTCTAAAGGCTGTAATTTTAAATATTTCATCATGGTTTAATGCTATTTTAAGCTTTGTTGAGTGTCCTCCATGTGCGCGTAGAAAATACTTTGACTATGTACCATAGCACAATGGGACTATTGTTTTGTTCATATGCCTAGAGAACCAAATCTAGCAAACCTCATAAAATCTAAAGTTCATGAAAATGTCCCAGAACATGGACAATGTGTGGTTTAGATATTTCATGCCTTGTTTTGCTCACGTGGCTACGTGAGAGCAAAAGTCATTTGAGTGTTCAACCTGACAATTCATAGAGAAATTTTGCAGTAAGTGTCTTATATTCCCAAGATGCCTTAGGTTAAATAAATCTGACCACTGATGTTTGAGGGGTAACATAGACTTGTGATGTTAACTCTTTCATTTTTCTTAGATAAATGGATAAGATAAGAAAGGTTGGTAATATCATTAGGAGCAATGTAAGATGGGAACCAAAATGTTAAAAAACTGATACTGTCGTGCTAGTGCATTCTTCAGATTTACCCGGCAAACGCATTCAGGAAAAGCCATCCTAAAGCCTTCTTTTCCAATTCCTTCCACTTTCCACTGCAGTTTTTCCATTTGTTTTGGTCATTAGTAACGTACATAGTAAAAATATGATAGTCTGATACAAATTAAGGAGAAGTTTCCTTACCTTTCAAAGTACAGAGCGAAGGGGAGGATGAAAGCAGCTCCAAAGATGCTGCGGTAAAAGAGTAGGGAGAAGACAAACATGCCTCCATCTACTGCAACTTTGCCTAGCAGAATTGTCCCTGTGTTGAAGATTTCTACAAGGATCACGCACAGGGCTGGTTTCCATCCTCCTGCTTGAGCATTTGAGGCACAGTATTAGAGATACAATCAAAATCATAAGAAATATTTCAAGACACGTTTAGGAGTCAACAGTAGTTCCCTGAGAACCTACTATGGAACTATGAGAAACCAACGACATGCTGTGTGAGAGTGAAGGTACAGGCAAAGAACAACCACACACCAGTTTGGACCTTCAAAGTTGAAACAAATGTGCACTACTCAATGTAGGATGGACGACAAAAGAACAAGATGTTATTAAGATAAAGAACCGAGCCAAAAGCCCAGAGAGTGTCCACCTTAATAACATCTTGGCCTCATGCACATTCCTATCCCACCACCAAGAGTGTCTATTTATTTATGGAGTTTTTGTCATAGGATTTAAAAATAGTGACACAGCTAATTTTGAGAAATACACTTTTTTTACGAGAACTGAATTCAGGTGTTGAAAAAGGATTTCAACAGCCCAATTTTCAATTGTCGAATCTATCTAGCTATCTGGTGACAGATTTTCTTTGTCAAAATCTGCCAGTTTTTTACTAATCAAATGAAGACAGCTCAACAAGAAAAAATCTGACAGATATTGTTAGAGTAAATAGGAATAATACCATGTTGTCTAACCATGAGAGGTGTTAGTCCTATGTACTCTATATAATCAGCCCATGAGACCCAATACAATATATCCAACAATTCCACCAATTGTATTCTCCATCATGGTATCATTCGCCTAGGTTTAGATCCTAACCCTAGCCATCGCCACTTCCGCACCACGCGCACCTAGGGAGAGATTGATCTCCGCCGGGGGCAGCGCCACCGCTTTAGGCGTCGGGTCCTATTGATCCCGCGCCCGCGTCATCATCTTCGCGCAGTAGATCGGGATCCCCCTTTCATCATCATCGGTTCCTGATCTTCGTCGCATGGAGGTCGCGATGGATCTCACCCCATCCCGTGCTGCCGTGGTGGCGGCTAGCCCCAGCCACACGCCCAGACCATGAGCTGCCATGGAGGCAGTCACATCTGACGTGTTGTTGCTGTCGGGCGGATCTGAACATCTCCACCATGTCGATCCGCGTCAGCACCTCCAACCCATCGTGCGCCCCTACCTACGTCACGTCGTTCTTCTCCGGCCACTACCCACGCCGTCGCTGAGTCTGCTCGCCGGTTGGGATCAGCCGCACCGAGATGAACTGTTGCCGGAGGAGGGGGCTAGACGATGAGGTCGCGCCGCCGCCGTGTTGTCTCAACTGGGTGCACCCGATCTCCTGCTGCTGTATCTTTTTCGGTTTACTCGATCACTGATCGGGATTGAGTCGCCCACCGCTTGTCGACCTCGCGCAAACTACTCCGGCATCGGCACTGACCATCGCCAAGTACTACGCGCATCTTCTCCGAGCAATAGGGCTGCTGCTGTGTCGTCTCCATAGGCCACAACACCGCCGCCCGTGTGTCTGCTTCGTCGTTGCATCTACACCACCGTCCCCTGTGCATCGACTACGTCTCGCGCTGTCGCTGAGCTATGTCCGCCGATGCGTACGCTTCCGTCTGTACAAAGTCTTCGTCATGCTGACTGGGGCTTCGTCATCGAGCTATCACTACCCTCGTCGTCGCTGAGCTTAGCTCGCAGGCCCTCGCATCGTCGTTGAGTCCTGCTCGCCGATGCGTCGCTACCACACTGCTTCTTCTTCGTCCGGCACAACCACGTCGTCAATGTCACCGTGGTTAGGGCCCTCTCCCTTGTGCGCTCGGTTTGGCAACACCAATGCGTGCTTTCGTCCCCGACGTGTTGTTGGGTCCAACAAACCCAGCCTACGCCTCGGCGCACAGGCGACTTGACTGCATCAACTTCGGCATCGACCCTCCCGTTCCCAGCCCGTCTGCCTCGATTGCGTCATCGCCTTTCTTCTACATCTACGATGGCCCTGACTACGTCGACTTCAGCATCGCCCCCCTTCCACGACGACTACCTTGACGCGTCCCGTCATCACCATGGCGCCACTAGCGTGCCTGCAGCTCCATCGACACGGCAACCCGACCACAACTACGTTGACCTCGGCCATCTATAGCACGGCTTCTTCGACCACGGTTAGGACGCCCTCACGCTCGGCTACCTCGACATCGGTACAAAGGGCTACCGCCTTGCGTGAGGACTCATCGGTTCTCTCCAGCCATAGCATACGTAGCACATCGACTGTTATGACTGCGGGGGGATGTTAGCTTGTCAGCTTTTTCTTCAGTCTCACCGTCAGTAGCGCAAATTCGGTTCGGTTGCTCAGTTGTAAAAGTAATACATCAGCAATCTCATGAAAGTAAGTGTGAGATGTTGGACGACTTGTGACAGAAACACGGAGAGTAAGTTCATAAAAGTGTTCAAGAAACTCAGCCATCTTCCTAGCCTTCTCCCAATCTACTTTGGTTGGTACCCCTGGACCATCCTCTCCTTCTAAGTCTAATTTGTAATATGGGTCATCATCACTATACCTTCAAATGTTTTTTGATACTTCTGTACATAAGGTAGGTTGAGTTCCATCTAGTGCAAATATCTAATGTCAGAGATGATTTGGCCTGTACCTTGGCTAACTCAACACATTTTTTAAATTTAACCAACCTAGATGTTCCACATTTGATAAACTTAACTGCAGCACGGACACGCTGGACTGATCTATCAATTTCCTTCAAGCTATCAACTACCAGCAGATTGATAATATGTGCAGCACATCTCATATGCAGGTACTCTCCTTCAGCAACACAACCTTTTGATTCATTCAAGACACGCTTCAAATACTTAATTGCATTGTTGTTTGCACTAGCATTGTCTACTGTTATTGTGAAAACTTTTTCAATGCCCCAATCAGCCAAGCAATTCTCTAAAGATTTGCCAATGTCCTCCCCTCTATGGCCCTTAACCAAGAAAAAACCAATAATTTTCTTTTGGAGCTGCCAATCATTGTCAATAAAATGTGCTGTAACACACATGTAATTTTGGCTGCTCTTAGCAGTCCATGTGTCTGTTGTGAGGCTAACTCTTTGACAGTTGTCCTTCATAAATTTCTTAAGCTTTTCTTTCTCAGTTTCATATACTTTAACACAAGCTCTAGTGGCTGTTCTTCTAGATGGCAAAACAAATCGTGGACATGCTTTTGCCAAAAATTTCCTAAGACCAGAACGTTCACATAAGGCAAATGGTTGTTCATCTTCAATTATCATCTCAGCAAAACTGTTCCTAAGTTCATCGGGATCAAATTTCCAAGTGATTATAGTACCAAGACTACTATTGCCAGGACATGGTTGCGGTTACAAAGTTCCTTGCTTATCAACTACTAGTTTGTTTGGATTCTTTTTGCAAATTTTCAGATGATTCTTCAAGGATGACGTACCATTTGTTCTTGAGGCACAATGAAACAACTTGCCACACCACTTGCAGTTGGCTCTCTCCTCCCCATTACCAATTTTGACCTTGCTCCCTGCTCGGCTGCTCGTGGTGGCGGGACGCCCCTTCCCTGCTCGGCTGGGCGGCTACTCCTGCTCGTGACTCGCCTCCGCCGCGGGGCCATCAGGCGTGATGCGCCAGCGCCGGGAGGACGGGAGTCGGGAGGTGCAGACCCGCCTGACGCGGTGCCTCTTGTGGAGGAGCCGCCACCGCCGCCCAGGACATGTTAGGGTTAGGGTTACGAAGCTGGAGAATGGATGAAGTCAGGAAGATGCCGATGCGCCCGGCGCGCCTGCGCGGTTCGCCCGTGACCGGGTGACCCCGTGTCGTGGTGGACTCGTGGGGGTTGGGCCTACTGGGGTCTGGGGAGTGGGGACGGACGGACGGCTGGGGTTGGCTTGGCTTGGCTTCCACTGAGTCCTAGCTTCGGTTATTCGGTAGTTCGGTTCGGTTTGAGTGCAAGACCGAAGCCGAGCGGTTTGCGGTTTGCGGCTTAAAAGTGCCCAGGGTGAGCGAACACAGGTCATTTTTAAAAAAAGCCCTCTACATTTAGCGAAATCAACCCGTAGTCTAGTCTACTCTCACAAAACTATTTTCAAAAAAACCCTCAAACTTTACTAAAACCAACCGGCAGTCTAGGCTTCTCAATGAGCCGGCCTGCCTCAATGGGCCAAAAAACGGCCCGTGAGCCTCTTCTCCTTTTTAATGGTTTAGTCTTTTATTTTAAAATTAGATGTCTCTCAAAATTAATAAAAAATCTTAGAAAAAACAAAAAATACCAAACCAGTTTTGTTGATTTTATTATGACTAGATCTATATATCTCATACTTTAGTGTATTTTATTAGATATAGATGTAGATATATGCTTTTACGTGATTGTTTGATAATTCGTGGTTTGTACCACATGTAAAAATAAAAATATGTCCTCCGCCTTAACTCCAATATCATATACCTTTTCTCACAATCTTTGGTGGCCAATTAATTTAACGCTAACACGAAGTATAAATACTCGAATATAAATTCTAGCGTACATACTTATACATATAAAAAAAATACTTGAACACATATGGTATATGATATTCCATACATTCACATAACCAAGCACATCGTGTCCCATACATAAATACTTCAAATGAATATACACAAACAAAATAATATACCTGCACTATATGTGGTACATATAGCCTATAGACAATCACCGAAATCTACAGTAGCCAAATCCCCAAATTATATATCATTGCAATAGGCCGTGGCAACATAAATAGATGACCAAGCTGGCTCAGAAATGGTAGGCACTCCACGCAGGGAAGTGGCAACGCCACGTGTTGCTTTCTAGTGTGCTGCGGATTCAGATATGGGCAGAGAGAAAATCAATCAGCTGGGAACCATTGACAGAGAAAAAATTATTGTACACCTAGAAAAGGACAAGCCGAAGAAGATGCCAAAAGATACTGCAATAACACGAAGCTGCTAACATCATCCTATTCTGAAGTCTAAAAAAGGTCAAAATTGAAAACAAAACAAAACAAAACAAGGTTATAAGAAGAATTGGATGATGAATCTTTAGTGAATTTAAGTAAATCCACAAGCTGATAATGCCTGCATGAAACCCCTGCACATACAGCCAGAACCACCCAGGTTGGGCGGTGTGCCTCAACACTACTGAATATGCAGTCCCAGGATTGAATTTGAGCAGAAACAAGAAGTATATATGACACACACAAAAAAAGACGCGCACACACACCAGCAGCGCCTGAAAACACATACACCCACACACACACGCATGGGCGCGCATGCACACAAAAGCTAGGTCAAATAAACATGCCAACAATACCAGAAATTACTTAACAAATAAAACATTATGTCAAATACAGTCAAATAAAAATAAAGCAACCACCTCAAATCAGCGGCAAAAAACCATGAACATGAGAGATGAGACATCCAAATCCGGGCAAGCATCGTTCAAAAATGCAATACCATGTGCACACAGAAGCAGGAGCACTTGACAACCTTTTCTTTTATTACTTCCAGAGACATGAGTCAGCAGTACTTAGATTTATCTTATCACGACAATAACTGGCTGACCATTCACAAGATTAGAAGCATCAGAAGAAAGCGCGATCAGAGAGGAATTCTCACATGATCACACCAAATCAAATGCAAAACAAAAAAAAACATTTGTTTGAAAAGCTAGAAAATGACTAGAATAACAACCCTCATCTCACAGTCTCACAGATCCTATAGTAAAGAACAAGAGAGACATTTCGTTCATATAACTATCAAATTGCATACAGATCATAACCGCAGGTAGCTTGGCCTTGAAGAAAGATATTAAGAACTATGCCGGTACTTCAATTTTCTTTTCTTTTTCACAACAGTAGGATAATAAAGCGATGTCTCATGTAAAAGAGAACAAGGTAGAAAACCTTGGCTTCATATCATGCAAAGGATTAAAAAGCAAAAGATAATCAGATGTGGCAACACCACAACAAGTACAAGAGCTGACTCCTCTGAAAGTAAGGCTTCAGCCATATTGCTTGGAACAGATCTATGCTCCAAATGGGTGCACTGACGAACGTGTTTTATGTTCTACACAACAGGCATAACCATCTCTGCATGTATTATTCGGATGTTTGCCTAACTTCCATGTGGTCAAATCAGAGCACAATTTTTCTTTTGGACAAAACATGAACAACAAACACAGAAACTCAGCATAGATTCAATATAGAAGTTGATTATAGACCGACGGTTGCATTTCTTTGCCTGAATATTGGATTGGTGTAGTAATCACTCCAGTGAGCTCTACATATTTGACAGTGTGTGATAAAATAAATGTAGACAATGAAAAAGTGCTAACTACCAAAAGGTCCATTTACTTCTTTTTACTATTAACATTGTTGGTGTCCTTAATTGTGATTGCTGATTCAAACTAAAGTTGCTAGTATGTGTTACAAGTTTGAACTAATTACAAAAAAAAACACATCCCGCCTGTCTTAAGATTTATAATGTAGAGGGAAATTTAGCAGCCAAGCCGAACTTCTAGGGAAAACCCTTGCTGTGGTCAACTCGTGACTCCTAAGCCCCAAAATTGACTAAGGTGGCAGTTCTTGTTTCCAATAACTAGAGATTGCAAAGTACTCCGTTCTTCTACAGTAATGAAAGTACCATCAATCTACTGAACAACAGAGAATGTGCGCTAAATACATAATGAAAGCTGCTCTTCTCTAGAAATTTCTGCACATACTTCCTGTAAGTGAAACACTTACCAATGAGATTTAAGTGCAACACTTTATGATTGCTGACTGATGATTATGGGCTGGGTTGAGATAATGTTAGGAGTGCAGGTGCCTGATGATTATGGGCTGGGTTGGGAGCGGCCCAAGAAGGAAGATATACTACAGGAAACTGGTGCTTTGCCGACTGCAAAAATCTTTGCCAACTGTTTTTTTTGACACTCGGCAAAGAGGGCTCTTTGCCGACTGGAATCTCAGGCAGTCGGCAAAGCAGGCTTTGCCTACTGCCTGGCTTTGCCGACTGCCAGGCAGTAGGCAAAGGCCGGCTAGGGCCTGACGGCATCCACGCCGTCACCTTTGCCGACTGCCACACCGTCAGTAGTCGGCAAAGGTGTAGGCTTTGCCGACTGCCAGCCTGTATGGCAGTCGGCAAAGATGTGGGCAAAGAATTTTTTTTGATTTTCGATCCCAGTTTTTTTGTGTTGCCTTGCTACACTAAGTACATCCCAAATTCCAAGTTTGGGGTCATTTTGATTTATTCAGCTATATTCCGTTGATTTTTTTTGTTTCTTTGATTTTTTTCGGCAACTCCAGATTTGAACTGCAGGTACATGAAAGAATAGAATCCGGTGATTCAAAAATTGATATTCATGATTTTTGGAGTATGTTGAGGCCGTGTACAGGGCCTCGCATGAAATTTCGACCGTGTTGGTGTCGGAACACGCCGAGTCACGCGTGTGGAAAGTGTTTTTAAATTTTGTAAAATCCAAACGGAGTCCGAAAATGACAAAACCTGACTACATGTCTCGCCATCGCATGTGGAGGCTATGGTAAAAAATTGAGAAAGTTTCAAGCAAGTTGTGACGTCGCGTGCCTAAAACCCACGCATCTCCACATGTGATCACAAGGTACCTCCTCTCCCACAAGGGCAAGGCGACAGCGCCGGACAACGTCTACAACCCGGAGGACGGGCCCGAGGCGTACAGCAACCCCACCACCTACGAGAAGGCGACCGAGTATACCGCCGCGGCTCGCCAGCGCTACGGGGAGATGTTCGACCCCACCGCCGAGCCCCTGGACACAGACCTCCTGCAGAGGTTGGGACCAGGGAAGCAGCACGGCCGGTACTACATGGCCCACAGCGCCGTCGACCCGTCCGATGCTCCCACGCTGAGCCAGGTTCGATCCAGGCCCATGAGCTCCACTGACATCCCCATAGCGTCTCGGCAGCCGAGCATGTCGTAGTTCCAGGTAAGTGTGGTTTCGTTCGTCTTTCATTCGTTTCACACCTATACTTACAATCAACACTGCGGATGTAATATTGCAGGCCAGGTGCAGGAGCAGATGGCGCAGATGCAGGTGCAGATGCAGACGCAGATGCAGACGCAGTTGCATGCGCAACAGATGGCTTACCAGCAGCACCTGACAGCCATGCAGCAGCACTACAATAGTCAAATGCAGAGCTTTGCCGGCTACTTCCAATCCCTACAGATCCCCGGGCCGCCTCCACCGTCTGAATTATTCGCTCCACCGCCTCCTGCACCGTCTTTTCCTGTGGCTGCTCCTGTCACTCCTGCTGGGACCCCGGTGAGTACATTGACTCTTGCTTTAGCTTTTGCATCCATCTTGCAGATACTAATGACATCACTTGGCCTTTAACTTGTGCAGGTACAGTCGGCGGGTTCGAACCCGTCTCCTAGAGGTGCCCGCCCTCAGATGATGCCGTATCCACCTCCAGGTGGCCCTTCTCCACTGTATCCACCTCCGCGTGGCCCTCGTACACCTTACTCGTGGCCGGTGGGCGGAGGGCGGCCGTACTGGTCGGCGCCGCGTGATCCAGGTTGGGTTCCGTGGGAAAACCCTGGGGGCTCTGGGGACGGACAACCTGACGGCTCCGGGGACGGCGCGACAAGCTAGGTACTTGTTGCTTGTCTTATGCTCCTGGACTTGAGTATCGTCGAAGTCTCTGTCATGTATTTCTTCTCTTCGTGATGGACCTAGACTTGTTGTGTTGAACTTCAAGTGATGGACCTCGAGTTGTGGTGTTCGACTCGTTGCGTTGAGTTTCATGGTTGTAATGGACTTGTGGTGGTGATAAGAGATGCTATTGTGAGATATATGTGTTATTGTAATATATATGGTGACGGTGGTGATAAATGTGATGAAATTGTGATATAAATGGTGCTACTTGTGGTCCTGGTGAAATTGTGATATAAATTGTGATTTTGCAATGTTTGGATGCAACAAAACAGGAAAAAAAAATTTTACCAGTTTTGCCGAGTGCTGACACTCGGCAAAGCTGGGAAAATCCCCAGCTTTGCCGAGTGCCAGCGTGGCACTCGGCAAAGGGGTCATGCCTTTGCCGAGTGTCAGCACTCGGCAAAGAATTTCCTAAAAAAAAATTTTTTTCTTTGCCGAGTGTCAGCACTCGGCAAAGAATTTTTTTTAAAAAAAAATTTTTCTTTGCCGAGTGCCGGCACTCGGGAAAGAAATTTTCAAAAAAATAATTTTTTTCTTTGCCGAGTGTCAGCACTCGGCAAAGAATTTTTTTAAAAAAAAAAATTTCAAAAAATTTTTTTTCTTTGCCGAGTGCCCCGCCGTCAGCACTCGGCAAAGCCACCCGTTAGACTGACGGCGCCACGTGGCTTTGCCGAGTGCCGACGTGGCACTCGGCAAAGCCTTTGCCGACTGCATGCCACGTGGCACTCGGCAAAGCCGCCTTTGCCGACGTTTTCTTTACCGACAGCCCTTTGCCGACTGCCACGTGGAATTGCAGTCGGCAAAGGCTTTGCCGACTGCAATTCTGCCTTTGCCGAGTGCGCATTGCAGTCGGCAAAGAGAGCGAATCCTGTAGTGATACGACGAAATCTTTGCACAGGCAGCAGAGAGAACAGCAGCAGCACATCCACACGATGAAGAATTTCCCTATAAAAAGCAATCATCCTTCCCTAAGAGAAAGAGAGAAGAAAACTTGACGATGAGACTGCGATTCAGAATGAGATCCCATCGTCTCTCAAAACTGAATCCTCCCTTGTACTCCTGGCTTCTTCTCTCTGTCTAAATCGTCTAGAACCTTCTAGTTTCCTCCTCTTGCTTATATATATCTCGTAACGGACACATATACAAGGAAAGAAACAGGGAGTGCCGCTTGCAGATTGCATAGTTGCATGCTCGCATTGCACAGCACATACCGGAGTTAGAAGAGCCCACCGGGATCCGACATGCCGTCGCTCGTCGTCGGCGAGCTCGCGCTTGTCGTTGGACGAAGAGACGGCCGGGTTGCGCTGTGTTGTATCTGTGTACAACTGTAGATGCCAGCGGCCCAGAGGAGATTTGTAGTCCTAAAGAAAGAATACCATCACCAAGCGATTTGTTCTGTGTAAAGCATGCCTATTATTTTAATACAACCTATTTACCAGGTCATCATGCGGTAGTCATTTACACTGCAAAATTTGGCCAGTCCATATTCCACTGCTGTCTGCCTGGTTGTATATACTCCTTAATTGCCGTGATTAACCAAGAAACTAGTGGAGCAACTGATAGGCTTACTTTACCTACTAGTATAAAACTGGAGTTACAGAAGAGACATATGAGTATAATAGTACATGATACTACGCGGTAGATGCCGAAGTTACTGTTACCCACGCCTGTTCACCATCCCACTCCTACTATTAGAAAGAAAATCAACAGTGAGGCATTTATTAGCTGGAGCAATTGGTGAATGGCAAGACGAACCACCGCACTATTTCTGCAACCGACTAGGGAGATACTCGTATTCAGAGTTTTGTCAAGTTTGAACACGGCTCGTTTTCAGAGCATTAGGTCCATCCCTCTTGTGCTAGAGGTTATTTCTGCACGCGCTCAAGTTTAACTAGTGCATTTTGGTCCTACTTCTGGTTTATGTTGTCAATAAGTCTTCTAGGATTTGCTGTAAACAATCGATAATTAACGCAGCAATAACACCATGTATCTTAATTATCTTCAATTGTTACTTAATTACTTGAGGCTTACAGCTTGTGTAGTAGTGACGACATGGACACATGGTGTCGCTTAATCGTCTAAGCCAAATATTTGCATCAGGGAAGTTGCACATGCTCGCATATGCATTCAGCAGGAGTGAACTGACAAACTTCAAGTGAAAAAAATGAGGTGCTGGAGCAATAAAATATTGGGAACTGCAACCAGCTGGAGGCACCAGACCCCAACTGACCAAGGCACCATACATAGTTCTCCTCGGTAAGAAAACCGCAGCAGTAAAGAGTTCTGATTTTTTTTTTTTGTTGGGGTGGGGGGGTGGGGGGGGGTGCATTTTCAACTCAAGCTTTCATCAAGCCATGCCAAGGTTTAGAGCTGGAAGTGAAGCACATGTCACGCAGCACCTGGCGCTTGACGAACAACCTTTTATTTTCGTCTTCGCTTTCAGGTGCTGGTTAGAAGTGAGCCTCATAATGCACGCTTGCACTGGGCCCTGCGTGCCTACTCGGTCCCTGGCGAGCATTCTGAAGACGAGTCATCTTTAGCCTTCCCATACAGGTACAAGGAGAGCCCGATAATAACCATAGATGCACTGGATAAGCTGCATGCATGTCAACAAAACATGTACCATGTTCAGTTTGTTAATTATTTTAATTTTGCTTTCAAATTAAATAGATTCGACATTACTTCTGAAAAAATATTTCCAACAACTATCAACCATCCTTTTTTTTTGTTTCAGATAAAAAGCTACTTATATGTACAAAGAGATTTCAGTCCTGGATCACAAACATAAAAGATTTAATTGCAAACAAAAAGTGATTTACATTCTTTGGGAACATATTAAAATTCAAAACTTAGGCTTACCCTCCAACAGTCACCTTCTCTCCCATAATTAGAGCGCCAAGCATTGTGAAGATGACCGATAGGCTGCTGAACATTGATGTGTAGGTCGGGCCTCTCTTTGATACGACGTACAGATTCAGGCAGTATTTGGTGGCCATGCCGAGTGCAGCCTATATGCAGGGCAGAAAACGTCAGTGCCAGTAGGCAGTTTGCCAAAAACACACTTGCACATTCCAAGCATATTATTGCGCTGGCACAAATGCAAGATTGGCAACATCTACACGTTCGATGTCTGCCCATCCTGTATCATGGCTGCAATTGGCAATAAATTATGAATTATCTTGAGTTGTAAAACTATAGCTTTACATAAATAGCGGCTATGGCTTTCCTAAAGTATTCATCTGAGGAAAGTGAACTGATACAGCTAAGGCACACGTCTTTTTCATAATAATGCATACTGCACCTTAATCTAAAAGGAGAAAACAGTAATGGCACGCCTCACGTGAAGGTGAACTGGAGCACCCATAAATGCTCATAGATACTTTGCACATTTTGTCTTGGTTAGTGAAGAGCGTCAACAGAGAAACTTAACTGAGTACAAAACGGTGAGTAGATGAACGTTCCATCCTAGCTTCCATGCAAGAGGTTCCCTTCTCATAGCTATCCCAACAATCAAAGTCTGTAGTCCTCCAAGAACGCAGGTGAAAAATGTCGACCACAATTTACATGGATACAACTCATGTAGCTTCCACTGCCAGGTGAAACAAAACACGAAATAATAGTATGTCAGCAAGGTTGGGATTTTAAATTGAAAGGAAAAAACATGAAAAATAAAGGGCCACGCGGATATATAACAAGACAAGATGCTGTCGGTATGCCGAGACCTGGATAGGGTACCACAATGCGCAGCTGATGCAATCCCCAAGTAAAAGCATTGCCCCACGCAGTTGGCGTCTTCCCATGCCCATCTCTAATGTCATCATCTTTTGGTAACCTCCGATCCAACGCTCATACTACAGGCGAACAATTCCTTTCCTCTGTAAACGCTGATCAATATTGCTCCTCCGAAGCACAAGAGAGCTCCAGTTATCTTGGCTGTTCCAGCCTTTGTTCCTATGACTAGCTTCTCCATACTGAATGAACCAGAGTAGATTTTCTTTAGCAAGTGAACTTTCACGGGAAAACAATCCACGAATCTGACACACAAATAAATATTGTTGCAAAAAATGATGATAGTTTAATAAGAAGTTTTTTTCCCCACTCGTAGTCAGCACTCAGCGCACGTTTTGTTTGACAGCAGAAGTATAAATAAAAGCATTAGGACTTTCTAAATGATGGTAAGCCGTTGATTTTGATGAATTTTATCGTGATTACCTCATAGCAAGTAATAGAAAATTATATAAATAAAAATTTTAAATTTAGACATTCCAAAAAAAATTAGGAAAGCTAGTTACAAAAAAAAATCTTTCAATTGGATCTAATAGTTACAACCTACATGCGTACGTCATGGTATGAGTTTGCTACGAGTTGGGTCATGGCAACAACACAATTCATACTTTTGGATCAGAGTTTTTTTTTCTTTCTTTTTGTGAAACTATTTGGATGAGATGAGAGTTTCGCAGGCATGCACAATGATATGATCGATGAGGTTAACCGTTACAAGTTTTCTTTATAATCCTCTAAATAGACTTAAATCGTGACCATGGAGCACGTGTATCCTGGTGGCTCGGAGTTGGAGCTGCACACGGGAAAAGCTGAATGAAAACCGTAACGCGAAGGATGGAGTCCCTTTGTAGTTTCGCAAGGGACGGCCAAGTTTTATGGGATTCCTTTTTAAAAAAATATATTTCTAACTGTTTATTAATTACTGAATTATTGCATGCAATTTAAAAATCAAGGATTCATATTTATTTGAGGTCTTAAGTACCTCTTAGCGGTAAGCAAGTCCCATATCCCTTCGGATAATTAAAAGGAGTTGTCTATACTTTAAGTTAATTGATTTTTACTAGTTTTTTTAGATCAAAGTATATATGTTGCATTTTTTTTTTCTGGAATGAAAGTATGTTGCATTTTTCAAGTATACAATTGTTGCTTTAGAGGCTCTGGCTGCTTGAAAATTAGAAAAACTGATAATGGGACCATGCGATTCTTCTTCATGAGCAGATCTGATCTTTACCTGATCATCACTGATAGGATGAATGTGACAAGCGGGGTCAAACTGGAGAAAATTGCAGCGTAGGAGGCAGTTGTGTCCCTCAAGCCATAGTAGTACATAGCCATGGGTAGTGTATATCTGATAGTAGAAGAAGAACAAAAAGATCAATTTGCCAAGAACCGTACTAATCATGACTCATGCGCACCGAACAAGCCAGCAGAGTTGTAGGAGCTGACAGAGTTGATGGAAGGGCAACCCCGCCCATCGCAGTAGAAGAGTTTCCCAATCCTGCCGGGGAAATTGCCGGAACCTTCACAGGAGAAGCCGAGGACGGAGGTGTGGCCAGCGGCGGGAGCGGCGCCTAGAGTAGACCCTGAGCATCTTTGCTGGAGTCTTGGACTGGCGCGGCAGTGGGTGGAACACCGACATGGGGAAGGAAGGGGATTGCGGTGAGGCCGGCACCTACCGTCGCGTCGCCATCGGGGAAGAGAAGAGGGGAGCGAGGTGAGGCCGGAGGAGACTCCGTTGCCCCACCAAGGCCCAACCCGTCTCCACCAAGGGCCCAAATTCTTTTCCCAAGTCCACATCATGGTTACCCACAGTTCTAGGCCCACTATCAGCCCAACTTCAAAACGCACCAGGGTAGCCTCGTCCGAAGAGAAAGAGCCGGCAACGGACAGCCTTTCACCACTTCGAGATAGAAACGGCGGCTGCCTTCTTTCCCTTGGAAAGTGGAGAAGATTTAATACAAAGGAGCTCGACGCTTGGGAGCCCCACTTGAGGCGTCAAAGGACACCGGGAATCGGCGTTCGGCTCTAGGAAGGCAGTTGAGGAAAGGCATGGCTCAGCAATGGCCTCCCTCCTCTGGTGAGGCCCACGTCCTGCAGATCTAGCACCAAAAGCTACAGCTGCGCAGCCAGACCTGGGGGCTGCGGTGGTGAAGGAGAGCGCAAACGGCGACGCGGACGTGCAGAAGCACCCCAATCATTGCCCGCCTCAGGCGGAGGAGGTGGCGGTCTTGCTCAACAGCTACTGGACGGCTTATGCCCAATTATACTTTTCACGCCTTTGATGATTAGCTTGAAACCAGTTAATATAGCGCGAGCACTAATATCTGATTAAATGGAATTAAAATATCAAACTTGTATGCTTAAATACACAATTAATTAAAATATCTGGTACTGTAAGCTGTATGGTCAATCAAACTGGAGATGTTTTAGTTTAAAAAAAATATCACAACTCTGACACCATTTAGAAAGAAAGCTACTAATTCGACTACAAAGTAGAAACTAAGCAAGCTATTAAACAGTGCAACCTCGAGGATCTTCTATGTACTGATTTACTTACCTCCCAACACTGAGGGTCTCTCCTAGCAAAACTGTTCCTAGAACTATGCTGAAGACCGTGGATAATGTGCTGAACATCGGAGGGTAAACAGGGCCTTGCTTTGCCACAGCATACAGGTTCAACCAATACTTGGCTGCTGTGCCAAGTGCAGCCTGGAATAATGGAAGTTTGTAAGATCACCTAGATTTGTGGAAACTGGAAAGTAGTGACATTTCACACAATAGAAAATGATAATTCCTCACAATATTTGTAGAACGATATAAATTTATATGCATTATGGAAAAGACTTACCGAGTAGACAATTGCCAGTAGTTGAATATTCCATCCTATTTGCCAACCAAGTTTTTCCCTTCGCACAGTTATTCCTATGACACCTGTTTGCAGACCTCCGAAGAAACAGGTCACCACTGAGGACCAATGTTTCCATGGGTACGCCTCTAGAACTTTCACCTTAAATAATGGGTCTGTCTAGTCTGTGCGCGTGTGTTTTTTGTCTTTGTAGCACGCGCGTGTTCTCTACCATAAAAACACATGGATTTGCAGATGGCACAAATATGTGTGTTTTTTACTAATGTAGCACACGAATTTTGCATACCTGGCAGCCAGGAAAATTCGTGTGCTACTCTTGCAAATAACAATCGGAAAACAACAAACAGGGAATCCGTGTGTTTTCCTAACAAGTAGCACACGAATTTCTAGTTGTAGACGAATTTCTACTTGTCCTAATTGTATTTGTACTTCAAGTTGTACTGGGCTTGTCTGTCCTACTTTTGCAACAAGGACCAGGCCCGTATGTCTTAATTCCTTCATTTACAAGGCCCAAGGCCCGTCTGTGCTAGTACCCTTCTTCCAGCCCATGGACCTGACGAGAATAAACAGAGGACCATGTCAAGACACAAGACAGCCCACCAACTAGACTATTGGGGCTATATAAGATCATCTTGTCAAACAAGAGAAGCCAACTAGATCAGATCGATCCCGATCTGTTCTGCGGAGGAGCTCTACTCTCCCCACGAACACTAGGGGAAATGGGGACAAAACCCCAGATCAGAGCAAAGGAACAAGGGCAAAAGCAGAAGGAATTGACAAGATCCAGCAACCAAGAACTCACCTGAGCACAATCAAAAGGTGAGCAAACAACTGTTCCATCCAATTCTTTTTCTAGATCCAATTCTTCTTCTAGATCCAATTCTTCACCTGAGCACAATCTGACTGAATCCTTGATGCCTAAATACCTCAAATCTCCATTCCTTCATCTCAACAAGAACAAACTTGAATTTGATTGGTTTTGAACAAAATCTGATATAGATATATGTTTTCAGACGAGGAACAAGGAGAAAAGGAGGAAATCACAAGATCCAGGGAGAAAAAACTAACCTCAACACAACCAAAGGTGAGCAAAGACAATTTTGTATCCATTTCTGCTCCTATATCCACAAACTAATTGATGTGAGTCCATCCTTGGAGCATTTATCCCTGAATTCTGCATTTGTTAATCTCATACAATGAGATCAGAGTACAAACTCTATTAGATTCATTTTCAACACAATTTGCTACAGCTAAATATGGTTGGTTCGTAACCAAAGCCACAAGAAGTTCATATTGACTAGAAATAAAATTCCATATCCTGAGAACTAGATTTGTAGTTTCAAGTAAATGAAGTTCATAGTATAATCATTTGCAAATGTGTATCTAATAGTTGAATCATGTATAGCATGTTGCTGGGTTAATACATTGCCTGATAGTTCATGTTTCTTGCACTAAGTGTCTATGTTTGACATCACAAACTTCTACGTCACTTAGGTTTACATGACTTGGTTACTAACTGCTGGAGAATGAATAGGAATGACTGATTGATTAAACAATGGAAACAAAACCAATCATATCTAAACCATTTGTATTGTTTTCAGGACGCAATTCTAAATATGGATGGTCACTCAGGACCACATTATGATTTCAGCACAGTAGAAGGGATGCAAAAGTGGCAAGAAGATATGCTAAACATGTTTTGTAACCCTTTCATGGCACTGAATCAGCCACAGATGGGTGCAACTGAAGCAAATACAGGCAGTAGCAACAACAGTTATCCTCCACCATTTCCTAACCCTATGATGGCATTCAATCAGGAACAAATGGGTCAAAGTCTAGCAACTGCAGCCAGTAGCAACAACTGTTATCAAATGATGCCATTCAATCAAGGATATGCAGAAAGTAGCAGCAGCAGTTGTCCTACATCAATTGGCAACCATTTTATGCCATTCAATCACCCATAGATGGGTGCAAGTGGAGCAAATGCAGGCAGTAACCACATGATTCCATTCATGCAGCCACAAATGCCTTTTAAGATGGTAAGCAAATTGAAACATGAATTCTCATTTCAATCTTTATCCTTGTCAAGCATATATGCATTGAATAAAATGATACAGGTTCTAACCTATTTCAAATTTCACTGCAGGGAGAATACACTAACCTGGTTTATGAACAAATCATCAGCTCACAAGAAGATAATGATGCGACACAGAGAATGCCACCACAGGTACACATTTGGATCCTCAACTCTTGCAAACCACAAAAGCAAAATAACAGTGATTAGAGCTTAGTACATGTCTAATTCTTCGAAAAATGAATACAGACACTGCAGGTAGAGCAAAACAGATCAGGACATCTGACACAGAAGTTACTATCAAATGACACAAACGCTCTTGATGAGGCATTTGAAGCACAGAATGATTTCACAGACTCAGCACTAGCATACCAGGTACACAAACAACCTCAACCTTTCAGCTTAATTTGTGACATATTTCAAAGAACCCAGCTCAAAGGTGCAGAATGCAGTTACTGTCTTGAAACAAAATGATTAACAGACTTACCTTTACACATGACAGGATAATGGTGGAGACAACAGTAGCCAGCTGCCTAGCATCAATGAGGATGAGATATCCGACGAAGAATACGCGCACTGGAAAGAAAATTTGTTCAACAACATCAGTGATGATCAGGTAATACAACAGTGCAAACAAAATATTCGCAGAAATGTAATCATGTCCTACTTTAATATCCAAAAACATTGCTCACACAAACTAGTAATCGATTTACAGGAACAGACAACTACATCAGAACATGGGTTGAGCACAAACAATGGGAAAGCATCAACGAGCAGAGAGGTTGCTTCGGGTGTTACAGATACAGCTGCAAATGGTGACGGCGATGCCAATCAGACTGCAAATGGTGAGGGCAATGAAATGCTAACAGAGGAAGAAATAGATGAATTCATCATGATAGAGCAGGTGGCTGCATCAGAAGGAAACAACGCCCCCGCTGACAGCCACTACACCTCACAGATGAATTAGAAGTACGAAAGTAAGGATGATGCTCAGTATTTCTTCAGCTTGTATGCATACCTTGCTAGTTTCAAGGTTGCAATCAAACACAGCCTAAGGACAAGCAGCAAGAAGAGAAACAATGAGTACATCAAGTGCGAAATGAGGTGCACTAGAGTAGGAAAACAAAAGGGTCCTAAATCTATTGAGCAAGAAGAGGCTGATGTAGAGAAGGAAATTGGAAAGAAGCCCGTACAGAAAAGAAACACAAATGTGCACAAGAGAACAGGCTGTCCTTATGTCATGTTGGTGAAAGAGGAATACCAAGGAGGAAAGTGGGTGGTTGTCAATCTCGATCTTGAGCACAATCACGAACTAAGGCTAGGTGACAGGGACATGCAATTCTCTGGTTGCAAGTATATGATAGATATGGAGAAGAAACTAATAAGAACGCTCAATGCAAACAACATCCCCACCAGACAGATGGTCAGCATCCTAGGGTACCTAAGAGGAAGTGTTGCAGCACTACCAATGAAGAAGAAAGATATTGCAAACTACAGGAGTAAGATCAATATGGAGTTGAAGAAATCAGATATGGGCCAAGTTATCAACTACTTCAGAAGGAGGCAGAAAGAGGATGCAACTTTCTTCTACAAGTTTCAGTTCGATGATGACAAAAGGATTACCAATCTGTTCTGGGCAGATCCTTGCTCCATCAAGTACTATCAGGAGTTTGGTGATTGTGTGAGCTTCGACAGCACATTCATGACAAACCGGTACAACTTGCCTTTTGCTCCTTTCCTTGGAATCACAGGACACGTACAAAGCTGTATGTTTGGCTGCGCGTTCCTGCATGATCAAACAATAGAGACATTTGAGTGGGTATTTGAGACTTTCCTGGAGGCAATGGGTGGAAAGCACCTGCAGACTCTCATAACAGATCAGGATAAAGCAATGAGACCAGCTATAGAGCTTGTCTTTCCAGGAACAAGGCATAGAAACTGCCTGTTTCATATCAAAAACAAGTGCTACACAAAAAACATCAAAGTGTTTGCAAACAAGGCAAACAAGGGGCTATTTGAGGATTTTGAGGACATCATCAACAAGAGCCTCACAATTAAAGACTTTGAAAGAGACTAGGTCCATCTAATCAGGGAGAGGAGGCTTCAGAGAAACAATTACATCTCCAACATGTGGGAGATGAGGCATAGGTTCATACCGGTGTACTACAAGAATGATTTCTTCCCCTTCATCCAAAGTATGAGCAGAAGTGAGTCCCTCAACGCCAGGATCAAAGACAACATTGGTCCTACAAGCACAATTAACAAGTTCATAATAGAGTATGACAGATTGATTGAGACCATCAATAGAAATGAGCAGCTAGAAGACTTCTACAGCCATGACAAAACACCAAAGGAATTCATCTTTGGATACATAATAGAGTTGCATGCAGCAGAGCTATACAATAGAGCGATTTTCTTGAAGTTCCAGATTCAGCTCAAGGTAACAGCTAGGCTCAGCTACTAGGAGATTGAACAAGGAAAAAGATTTGAGGTGTGGCCAAAGAGCATACAGATTCACAAAGTGCATAGAGTCAGAAGGTACACAGTCACAACAGACCTCACACAAGGCAATGAAGAGTTTACCTGCATTTGTGCAAAGTTCAGTGAGGATGGCATCCTTTGCTCCCACATCCTAAAGATAATCATTGAGAAGGACATTAGCAGAATTCCTAACAAGTACATTATACAGAGATGGAGAAAGAAGAGTGCAAACACAATTGTAAGAAGTGATCAAGAAGAAAGCCTTGTAACTAGCTCATTGCTGAGGTACAATGTACTGTTTAGGAAATCAGCAGTCATCAATGATAAAGGATCTAAAAGTCAAAGTGCTATGGAGTATGTACTAGGCCATTTAAACAAGGTGGACAAGAATCTTGATATAATTCTAGCCAATGAGCAAGCAGCTCGAGATGGAAATTAGAATGAAGCTGCTGAGGATGGACAGAGCTCTGCACCACCAACAATACATTAGCCTACTGAGGATGGACAGATCTCTACACCAACAGCACTAGAGACAGGAGGACAGTTAGACCAAGAAACAGATATAGAAATTGAGGCACCAGATGTGGTCAAGAAATACAGAAGGCCAGCTATACCAAAGAGATGGCACACATATATGGAGGAAATGAGGAGAAAAGAGGAAGAGAAAGAGAAGAAGAGAATAGCAGCAGCGGAGAAGAAAAAAGCTACTGAAGAAAGGAAGAAAGCTACTGAAAAGAGGAAGAAAGCAGCAGCAGAAAGGAAGAAAAATAAGAAAACTAATGACAATGACAGTACAGGTAAGACTACATGTGAAACCACTGATCTCTACAAAACAATGAAATATGCATATAAAGTAACTAATTATTATTTGTATAGGAGGCTCCCCTGTCAAACCTCAAAGGAAGAAAAGGAAGGAAACTACAAAAGCTACAACACAGACCCAAGGAGCTGTAGGGACTTCTGCATGAAGGCAAGAGGCTGGAGGAAAAGTTGAAGTAGAATTGAATTAGGATTCACATTTATGTAATGAGAAATCCTATGCAGAACTATTTTAAATTCCTATTGCAGACCAATCATTGCACTTGATGAGAACAACATTTGTAGTTATAATTATGGGCAATTCATAGTATCAGGATTTGCAAGTAATGATGCTGAATGGAATTTTTTTCTTGGGCTTGTGTGAACATAGAACATACCTGATTGACTCAAAGCAAGTCAAACTGTTGACAATCTTGACCCAGGAAAAGCATGAAAGAGGTCATTCCATGTTTCTATTCTCCAAAGCGTTAAAAACTGAACAAAATTCAGAACTAGCGTAATGTGCAATCCTATGCAATTTGAACAACTCTGACAAAAATAGGAGGAGACAGAAAAACAAAACCTAAAAATTTTCCATTAAGGCTCCAACCATTCATCTCTGACATAACCGGAAACAAACAAAATACAAAAACAAGAACCAATTTAAACCCCTCCTACTTTTACCAGGCTTGGGACCTGCTATGATAGGGCCTACCATAGGTAACCCCCAGCATAGGCGGAGTGAAAAACTGGTAAAAGAAAATTACATAATCATTATCGTTAACAAAACAAAATAGTCTTGTCGCATACACAAACGCAAACCTTATTACAAGTACCAGTAGTTCAGAAACAAAAAGGACAAATTCTAAACACAAAAGTCTTAGTTCACAAACATAAAGGTGAAACGACCTTGATTTCCGCGAAGGGAAATCCACAGGCATGCAGTGTAACATAACAGATTGTTGCTCAAAATCCATGAAATTACCCAAATAACAGTTGATACCAGGATCCACACAACGATAAGTAATTCCTACATAACATTTTATTACATCGCCACACTGGCGAAATCATCAAACAGAGAAGCAAAAGGTGCGGAAGTGATCCATCCAACGTAGCCGACTTGAGTGTAGCACGGGACCTTCGAAGTCTCCTTCGAAGTAGTACTCATTTTCATCACCTGACAGCAAGTTTATCAGTACGATTTGTACTGGCCACGGAGCCCACCTATGCAGTGTTTGCTTTGTGGAAAGTGGATGCAGGGCTAACAAGCAGTCCTATAGGCCGGGGTTTCCTATGCAATTTGTAATCAAGTAAATAATAATGAAGTTTTATTCACCATCTCATCACCATTATCCCATTCCCAACACCACAACTCACCAGGCACACACCTCGCACTCATTCGACAGGTTTCACCACTCACAAGATTAGCCATCATAGATGTCGCACGAACATCTAGGCAGAATACCTGGTGCTTGCTTGCCTAGGTCGATGCCACCCTACCACTTAGCCCTAGGACACTCCGGATCCAACACCTTCACGCTGAGACTGGGAGACGCAGTATCGGGCCCATTTTGTGGTACTGCGCATCTAGGATGGTACGGGAACCCATGAACCGCCACCGCCCACCCTTATCACCTTTCAACCTAGTAGTAGTGGCATCGCCCTACCATGTAGTCCAGCCGTCTCCCGCCCATCAGAAGCGAGTGAGTAGTAAAGGATTCTCAATGTTCCCGGTTACTAGAAAGTTGACTAATTGACCAAGCAGGCTTCCACCGTCTCTGGGGATACTCTCCCCGTGCCATCACAGCACCTCCATTCACGGGTTTCAAACCACCAAGGCTTTCCATCCCGGAACCACATCATACACCATTACTCACCACAGGTATCTCGAGGAAAATGCCCAGGTTGCATTCCGGCAAGACTCGCCTTTCTAGCTTGTCGTACATAGCCCACTTGGTCGACTTGACCCTCACCACACACACACCCAGGACTCACGCAGCACACTCTCCCAGTGGTTATTCTCAGGTTCTCTTATAAACCGTATCAATTCCACCACATAGCATCCATCAAATAGCAAGTAGTGGAAGAGTAACAGTGTAATGCAGCAGCTATCCTATCAGTGGGTAGCAGGATAAAGTTTACCAAGGAAAAAGGGAGATCAATCATTCTATCATGCAACCTATGCAGGCATATCATATAATCATAAAGCAATGGCATAAACATTATTAGCAATGCATAATAGGAGCTAAGGATTTGGTGGGACGTGGCACCTTTGTAGTCGTCGCCTAACTCCTAAAGGTACTCGTGGTCGCCCTCCTCAGTATGATCCTCCTCCGGCTCTGAAATCAGAAACGAAATAGTCACATCAGCGACTCCTATAGAGTGTTTTAGAAAGATCCAATAAAAATAAAGAACCAAATGCACACAAACATAGTACCAGAGTGTAGGTCTCATTTTTCTGAGAATTTTGATATATGGTGCGCAATTTTTGGACATCGTATGAATTAGTTATGAATTTCCAAAGATAAATCTATTTTCTGAAAATGAGAAAATGGCCGATTAATCTGGTGGTGACACGTGGTAGTCCCTGATTGGCTGGCTGCGTTGACCGGGTCAACGGCCGGTCGGCTTCGGGTCTGCTGACGTCAGCATGACATCATGCTGACGTCAGCGTTGACCAAGTCAACGACTACTGACGGGTGGGGTTGGATGATGTCATCATGACGTCACTGTGACGTCATCGGTGGACATGTGTCGGCTTCTGGTGGCGCCATGTGTCGACAGGCAGTGCGCTCGGCGAGGGAGTCCACGGCCCACGGCCCACGGTGGACGCGCGGGCGGTGTACGGTGGTCTCCACATGCGGTCTACGGTGGACTGGGTGCACGCAACCGCCGACGGCCTACGGTGCACGGTGGATGGGGTTCATACTCCTTCGGCCGTTCGGTTGGCTGGCTCACGGGTGCGGCGCATGGTGAACCGCGGGTGCGGGCCCAGGTGTCAGCAGCTCGGTGCATGTGGACGGGTTTCATTCGCTACCGGCTCTGTGGACGGCCCGCCCACAATTGTGGCGCACGGTGGACTGCGGTCGTGGGGCGTTCGTGCCAGCGGCTCGGTTCACGTGGACTAGGTCTACATGGCCCACCCCTCCTTCACTCTTTCCCCCCCTCTGCTTTCTTCCTGACACGGCGGGGCGCGCTCGCCGGCGGTGAGGATTCGCAGCAAAGCTCGCCGGCTTGCCGGGGAACGGGTCTGCTCTCTTCGATGACTCAGGAGGTCTTCAGGGTGCTCGGAGGATAGGGTGGCGTCGGCTTAGGCCCTAGGCCATGGGTTCGCGGTTCTCTGTTTCACCGATGGCGAGGTCGTTGCTTCGGGAAGACCCCGGTGAGGTACGACAAGGCACAAATGGCGATAGATTCCCTCTGTAGACCCTCGGCATCGGAGATCCGGCCCCAATTTTGGCTACGCCGTCCTCCAGGGCGGCTATCCCCATCGGTGGTGTCACTCCGGCGGCGACGAGTAGCGGCTGGGCATCTGCGGTCGTGGTCCGGCTCGGACGACTGTGGTTCTTTAATTTGGCGTGGCCGAGGAGTCTTACAAACCGAAACCGGGATGCCAGAGTTACGGCAAGGCCTCTTCTTGGCCATGGCTCACGGCGGCGCTCCGGTGAGGTGGCGACACGCGCACGGACAGGGCAACGGCCTTTCTAGGGGCTCGAATTCGTGTGAGGGGAGTCGCGGCGGTGCTCCGCGATGGCTATCCTACGCGGATGGTGGCCAGAGAAGCTCGGAACGGTCTTCGCCGTGGCGGAACGCGGCAGCGGCGAGTGTGTCCTCCCGCTAACGCGACGAGCTTCGTTCCGGGTCCTAAGAAGTTGGATTCCATCCTCCCGGGATTGTTCGAGGTGGCTACTGGTCTGGTGGTCACGTTGGTAGGCTGCGGCAAGAACTCGTGGGTTTGTGCGCACGGGAACGCCGGTGAGGTGGTGGCGCTCCAAACATGGCCGACGGCGGTGCCCGTCGAATCTTTGTCCTCGCGTCTATGGTCGTCCTCCAATCGGCTCGGAGGTTGCGTGCGTGGGTGCGCATGTGTGTCCAGAGCCGGTAGCGGCTCATGCCTGCGCGTCCCATGGGTGAGACGCCATGGCACGATGAAGGAAAGATCGGAACAGGGGAATGGCGGCGGCTCACCGTGGTGTCGAGGGAGAGAGGATGGCGCTGCCGTGGAGAGGTGAGGCCGTGCAGTGAGTTTGCAGTGCCGTGCAGCTCCTTGCGGTAGCTCCGGCTCCTCCTCTGGGTACGGCTCCGGCGGGTTTCGCGGCGGTGCTCCAACGCGGCTTCTCCTTCCTCTGCTTCTCCCTCTCTCTCGGTGGTGTGTGAAATGGGTGGAATCGGTGGATCCTCAGTGCGGTGGCGGGGTGGAGAGTGAAGCTAGGGCACCGGGATGCGCCGTTTTATAGCGGAGCTCGGCGTGCTCCTATGGCGGACGGCTTGGATCGGCTCCGGTAGATCATGCGGTTGCAGCGGGGCGTCCGGCTAGGGTCCCTTCGAGGCTAAGGCGAGGGGGACAAGCGAGGGGACAGTGCTGCCATGCGTGCTCCGGTCTGCGAGGTGCTGTCAGGGCTCGTGGGGCCGGGGGTCACGCGAAATGCGTGCTCGCTCTCAGTTTCGGTGAGGGAGGAAGAGAAACAGTGCTTCGGGGGGTACGGCTGACATGCGGGCTCGAGGCGACAGCGGCAGCGAACGCGAGCGCGTGATGCGGTTCGGGGCGTGCGCGCGGTGTTGGGCCGCATCGCGGGCCACCGGCGCGATCGTGGGTGCGCGGGTGATAGGAGGACGGGGGTGGGCTGTCCGACTGGGCCGACTTGGCGAGGCCGCGCGGGCGCGTGGGGAAGGGAGACACGGGTCAGGCTTACTGGGCCGGCAGGCCGATTCGGGCTGCAGTGCGCGCGGGGGTGAGCTCGGGCTGAAACGCCAGTTGGGCTGCTTTTCCTTTTTCTTTTTCCCTTTTCTATTTCTAGTTTTTCCAATTATAATTACACACAAGTGCATGTATATATTCACATATATGTATTATTTGGAGCATCACATATTTAGTAGTACAAACATAAAGTTAGAGAGAAGGCCCATTGATGCAACATGGTGCTTTATATTTATGTTTATTCAACTTATTTTATTTACTTCAAAATGTTAATAAGCTTCTATAATTAAATTCCTAATAGGGGTTTTGTTAAAAGAATTTGTAATGCATGTTATATTCCCAACTAAATATTGGCATGTCTAGGTCTATATGCATGCATATGAAAATGGGTCCTGCATTAATAAAGCAAAAATTTTAATTGGTTGGGATTTTTGGTGTGGGGTTTTTAGGGTTGTTACAGTCCTCCCCCTCATTAGGATCTCGACCCCGAGATTAAAAAGGTGACGTACCCCTCGAAGAGATAAGGGAACATAATCCGTAGATCGGATTCCTTCTCCCAGGTAGCTTCTCTCTCTGTGTGGTTGCTCCACTGAACCTTGCACATTGGAATGGTCTTGTTTCGAGTTTCCTTTACATCCCGTGCCAAGATCTTGATTGGATGTTCTTTGTATTCCAAGGTGTCTTGCAGATCTAGTGCGTCCGTAGGAACTTGTTCCTCGGGTACTCTCAAACATTTCCTTAACTGTGCGACATGGAATACGGGATGTACTGTAGATAGCTCCTTAGGTAGTTCTACCTTGTAGGCTAGCTTTCCGATCCTTTTGCAGATCTTGTATGGTCCAACATATCTTGGTGCTAATTTCCCTTTCACATGGAATCTGACGGTACCGTGAAGTGGAGATACCTTAAGGTAGACATAGTCTCCAACCTTGAACTCCAGCTCTCTACGTCTTCTATCTGCGTAGCTCTTCTGTCTACTTTGTGCAATTCTCAAGTTTTCTCTGACTTGTGCAATACCTTCCTCGGCCTCCACAATCTTGGCAGGGCCAAGGAATGCTCTTTCACCCGGTTCTGACCACATCAATGGTGTCCTACATGGTCTCCCATACAAGGCCTCAAACGGTGACATCTTGATGCTTGCTTGATAGCTGTTGTTATATGAGAACTCGGCGTGGGGTAGGCAACTCTCCCAATCTTCTTTATATTTGATCACACAGGCGCGGAGAATATCTTCGAGAATCTGATTAACTCTCTCAGTTTGCCCGTCTATTTGTGGGTGATAAGCTATGCTATAGTCCAGTTTGGTTCCGATGGATTTGTGCAAGGATTGCCAAAATCGTGACACGAACTGCGAGCCACGATCTGAGATAATGCTCTATGGGGCACCATGTAGTTTCAAGATGTTGGCTATATATAGGTCTGCTAGTCTTTCAGCCTCATACCTTGTGTGAACAGGAATAAAATGGGCAACCTTGGTTAGGCGGTCAACTATTACCCAGATGGAATTATGGTGTTTTGGGGTGAGGGGTAATCCAGCGATGAAGTCCATGGAGATACATTCCCACTTCCATTCTGGCACTTCAACTGGTTGCAGTAACCCTGCCGATCGCTGATGTTCGGCCTTGATTCTATTGCAGATGTCGCATCGCGCCACATGCTCTGCAATATCCGCCTTCATGTTCTCCCACCAGAAATGCTTCCTTAGATCTTGGAACATTTTTGCTGACCCAGGGTGAATGCAATACTTGGAGTCGTGTCCCTCTGATAGGATTTCTTCATGTAGTGCTGAACTGGTAGGCACACATATTCTATTCTTGAACCAGACTATTCTTTGTTCATCTTCTCGATACTCAGAGCCTCTCCCTAGCTTCAT
This sequence comes from Bothriochloa decipiens, assembly GCA_023333625.1. Taxonomy (NCBI): domain Eukaryota; kingdom Viridiplantae; phylum Streptophyta; class Magnoliopsida; order Poales; family Poaceae; genus Bothriochloa; species Bothriochloa decipiens. The sequence continues at coordinate 52,019,693 of CM041633.1, read as the reverse complement.
CAAACCTTGAATATAGTCAATCTTAGGGCGGTTCTTTTGTGCTTCCCGAATACGAGAGGTGAGATTGTATTTGACTCAAAGCTCATTCAACATCCCATGAGATACTATCTCAAGCTAAAATGCATCAAATTCCTTCTTAAGTTCAGGAGGCATAGACTCGGTGATAAGAGTGAGGCAGTAACTCTTGCGGCTAAGGGCATCGACAACTACGTTCGCCTTCCCGGGGTGATAGTGAATCTCCAGATCATAGTCCTTGATGAGTTCTAGCCATCTACGCTGCCTCATGTTCAGATCCTCCTGGGTAAAGAAGTACTTCAAGCTCTTGTGATTAGTGTAGATGTCACACTTGTTGCCTATCAAGTAGTGTCTCCAAATCTTGAGTGCATGTACCACGGCTGCAAGTTCTAGGTCATGAGTTGGATATCTCTGTTCATGCTCTTTCAACTGTCTTGAGGCATAAGCTATCACTCTACCATCCTGCATTAGTACACAGCCCAAGCCTTGCCGTGAGGCATCACAATACACAACAAAGTCCTTGTGAATATCAGGAAGGGCTAGTACAGGTGTGGTAGTGAGTTTCTCCTTCAGAGTCTGAAAGCCCTTCTCACACTCGGAAGTCCATTTGAACTTGTTCTCCTTCTTCAGTAGACTGGTCATGGGTTTTGCAATCTTGGAGAAATTCTCAATGAATTTGCGATAGTACCCAAATAATCCCAGAAAACTTCTGATCTCTGTCACATTGTGGGGTTGCTGCCATTTCTTTACAGCTTCAATCTTGGCTGGATCGATAGCAACTTCTTCACCTGATAGTATGTGGCCTAAGAAAGAAACTTCTTCAAGTCAGAACTCGCATTTGGAGAATTTGGCATACAGCTGGTTGCGAGACAACCTCTCCAATACGGTCGTCAGGTGGTGCTCATGCTCTTCCCTCGTGGCTGAATAAATCAGTATATCATCAATGAATACCACCATGAACTTGTCTAGCTCATTCATGAAGATCTTATTCATCATGTTCATGAAGATCTTATTCATCATGTTCATGAAGTAAGCTGGGGCATTAGTGAGTCCAAAAGAGACTACTGTGCACTCATATTGCCCATACCTAGTGACAAACGCAGTCTTCGGAATGTCTTCTTCCCTGATCTTCATCTGATGGTACCCCGATCGGAGATCAATCTTTGAGAAGTACCTGGCCTTACTCAATTGATCTAGCAGATCATCGATGCGTGGTAGTGGGTATTTGTTCTTGACTGTGGCAGCATTCAGATTCCGATAGTCGATGCACATCCTCATAGAGCCATCCTTCTTCTTGACAAACAAGACTGGTGATCCCCAGGGCGAAGCACTAGGCCTAATGAAGCCCTTCTCCTGCAGTTCTCCTAGTTGCTTCTTGAGTTCCTTCAACTCATCTGCTGACATTCTGTAGGGTCTTTTGGCAATTGGTGCAGTTCCTGGCATCAGCTCAATAACAAATTCCACATCTCTATCCGGTGGCATACCCGGCAACTCCTCAGGAAATACGCCACTGAACTCACAAACCACAGGCACATCCCAGACTGTCAGCTCCTTCTTTTCTGGCTTAGTCTCTAGGGCACATAGGAGGGCTTGGACTCTCTCGGTTTGGGGAATACACCGTACAGCTGTCCCCCAAGGGTGGGTTACTTGGACATATCTGGATGAGCAGGATATCACTCCTCGGTGTTTGGTTAGCCAATCCATGCCTAAAATGACATCTAAGCTGTTGGAAGGTAGTAGGGTTAGGTCGGCTTGGAAGTTTAGTCCCTCAATTGTGATTATGACACCCCTACATATGTGGGTACTTCGAAAGGTTCCTAAGGGTGAGCTGGTTAGGATAGGGTTTGCTCTCGGGGTTACGGGTATGTTATGCTTACGTGCATATGGAGATGAGATATATGAACATGTAGCTCCCGAATCAAACAGAACTGTAGCCATGTTACCCTGCACTAGGAACGTACTGTACACAGCATCTGGAGCAGCTTTAGCCTCCTCAGCGGTCATGTGGTTCAGCCTTCCACGGGTAGCAGATCCCCTGTTCGGCGTGCCCTGTGCAGCAGCTGGTGCGCGGTTGAGGTCGGGGCACACTGCCACACGGTGTCCTGGCTTTCCGCATCCGAAGCAAGTAAAAGGCGCACTGCCTGCTGGGGTTGTCGCAGGAGCCTTCCAGTTGTTCGTCCTTGGCGTGTTGGTGGCTAGAGCGGGTGTGTTCTGCACAGCTCGAGTCGGCGCAGGGTAGGTCTGAGCGAGGCGGCGGTAGTTGTTGTTGTTGGTACCACCACCATGGCTCGAACCTGAAGAAGGTCCCAGGCATGAGCAGAAAGGTGGAGGTGCACCCGTTCGCTGTCTCTGGGGTGGAGCAGCGCGAGCGGGTCCCTCAAGACAGTGCTTCTTGCCCTTGTTCTGGGCCTCAAACTCCAGACGTGCCTCCATGCGGTCCTTCTCGATCTCGATGTAGTGGTCGATCAGCTCATGAAGGGTGTAGCTCTTGTTGCCAGATAGTGCCAGTCTGATCCTGGTCTGCAGCCCCTTCCGGTAATAGTACATCTTCTCCTTCTCTGAGCTCACGCATGATGCAGGTGCATAGCGGAGCAAGCAGTTGAAGCGGGTAGTGTACTCGTGAATCCTGTCGGTCCCTTGGGTGATATTACGGAACTCGTTCTCCTTAGCCTCCATGACTCCCTCAGGAATATGGTGGTCACCAAAAGCCTCGGTGAACTCATCCCAGTCGATGTGAGCAGGGTCCTCGTGAGCGCTGGTGTAATTGTCCCACCAAGCTCGTGCGGCTCCTATCAGCTAGTGGTTAGCGATCCCAACACACCCCTCGTCGGAGCAAGTGGTCAGGTCCAGCTTCTTCTCAATCTCCTTGAGCCAGTCATTGGCAGCGAGCGGATCACTGTCGGTCCCATCAAAGGTGGGTGGCCTCCACTTCAGGAATCCCTCCAGCTTCCGTTGGAAGTCGTTCGGGGGCGGTCCGTGGTCCCTATTCATCCCCGTGGCAATGGCATTTAGCAGCTGAGTCTGCTATGCCATGACTTCTGCCAACGTCGGCGGCGGCGTTGGCGGAGGGGTGGAGGTGCATTCTCGCCCTGCGGCGGTGGCTCGATCACCAGTGGTGCATCTCCTGCTTGGCGCAACTCCTCCTCCCGGTTGATCCCAGCACGCCTTCCTCCTTGGCGACCACGGCCTCGACCACGCCCACGTCCTAGTGCTGGCACAGGCGAGGGTTGGCGGTTCTCCAAACGTGCGGAATGCCTCATCGACATCTGTAAATGTTTGAGCCCGTGTTTAGTGCAGTGATAGGTATTTTATTCAAGTCATGGTTAGGTGATTTCAATGATTTAAATGGATTAAAACATTTCACTTTCTATCCTGCACTCAACCAAAGAAGCAAGAAGAACCATAAGATGCATTAAGATCCAAATATCACTCATTACATGGGTTTTTATTACATAATAGGGAGAGTCTCTAACTGCTACGGGAGTCGTACTACACGCAGGTAGCCAGGAGATATGCTACTACTAGACATGGTAATCAAGATCCAAGGGCCACGCAGGGTCCCATAAGCTACTACTACATAAGGTGGAGCACGGCGTTAGGAATGCGACTGTCCTCTGCCTCGATCTCATCGTCGGTCATGGTCAGGCGTTTGACGTAGTCGAGTGCCACGGCTAGCTCGAGGGTAGCCTCAATGTCCCTCATCCTCTGAGCTGGGCATGCCTCCATGTTGAGCATCATGGGTGGCACGCGGAAGTCTCCCTCCCTGGGTCTCACCATCTCCAGTGGGGGTAGCGGGCTCTGCACCTTCCGGATCTCGATGACTCTCTTGGCATCAGACTGCTTCCAAGCCATCTCGGTCCTCCGTAGCTTGTCCTTGAGGAACTCCACCATCTTCACTCGGTCGATCAGGATCCCCTGGTTATGGGTGGATCTCTCCTTAGAGTGCCGTAACTCCCTCTCCAACTCCTTGATCTGGGAGCGCAGCTTGAGCATCTCAATCCCAGTGTCTGCCCTTCTGCTCCCTCATGACAAGTGCACTGTCCTTGTCGTCCAGTCTCCTCTATAACTCCAGTACCTTGCAGTCCAGGTAGTGGTTGCGGATCCCGAAATCTCCGATTTTGTCCTGCAAGTCGGTGATCTCAACACAGTGGAACTCATCACGTCGCTGCCTCTCCAGCTGGAGGTCAGTGACTGCCCTACTCAAGCCCTCTAGTGTCTGAGTCCCTCTTAGTAGGCTGTCCTCTACCTCTGCTACTCGTACGCGATCCTGTCGTCTCCTCAGCTCTAGTGAGTTGATGTACTCGTCCTGCTCCTGGAGGTGGTATGCCACAGTGTGAAGACAGGGGTCGGTCTCAGCTTGGGCGATCTGACCGGCGTACAGAACTCTCTAGATAGGGTCAGGGTGTAGCTCAAGGGCCTGAGGTAGTAGACGGAAGTGGGTCCCTCGAAGGTTCTCATAGGCCGTATAGACCACTGTGCGTAGCACCTTGCGGGAAACCGACTGTACTCCGTCCTCGATAGTCTCTCCAGCAGTGTAGTCTGTGATCCTAGGCAGCTCTGGCAGTGTCAAACTGACTGGGGTCTCTATCCTGGCAGTGACTGGTCCGTCAAAGCTCTCTCCTGCGATAAGCCTTCCTCTGCAGAAGTACTGAATCTAGTCTGCTGGGGCTCCGAGCTCCTCGAGCACCTGTCGTAGAACCATGGCAAAGCCTCCATGGTTCTTCCCGCAGATCTGGATCTCGATGGTCCCATCGTGCAGTGGCCTGAGTGGTGGCCCAAGGCTGGTCATCTGCAAAGTGTTTCAACAACGGGTTAGCAGGTCCAATAAGAGAAGCCAATGCATAAAATAGATGCATGGTCGGTAATATAACCGAAGAGAAACTTGGTTCCTAATTCTAGCGTCCATTTTCTATGGGTCTCGTCCTACAGTCAAGTATGGCTCTAATACCAACTGAAATGACCTTGATTTCCATGAAGGGGAAATCCACAGGCACGCAGTGTAACTTAATAGATTGTTGCTCACGATCTATGAAATTTCCCAAATAACAGTTGATACCAGGATCCACACAACGATAAGTAAGTCTTACATAACATTTTATTACATCGCCACACTGGCGGAATCATCAAACAGAGAAGCAAAAGGTGCGGAAGCGATCCATCCAACATAGCCGACTTGAGTGTAGCACGGGACCCTACTCCTCCTCATCGTCTCCTTCGAAGTCGTACTCATTTTCATCACCTGATAGCAAGTTTATCAGTACGATTTGTACTGGCCACGGAGCCCACCTATGCAGCATTTGCTTTGTGGAAAGTGGATGCAGGGCTAACAAGCAGTCCTATAGGCCGGGGTTTCCTATGCAATTTGTAATCAAGTAAATAATAATCAAGTTTTATTCACCATCTCATCACCATTATCCCATTCCCAACACCACAACTCACCAGGCACACACCTCGCACTCATTCGACAGGCCCAACTCCCTCTCGGACCTATCTCAGCGGCACACTACCTCAGCGGGTACATTGCCGGAAGACATCATCCAGGTGAGAAAAGAATATGGCACTCCCTATATAGTGAAGCAGGACTCAGGAAAGGTCCATAGCCAACAAGTTGGCATATGTATCGATCGATCAGCCATACACTCTGCAGAGGTTTCACCACTCACAAGATTAGCCATCATAGATGTCGCACGAACATCTAGGCAGAATACCGGGTGCTTGCTTGCCTAGGTCGATGCCACCCTACCACTCAGCCCGGGGACACTCCGGATCCAACACCTTCACGCTGAGACTGGGAGACGCAGTATCGGGCCCATTTTGTGGTACTGCGCATCTAGGACGGTACGGGAACCCATCAACCGCCACCGCCCACCCTTATCACCTTTCAACCTAGCAGTAGTGGCATCACCCTACCAAGTAGTCCAGCCATCTCCCACCCATCAGAAGCGAGTGAGTAGTAAAGGATTCCCGATGTTCCCGATTACTAGAAAGTTGACTAATTGACCAAGCAGGCTTCCACCGTCTTTGGGGATACTCTCCCCGTGCCATCACAGCACCTCCATTCATGGGTTTCAAACCACCAAGGCTTTCCATCCCGGAACCACCTCATACACCATTACCCGCCACAGGTATCTCGAGGAAAATGCCCAGGTTGCATTCCAGCAAGACTCGCCTTTCCAGCTTGTCGTACATAGCCCACTTGGTCGACTCGACCCTCACCGCACACACCCCCAGGACTCACGCAGCACGCTCTCCCAGTGGTTATTCTTAGGTTCTCTTATAAACCGTATCAATTCCACCACATAGCATCCATCAAATAGCAAGTAGTGGAAGAGTAACAGTGTAATGCAGCAGCTATCCTATCAGCGGGTAGCAGGATAAAGTTTACCAAGGAAAAAGGGAGATCAATCATTCTATCATGCAACCTATGCAGGCATATCATATAATCATAAAGCAATGGCATAAACATTATTAGCAATGCGTAATAGGAGCTAAGGATTTGGTGGGACGTGGCACCTTCGTAGTCATCGCCTAACTCCTGAAGGTACTCGTGGTCGCCCTCCTCAGTCTGATCCTCCTCCGGCTCTGAAATTGGAAACGAAATAGTCGCGTTAGCGACTCCTATAGAGTGTTTTAGAAAGATCCAATAAAAATAAAGAACCAAATGCACACAAACATAGTACCAGAGTGTAGGTCTCATTTTTCTGAGAATTTTGATATATGGTGCGCAATTTTTGGATATCGTATGAATTAGTTATGAATTTCCAAAGATAAATCTATTTTCTAAAAATGGGAAAATGGCCGATTAATCTGGTGGTGACACGTGGCAGTCTCTGATTGGCTGGCTGCGTTGACCGGGTCAACGGCCGATCGGCTTCGGGTTTGCTGACATCAGCATGACGTCATGCTGATGTCAGCGTTGACCAAGTCAACGACTGCTGACGGGTGGGGTTGGGTGACGTCATCATGACGTCACTGTGACGTCATCGGTGGACACGTGTCGGCTTCTGGTGGAGCCACGTGTCGGCAGGCGGTGCGCTCGGCGGGGGAGTCCACGGCCCACGGCCCACGGTGGACGCGCCGGCGGCGAGGATGCGTAGTAAAGCTCGCCGGCTTGTCGGGGAATGGGTCTGCTCTCTTCGATGACTCAGGAGGTCTTCAGGGTGCTCGGAGGACAGGGTGGCATCGGCTTGGGCCCTAGGCCATGGGTTCGCGGTTCTCTGTTTCACCGGTGGTGAGGTTGTTTCTTCGGCAAGACCCCGGTGAGGTACGGCAAGGCCCAAATGGCGACAGATTCCCTCTGCAGGCCCTCGGCATCGGAGATCCGGCCTCAATTTTGGCTACGCCGGCCTCCAGGGCGGCTATCCCCATCGGTGGTGTCACTCCGGCGGCGACGAGTAGCGGCGGGGCGTCTGCGGTCGTGGTCCGGCTCGGACGAGTGTGGTTCTTTAATTTGGCGTGGCCGAGGAGTCTTACAAACCGAAACCGGGATGCCACGGCTCGCGGCGGCGCTCCGGTGAGGTGGCGACTCGCGCACGGACAGGGCAACGGCCTTTCCAGGGGCTCGGATTCGTGTGAGGGGAGTCGCGGCGGTGCTCCGCGATGGCTATCCTACACGGATGGTGGTCGGAGAAGCTCAGAACGGTCTTCGCCGCGGTGGAACGCGGCAGCGGCGAGCGTGTCCTCCTGCGAACGCGACGCGCTTCGTTCCAGGTCCTAAGAAGTTTGATTCCATCCTCCCGGGTTTGTTCAAGGTGGCTACTGGTCTGGTGGTCACGTTGGTAGGTTGCGGCGAGAACTCGTGGGTTTGTGCGCACGGGAACGCCGGTGAGGTGGCGGCGCTCCGAACGTGGCCGACGGTGGTGCCCATCGAATCTTTGTCCTAGCGTCTATGGTCGTCCTCCAATCGGCTCGGGGGTTGCGTGCGTGGGTGCGCATGTGTGTCCAGAGCCGGTAGCGGCTCATGCCTGCGCGTCCCGTGGGTGAGACGCCATGGCACGGTGAAGGCAAGATCAGAACAGGGGAACGGCGGTGGCTCACCGTGGTGTCGAGGGAGAGAGGATGGCGCTGCCGTGGAGAGGTGAGGCCGTGCAGTGACTTCGCAGTGCCGTGCAGCTCCTCGCGGCGGCTCCGGCACCTCCTCCGGATACGGCTCCGGTGGGTTTCGTGGCGGTGCTCCGACGTGGCTTCTCCTTCCTCTGCTTCTCCCTCTCTCTCGGTGGTGTGTGAAATGGGTGGAATCGGTGGATCCTCAGCACGGCGGCGGGGTGGAGAGTGAAGCTAGGGCACCGGGGTGCACCGTTTTATAGCAGAGCTCGGTGTGCTCCTGTGGCGGATGGCTTGGATCGGCTCCGGCAGATCGTGCGGTTGTAGCGGGGCTTCCGGCTAGGGTTCCTTGGAGGCTAAGGTGAGGGGGACAAGCGAGGGGACAGTGCTGCCATGCGTGCTCCGGTCGGCGAGGTGCTGTCGGGGCTCGTAGGGCCGGGGGTCACATGAAATGCGTGCTCGCTCTCTGTTTCGGCGAGGGAGGAAGAGAAACAGTGCTTCGGGGGGGTACAGCTGACATGCGGGCCCGAGGCGACAGCGGCAGCGAACGCGAGCGCGTGATGCGGTTCGGGGCGTGCGCGCGGTGTTGGGCTGCATCGCGGGCCGCGGGCGCGATCATGCGTGCGCGGGTGAGAGGAAGACGGGGGTGGGCTGTCCGACTGGGCCGACTTGGCGAGGCCGCGCGGGCGCTTGGGAAAGGGAGACGCGGGTCGGGCTAGCTGGGCCGGCAGGCCGATTCGGGGGTGAGCTCGGGCTGAAACGCCAGTTGGGCTGCTTTCCCTTTTTCTTTTTCCCTTTTCTATTTCTAGTTTTTCCAATTATAATTACACACAAGTGCATGTATATATTCACATATATGTATTATTTGGAGCATCACATATTTAGTTGTACAAACATAAAGTTAGAGAGAAGACCCAATGATGCAACATGGTGCTTTATATTTATGTTTATTCAACTTATTTTATTTACTTCAAAATGTTAATAAGCTTCTATAATTAAATTCTTAATAGGGGTTTTGTTAAAAGAATTTGTAATGCATGTTATATTCCCAACTAAATATTGGCATGTCTAGGTCTATATGCATGCATATGAAAATGGGTCCTGCATTAATAAAGCAAAAATTTTAATTGGTTGGGATTTTTGGTGTGGGGTTTTTAGGGTTGTTACAAAAGGACAACAAAATAGCCTAAGGTTTAATCTGCTTACGACCTCAGGGTACAATTCATGTATCATCATTGGCCTCATAAAAAAATTATGCAGTTTCAAACATGACCATAAAACAAGTTGCAATGACAACCGCACAAAGGCAATTCAACATTTTGAACTCTATAGAGTAAACAACCTTTGAAAAAGAGGATTAGAAACTTGCCTTCTAATTACTGCAATAGAATTTGCAGAGAAATAAACCTGCCATTTAGCAAAAAAAATATGTGCAATAATCATCAGATAAGACAAAAGACAAAGATCTATCTCCCTAAACAGCACAATGGAAAATTGCCAACACTTTTTGTAATAGGATTGTATGAACATATAACATGCCTGATTGAATGAAAGTATGTCAAACTATTAACAAGATTGCACCAGGAAAAGCATCAAACAGGTCATTCCATGTTTACTGTCTTCCACATTTCTCTCCAACATGCATAAACAAAGACAAGTCAGAGCTGATCCAGCAGAAAAAACACAGAAGAAATCAAAAGTTAACGTATCCCAAGAATTACATGAACTATAAGCAATGGTGGCTGCTTTAAGAAACTAAAACTGAAAAAGGAACAAGAACAAAAAAAATGAGGCCTCAGACGTTTTATATACAAAAGCAGTGGTCAAAGCAGCTCAGTTATACATTCAAAGGAGCCATGGAACCATGGCACACATCCAGCCCAAGAAAACAACATATGCTGAAAGGTTGAGTTGCTGCTTCGGCATGGATGTGCGCCATGGTTTGATGAAAACAATGAAAACATGGATACAATTATCAAACTCAACAACCTCAGGGTATAATTCATGTATCATCATAAGCCTCATATCAAGTTGCGACAAAAGCATCACAAAGACAACTCAACTTATCAAACTATGCAGTGTAACCAAGCTTTCAAAAAGAGGATTAGAAACTTGCCTTCTAATACCATTTCACTGATCCAAAAGAGAAATGTGTTCTTTATTCCCAGCAACCAGAAATTCCCAGATAATAAAACCTGCCATTTTAGCAAAAAAATGTGCAATAATCATTACACAAGACAATTGACAATTGCCAATAGTATCTAATGAGACTAGCACAATCACAAGACAATAGACATATTTTCTAAATCAGGCTAGCATAATCACAAGACAATACAAAGATTTTGTAAATCAGACTAGCACAATGACAATTGACAATTTACAAGGACAAGTGACAATTTACAAAAATAATAGACAACAGTTTGAAATGAGACTAACACAATTACAATTATAAGAGAATTTTTTACTATAGAAAGATAAAAGACAAAAAGGTTGAAATAAGACTAGCACAATTACATTTACAAGAGACAAATTTTTTCTATAGAAAGAAAAAAGACAACAGTTTGAAATGAGACTAGCACAATTAGAAAAGAACAGTTTGAAAAGAGACTAGCACAATTACAATTACAAGAGACAATTTTTTCTATAGAAAAACAAAAGACAACAGTTTCAAATGAGACTAGCACAATTACAAGTACAAGGGACAATTTTTTACTATAGAAAGACCCTAAACCCTAAACCCTAAACCCTAATAAACAACAGTTTCAAATGAGACTAGCACAATCACAATTAAAAGGGACAAAAGTGAATTACGTTATCTTGTCGCAACTCATGTGGACCTCAAACCTGCAAAAAGAGAAGAGAAAACCGCCCACTTCTAACCCTCCTCCTTTATCAGGGCTTGGGACCTGCTATGATGGGGCAAACCAGAGGTAACCCCCAGCATGGGCGGAGTTGAAAAGGTGGTTAGAAAGAAAACAATCAATGCAACTGATATAACATATTATAGTAGAGTACTCAATCAACATCCTATGCGCAGCAATACAAGTCTTACTCAAAACCATGGACAATATAAATATTAACAGAGTTCCTTTCATCAAAGATATAACAAGAAATGGTAATTATCCAATGATGGCCTGCAGCAATATCCTCTTATAGGAACAAGGGCATCATGCTGACCCAGACAGATTAGCACGGGCCTGAAGAATGGAAATTAGAAATCAACTACTACAAAAAAGGCAAAAAAGGCATAAAACAAAACAAGGAATGAGAAAATAGTTACAAGAAAACACTACCTGCAGAAGTATAGATTTACCATCGGTAGCTATATTCTTGTCATACAGTACCATCTGACTGACCACTTTGATGCGTAGGTTTGAAATATCAGATTCATTGAATTTGTTCATCATGTTGGAATACAAATCATAATCTTCTAAGTACTTGATAGCAAGCACACCACTGTCATATGCTTTGCTGAAAAGAAATGAGGAAATGAAATCATATATTAATACTTATCAAAAAACAAATGCTTTAAATTAAAAAAACGTTGAAGCATTTGACCTACTTGTCATATTGTTGAGCAACTTTTCCAAACAGAATCTTAAATTTTGGAATGCCATAGTCATGGTTAACAACTTCTTTCCATAGGGGTGAAAATTTCTGCACCTGTTAAATAGTCAAAATAAACTTAATTACAACATTGAACAAATTGTTTTGTTCACATGAATGAACTAGTAAAGGAATCTGCTGCTTACAAAATTTTGTTCCATGGCCTTATGAAACTCTGAATTCACTCCAAACTCCATCATGCATGATGATAAGATTACACAATTATGCATATTAAGGTACGTCACAACAACATACCAACGCCCTTTGAACAAAATTGGGAAATATAGCTGCCATACATAACACATAAATTGAAATTAACAAGCTTAAAACATTATGTCTACTTTAAACTACCAAATCACAAAACTGACTTGTTCAGAAAAGCAAAAAAGTTACTTATAACTTGGCTACAAGACAGAGGCTTCGCACGACAAACGCCCTATAATGAAGTCAAAGCAGTGTTATAAAGATCCTGACGCTTCTCACCATTACTTTTTTGATTTCCAATGAGATAATCCTATAAACAACAACTTGATCAAATTTGTGTATTTCATACTATTCACAAGTATAATATGAAAGGAAAAAATACTAACCCCAACTCTGGAGAAGAAGTAATGCTTTCTAGATTGTTGAGGATGTTTGATATGGAACATAAGCTTACAGAAAGCATTAATTACAAAATAATTCACCATCCCTTGAGGCATGAGAGACAGGTAAAGTGCACTTAAATACACTTTAACAGATTGATAATCCACAACAGGAACACTGCAATGAACTAAAATAAATGTTGCTGCATACTTCATATACAGAACTAAACTGTAAGAGTAGTGGAAAATAAACAAATTAAGGCACTCTAAAGAAACTGTAAGACTAACCTATTGTATTTTCCACTTTCTCCCAAAGACATCAAAGCTTCATAAAGATGAGCTTCATCACAGGACACTCTGTTCTTGGATTTAGGGTCCACAAAAGGGCTCTGCATATAATGGCTGGGCTTAAATTCTCTTCTAGGGCGATATATGGCAATCTTATGACTCGAAGCCTGCCAACCAGATTCACTGATAGACTACAGCTCAGCTGCACTAGATGACCCACCAGCCACTGACTTGTCCAAACTACTATGAATAAATGATCTACAAGGTGCCTGCATCCAACAAATCACATATATGTTAAACAAATATATATGAACAAATAAAACCTCTTACATGACCATTGAAAATATCCATTATGTCCTTCAAGTAGTCACACAAAAGGAAGAAAAAAAATAGATAGCATATATTACAACATAAGTCCACATAGCCATTGCTTCATGTCCTTCCAAGCAACATTGTACCACTTATATTACAAAACAACAAGAAAAACAACTCCATACAAAAAAGATCAGATTTCTAAAAAATATACGATAGTCAAAGGGGCATCAGGAAGGATCGCAGCCACAGGAGTAGGACAAGGTGTATTTGGATCTTTAGCATTCTCATCATTCCCAGCATTCTTAGAATAATCAGTAAATGCAACAGACTCCATATGATTGTAGTCCTAGAAAAACAACAATATTAGTGATACAAAATTAGGCAGGAACAACAAGAAATATATAAACGTTTTGTCTTAATCCAATATGGATAACCTTTTCAACATAATAATTTGCTATATTTCCGACACTAGTGCTCTCCTCATTGCTCACATGACCACCATCACAACGTGCATTACATGTCTTCTGATCAGGAAACTCATTTCTCACATGTCCATCAGACCAAGATTTGAAATTGCCTTTGCTTTCCAAGTTGATCTATCAAAACAGTAATCTAAATCAGCTACCAAGAGATTACAAACATATATTAATTAACAAAGGAAAACCAACAAGGACAACAAAAAGAAACTTATAATTCGAGGAACACCTCCCTAGGGTAGTCTACCGCGAACACTCGGGTCTGTGGGACACTTTTTATTCAGCTGCGCAGACTTACTCAACAATATATCAATAGGAGTAGATGTTCCAGAAGGAACAAAAATAGACCGCCTCAGTTTTGGATATGCAATATAGTCTCCATTCTCATCCATATCATCACCAAGTCTGAAAGAAGGGAAACTAGGGCTCTCATTGAAAACAGGCTTCTTGTTTAAACAAAGTTCCTCGACAGCTGTATTTCCGGAAAACATATATCAAATATTACAATTGGCAAAATACAAAACACAAAAAAGTTGAGATATAACACAATCCCAATACAAACATTGCAGCATAAAAAAGGTACAAATTAAAACTGAAAATAATGCAATCTACAAGGTGAAGCAATTAGTACACAGAATAGTATATCATAAATTTCATAAAGATTTGGTTTTCTTCCATACATACCCTCAGGCTTCTCACTTGTACCAACATCGGGGCCACAAGCAGCAGCACTTGTTGCCTTGCCAAGCTCAGCTGTAGGAACCAAGGTCTCACCAACAGATGCAATATTGTCACCACCTTCCTGGAAAAAGGAAATATTAAGAGCAAATGAAACAAGTCCAGTTAGTACTGACAACAATTATTACATACAGAAGGAAACAAAGACAAACAATAAAAGTCACCCACTTTCTCGTGGACATTCTCACGTGAGGTTGCAGGAACAGCAGTACAAGCATTTTGACCTTTACCACCAACATCAGCACCATCGTCAGCACGGCTAAGAGGAGATTTACCAGGATTTCTAGACAATCCACGGGGAGACTTGCGTGTCCCAATAGCAGGCATTGAAGATTGAGGAGTATTTTGTTTCCTCTTCCCACCAATACTTGTTTCGACAACTGCAAGACAAAAAGAAAAAATTAAACGTCGACAAAACTGAAATGAAAAAAATTTAGAAAATGACAATAAAAAAGATGAATTGGCAGCAAAGAAAATCAAAACGACAACCTGATAAGGCATCTGAAGCAACTTCTACAACAGATGCTGAAGATGCACTGCCTTTACGATTCGGTTTCCTTCCAAGCTTGCTAGCCTGTACAGCAGCATCTTCAACAACAAGAGGATTGTCAGATGTAGCTCCAGCTCCTGAACCCGGACGCCATCCAGAAAGCCTCGTAGATGTCCTTAATCTACTCTTCCGATCAGTATCAGGCACAAGGACAGATTCAGACTTCTTCCTCTTACTCTTGTTACATTTTGAACCTGAAGCTGTGAATGAAAAATTATATTAAAATAAACAGACAGCATAATAAAAAGCAAACTCAAATTACTCAAACAATTTACCTGGCGAGTCATTGCAAGATGAAATTTTAGCTGGCTGAGATGATGCAATTCCTTTTCTCTTCTGATTCCTTGCACCTGATTCTGCACATGCCATTCAAAATATTTGGTAGCAGGGATACAAATTGTTAATTCAGTGATGAAACAAAACAAACAAAAAGTATCCATATACCTTGCGCAGATGAGTTACCACTAGGAACAATTTCTGTTTGTCTGAGAAGCACGACAAACTTTAGTATCAGGAACATCATACAAACCATCACCATCTGATTCAAGTAACTCAGTCACAGAAGCTTCTTCTTCTACAAGAGTATTAGGTGCAGAGGGTTTCTTGGGTTCAACAACCTTGACATTGACATCCTTACGAGCTGTAACAGTAGGACAAGTACCAGCAGCAATGTTGTCAACTGATGTACCATTTCCAACAGCAGCAGCAGCATGATCAGCTCTTTGACTTGCACCACCAGGTATAGCTGAATCCAAGACATCCTCACTAGCAGCAGTACCATCCAAAGGAGAAGGAACAGGGCCATCATATTCATACCCAGCAGCACCAACACCTCCACCAGAACCACGGCCTCCTTCAGTAGAAGGAACTCTGCCAGTTGAACTCCCACCAACTGCTTGACCATTGCCACCTCCAAAACCATGTGTCCGATGCATATAAGTCAACATCTTTGCAAAAAGTAAGTCTGGCCACCTAAAACCATGTCTTGTGTGGTGCCTAAACAAAAAACTCACTCAAACATTCCCTGTCTTGAAATGCCCAGACAATAGTAATATATGAATAAAGGATGTAAATTTCAATATACAAGAATAATAATAAAAAATTAATTACTAAAACATTGCACAAGGCCGCATACCTCAGGAGTTATGAAATCACAACGTCTATCCAACTCAGACCTAAAAACATCACAACCTTCTTCTGGGAGAAACTCTTCAGCATAAAGAGTATCAGGAACAGATTTCACCAACACAATATCAAATCAACAATCAAGAAACAACCTCTACTTGTGCAGCACAAATCCAAAGTTCAATGAAAGGACAGCTATGCAACATATAGACCCACCGGCCGTTTTCCATAAACGTTGCCAGACACACGATCATACAAAGCAAACTCCTTAATCTTCATGCCCGTCCAACCTAAGGTCCGTGGCATACCCTCGGGCACATTCTTGAAGTATCCATAGTCCAAAAAGTCAAGATAATAACCCTACATACCAATTCAACAAGGCGTCAATAACAACAGCCTGCATAAGAACCAAAACAAAATACAAGAGAAGTACTAAAGGAAACAGAGGGCAAACAGAATACAACTTACAGCTAGGAAGTATCTGCAACCTCCAATAGTATCCCAACCTTTTTCTAGGTGGTTTTGAATAGAAGACATCATCCAATTAAACACATACTTCGACCAATCCCAAGAATCGACTCTCATATTAGTTATATCAATCAAGGGCTCTAGATACTGGGTGCTAGGATAAGTATTAGAATTGGCACAAAGAAAAGTAGACAGAGCAACAACCATGAAGTAACAGAACACATCGTCATCAGACAATGTGCCTCCAAGCAATTGTCGGCCAAACCACTTGATTGGTTGCAGAGAAATTTGGCGAATCGCTTTTAGGAATCCCGACTTTGTGGTATCACTAAAGCTCTCCTTCACATCTGCACCACCACTAGGAATACCTAAGAACAAATGGACAGACAATGGATCAAGTGGAATCATTTTGTCCCCAACCAAAATCTCACTGTACTTGACATCTACGTGATCAGCTATCCAGTGAACAAAACCTTTGGGAGCATGACAGCCATCATAATCAAGCAGCATGCCAAAGCCATGATCCCGAATGATCCTCTTCTTACGATCATCCAATTTTGCTATGATTTTTTTCCAATGTAGGTGCTGTTGTACCTACTGGAAGGTTTAGATGATGGACCTGCACCACTTTTGGACTTTCCTTTACCCCTAGGTCTCAAAGTCCATTAACAAATCAAAGAAAATATAATTAGGTCACTGCATTAACTTAAAAAGCTAGGGGTGGAAAACAAACACAAGGGGCACAATATACTTTTGAAGGAAGCTTCTGCCCACCACCAGAATGGGTTGACTTCCCATGCTTAGTAACAACATTAGAAAACTAAAACAAAATAACACATGGCCAATTCGGTTAAAGTATCAATTTAGCAACACCACAACATTAGAAAACAGAAAGGTTGTACAACTTACTCCAGTAAAGGCTTGCTACAGATGCTTCAATGCCTTTGCAATTCCACCAACATCACCATTATAATCTTCAGAGTTGTTCTGCTAACAAAAGGCAACAATATTACAAATCGTACTAACAAACATTAAACAAACTTCCCAAGAATAGAGACTGATTACCTCCATTTCAACATCTATTGGAGAATCATCAACACTTTCAGATTCACTAGAAGCAGGATCAGAGTCATATTGTTCATCACCAGAATCCATAGCTATATACAAGAACAAATCGAAACCAGAACAAAAGGAATTAGAGTCAAAAGGAAGTAGAGTAAAACCACAATAAAAGAAAGACAAGAGGTCAAATGCATACTTGCTTCTGACTTGATGTCAACCTTGACGTGAGGGTCTACTGCTTTCCTCGAATCACGAGGACAGTAGGGACAAATGTGGTAGAGTAGGCACGTGCAGAAACAAACAGCAAGTAGAGTGAATACGAGAACAAAAGAGGCTATCAAATTCAGTCAAGCAGAGGCTACAAATATATGTTTAAACATAGTTCACATTACATCATTCAGTAGATAACATTTAAACAGAGAAACAAAGCGCATAGCTCATATATTAAATATCCCTAAGATTACAATCACCTACTACAGCTGGTTAACATAACTAGAATCAGTTGGCGCCCAACAACAAACAGGACACGAAGCCTTCTCGAGAAGCCACACATAGATACAACGAAAATGGAACACATGGTAGCACGGCAAACAACAAAGCTGATTCTCCATATAACCAACTGTAACTTTTGGATCATCCTCAAAAGGCTCTTCAAGTGTCATCCTGCAGATAGGACACACTTCATCCCACTTTGAAATTAAAACCAAGGGATCCCCACTGCCTTTATCCCCACTTCCTTCGTCCTCACTAATTATAGGTGGTATTGTAGGAGGAGGTTCAGCAGAAGAACGAAAAAGTTGACGGCGCTCATCCATTGCTTCACGTCTCTCGTCACTAGATCACGATAAACAACTAGTCAACATCATGTACCACAACAAAAAATACTTAGAGACAATTAGTCACTACATTGAAAACATACTTCATAACCAACAACACTGCCCCTACTGATCAAAACAGATAGCCTGCACCTACCTACGACACACAGGGGCAAGAGAACCTAATCATCTACTGATTTGAACTACTACATAAATTTATTAAAATAATCTAACCCTGCAATCCTCCTCCTACAAATACCACAAACTGTACAAACTTTCAAGGACAATGAAGTAATACTAATTCATCACACTAATCTCTAATACCAAGTTCAGAACAATGACCATCTGCATTAATAATTTGAAAAACAGAAAACTACACAGTACATACAACAAATCAAGAACCCAGCTAAAAGGTGTAGCAATAGGTAAACAAGCTAGAGAACCCATGACTTTACCTCAATGTGATAGGTCTTCCAATCAAGAATCAAGGAGAACCCAAAGCAGGCTTCCTTCCTGCAAAACAGGTCAAAAAAATTTCAAATACATGCAGCCAACCTGAATCTAACATTAACATATAAAGTGCAGAACAATCAGCATCTTAAATTGCACAATAGACAAGAAGATTTCCACTAGTTAAACTCTGCAAGTTAATGCTAAAATGTCTGAAATTATGAAATTTTCTCATCAGCTAATTAACTCAGCATTTTCACTATACTATTTCAAATGATAAACCCAACTGGAAGATGGAGAAACAGGTATCCATGCAAGAGAAACAGACACAGTATATGCAATCACAAATGCTTTGAACATGCCTGAAAGCAGTCATCTCATAGCTAGACAATGGATAATATGACAGACATAGGCACAATAAGTACCTAGTAACTAGTAACTAAATCTACCAGAATTAGTTAGGGTGTAGCACTGAAAACAGCTAATTAACTCAGCATTTTCACTGTGCTATTTCAAATGATAAACCTACCTGGAAGATGGAGCAACAAGTAAACATGCCAGTTGAAATAGCATATGCAGTTCAATCATACTGTGTCACTCAAAACTGACAAAACTACACTGCCAATGAACTTGCACAACAAATTTGATTACCTCTCTATATCTGCAAAGAGTTGAATGACTAAAACAAATGGACTCAACATGAGTCAAACACATCTGACAACCTGAATCAAACCAGTTTCAAACTCAATCAACATTCAGTCTGAAACACTACCTACACACAAACTACAACTACACTACCTGAGCACCATCTACCTGAGCACCATTGAACTTGAATCAACATTGACTCTGAATCACTATCAACTTGCACAGCTACTCACAAAATTGGGCACAAATCCATGAACAGTTGAGTGTGCCACAACCAAATAAACAACTAATTGGACAGATCCATGAACAGGATGCAAAGCACCAAAATACGATGCAAAATCCGACCTCATCCATCCCTTTCCCCAACCATTTCTAGGGTTTTTGACCACCAATCCCACTAAATCTTCACGAACTCAAACAAATAGCAAAAAATCGACACAAACCCTAAAACCTACCGGTACTGCTAACTAATGGTAACCCTAGAACCAGCCCACTGAACCCCCAAACCCTAATCCGCCCCTGAGCAAACAACAAAGCCACCCAACAACAGATCCGAGACGGAGACAGAGATGCATCACACGGACGGAGAGGCGGACAAAGAATGAGACGCCAAACCTAGAAAACAGACGACGACGGAGACGGAAACGAAGACGGGGACGGAGACGGAGACAGAGACAGAGACGAAGACGGAGACAGAGAGGACCAGATCCACCACGCGCCGTCGACGGACCAGACCGCCGGTGCCACGTTGTCGCCGAGGAAGAGAGGTGGATTCGAGAAGACATGAGGAGAGAGCGAAATGAAATGGGAGGGCCGGGAGGGGAGGGGAAATGACCGCGGCCTCAGCTTGAAGACAAAAGGGTGCGGCTCCCAAAATACGAACAGTGCAGGTGGGACCCACACGTTAGTGGAACAAACAAACCAAAGCGACGCGGGACAGAGAGAGACTGCGATGAAGATCCAACGCCCTAAAAATCCGTGTGCTGGAGGAGACAAAAACACGCGCGTGACAGTTATGATAAATTTAGCAAAACCATTAATGCGCCCAATACTGCGGTCATAGCTGAGAAGTTAGAGGGCAACTACGCAGAAACAACACATATGCCAGTACAATTGAAGGAAGAAAAATTGTACGCCGATTTCTCTATATACAAATATACATACTCGTGCGACACGCACGTGTCTATAAAAAATTTCATATACAAAGGTGGAATTACATTATTAGTCTTTGGAATAAAACATATGGCATGACTAAAATTCACACACTACTGGATTCCATAGGTTTGCCGAGTGTCCCAGACACTTGGCAAAGAGGCAAAAACACTTGGCAAATGCTTTTTTGAGTGTAACACTCGGCAAACCACACTAAGCAAAAAACCACTCGGAGTGTCAAATGTCGGGCACTCGGCAAACCTTTTGCCGAGTGTCAAATACGTCACACGGCAAAAGTAGATGGTAACGGGTAAAATCCTAATGGCCGGTTTGCCGAGTGTCAACCGTATGACACTCGGCAAAGCATGCACAGTTTGCCGAGTGTCATAGGCCTGACACTCGGCAAACCTTAAGCAGTTTGTCGAGTGTTAACACTCGGTAAATATCACACCCCAAAATTCTTATTTTGGGATGTGACTAAAAAACACTAAAAACAAAACAAAATATTTCTACAATTTTCTAAAAATTCCAACTTAGCTTAAGTTGTTGACATTCTAGATAGTGGAAAATGTGAGTTTCTAAAAATTTTGTGAATAATGTTAAGGTTTGTTGCATTCATGCCTATGCATGGTGTTTTGTATGAAAAATGATTTTAAAAGTTTTCAAACGCGCATAGGGTTTTATTGGAATCAAATGTATCAGTATCTTTGATCATGTTTCCATCCATGATTAAATCCTTGGAACCATACATCTTGATCCTTGTTCCAAAAAACTTGATGGATCTCCAAACTTTCATCTTGCCAAACATCCGAGCTCATGTTCTCTAAAACCCTAACTATTCACATCCTAACTTGTTCTTTCTTTCTCCTCCTTATATTTTAGCTCCTAATCCTTTTGATATCGAGTCTTCTCCATATCCCAAATCTTTGCTAGATGACCAATCATTTTATCTACTACCTCAAATACAATCCTACCATCACCTTGTTCAAGTCAAATCAGTCACATGTCGTGTACCCATGATAATCGCAGTTGACTTTCTTTTCTTTCCTCACCTTTGGGCAACATACACATGGACTCTTTCTTCTCCACTCATTCTCCTCTTGATCAAATCCAAATATATTTTTGAACCATCCTTGAAAACCATATGGTCTTGGTCTCACCATTTTTGAACACTAAATTTCCCGAAAACCCTTATCGTGTCTTTGCGAATTTAGCGGGCCAAGCCTAACATTCCCATTCCATCTTCTCTTCTCTTGGGACAAATCCATAAGTTACCCCATTAGTAAACTAATCATCCATCACTCTCTTTTACTACTAGGATCAACCCAACTCATTCCGTCCTCCGATATCGTTTAGGGCTAAATCCGGTCCAAACTTTGAGTTATCCCTCGCCGCGGATCAAAACTCAACCATCCTCCTTTCATTTGTGGTCCAACAAACCAAGCTCAACCAGCCATCTACCTCATCTTATCCCCTCTCCCACGTCACCCACTGAAACACCCTCCATCTTGCTCAAAAATATCAACCAACGCATCAAAAATATAAGGACACAACCCTTTGCCTTCCTACCCTTTGGTCTTCCACCCTTTCCCCTTCACATACACCTCCCCACAGCCCCCTCACGCCTCCCCCTTCATTTCTCACATCAAGAACAGAGGGGAGACGCCCCTGCTCCTCCTCATCCTCCCCCATGGCTGCCCCAACCAATCCCCAACCTTCCTCCCCATCCCCTCCATGGAAACGATGCATCTTGGCGATTGGAACCCGTATTGCCTCCTTGATTTCTCTTTCCAAGCACCCAACAAGGATTTGAAGGAGAACACCATCACCCTACCTGCTGTTCTTGTTGTGATGAAGGCTTCTACCACCATGGATGTCGCCCCGATCAACCGCATCGCCAGAAGGATGCACCGTTGAACCGCGTTGTCATCACCGGTCATCGTCGATGTGTTTCCCCGCTCCACACACCAAGCCCCATGGTGAGAACCCTCTATCATCTCTCTGATCATGTGTTCATATTGTTCTCTGAATATCAAGTACCTTTGATAAGATATGGTTGATCCCCGTTGAATTTTACCCGGTGTATGTGTTGCTGTCCTGGCGGCCAGCAGCGCTGCTGTCTGTAGAAACGGCGTTCCTCGCTGTTCCTTTGATCAAATCATCAAACCCTTTGGTGGAATTGTAGTTAATATCCTTGAACACACTCCTGCAAAATTTTTTCCTTCTAGGAGTTGAGAATCTAGAGATATCAACATCTCCATGGCGCTGTCCCTGCTGTCTGGACAGATTGGCATCTCTGAGTGCTTTCGGCGTTCCCCACTAATCCGCTGACCAAATCAGCAATCTCTTTAACCTACATGTTTATTACATACCTGCACATGATCCCACAAGTTGGTTTTGCTATCCCACCCATGATTGTCAAGTTATAGAATCCGAATTTTTTACCACTCCTGCTGTCCAAACAGCAATCACCCTATTTTTGTCAGTGGCGTTCCCATTGATCCATTGAACCTCTTGATGAACCCTTTGGATTTGTTATCATTTATATAGTTGTACATAACTCTGCAAAGTTTCATGGCTATAGGATCAAATATGAAAGAGATATGTTCCTATCTTGTGCTCTCTGTCCTGCTGTGCTGCAGCGACGCTGATGCCAGTTGGCATGCGTGTTCCCGATGATTCGTTGTTCTGGTGATCAAGCCCTTGAACCACATTTTGTATCATATATCTACACACATCCCTGCAAGTTGGTTTGATCTTATGAATCATGACACTTGAGTTATAATCATTGTCGTGTCACTGCCCTCGCCATGCCAACAGCCACATAGTCCTATCTTGCGACCATGTTCTCCGACCAACGGATGGTCAAAACATCATCTCCTTTTGCCATAACCTCCCTCATGCAGTACATAGAAACCCCACAAGATGTTCTTCCATTTGTATTTGTTATAACCATGTAATCTGTCATCATATTTACCGCTGTCCATCACCGGTTCCGCTCAACCGATGCACGGATCTTGTTGTCCTTTGATCTAGCATCCACCTCGGTGCATTTGTTGGTCATGATATGTTCTGAAGTAACCTATTCACTTATTCAAAATCATTTCCTCATATTTCTAAGGAATATTCGGAATACAAGACATTTGTGTAACCTCTCTTCCCACCTTTAATCCGTGGTCTCCATGCGCTTGACATGATCTACCTGTCTAAACCACCACCACCATATTTGTTATGTGATATTCTATAACCAGAGATAAATCTTGTTATCAATGTCATATCATGTTATCCATTATTCAATCTATGTCCCTCAATGGTGCCTATTAGCCTACTGCCAACTAGCAAATTTGTTCCGTCCTAAGTGCATCTCGGATTGACATGCCCTCTTCATGTGACATGCCCTTACATGTTACATGCATATTCACCATATTTTGGTCATCATTTGCATCGTCCAGATCCATGAGCTACATGTTAGCTACTCCTATCAAATTACACTCCACCATAATCTTGTGACCACTAAACATACTTGTCTTATTCAAGTCATGCTTTATGAACTCTCCTAACCTGCATCCTCACCACAAATAAATGTCTATCCTTAGTATCAAACTTGATATGTCACTCCAGATTAGTCATGGCAACACCATATCACTAATTCTCATATATCCCTACGCGCACGCCACATGATGTATATCAATTTAATATTATATCAATTTAATATTATTCTCCACATGTTGCGCTATGTATTAAGCATTGCTTTTGATATTTACCATTTTTATTGCTATATGTGTTGTGTGGACATCCTGGGCACACATATAGTTAACGCTTGGTATTCTTCGGAAAACCGGGTGTTACAGTAAACTGCTTAAGGCTTGCCAAGCCTTTGACACTTGGCAAAGTTTGCACAGTTTGCCGAGTGTCAGGAAGCTAACACTCGGCAAACCATGCACACTTTGCCGAGTGTCAGCTCCCTGACACTCGGCAAACCATGTTCCCAGGCAAGCCACCTGTGGTCACTTTGTCGAGTGTCATGGGGTTGGCACTCGGCAAACTGACCAGAATCTGTATTTTTTATTTGTTCTATTACGACACAATACACAAATATAATATATATATTATTAAATCACCACAAATATATATCACAGGAGCCATAAATCACAATCACAACAAGCTGACAAGTTCAAATGTGCCACAATCACACATGTTCACATATATGACATGCTCAAAAGTCCAAATATGCCACAAGTTCATAAGTTGACACGTCTGCAACTAAATATCTTAACCGAAGTTGACAACAAGCTGCTCACGGCGATTGTAGGGGGGTGAGGAGGCCCGAGATTTGATACCGGCGAACCTCTGAGTAGATTTGGCACAATTTGTGATGCCGGTGACCCTTCGAACTGATTTGGCACAAGTTGTGATGCCAGCGACCCTCGAAACTGTGATGCCAATGACCCACCAACGTGATTCGATGCCGCGGCCGATTGATGCTGCAAAAAAATAAATAAAATGCCGTCAATTAAAAATTTTGGCAGAACCTCCCCTGCACGGTGAGGCTTCCAAACTCTACAAGAAAACAAACGACATGATGGCCTTTAAACACATATATATCAATACACCACCAACAACATCACCACCACCCAAACACCATAACCACCACCGCCAGAACAACAACCGCTGCCACCAGACACCAACACCACATTGCATGTTTTGAGATTGCAAGTTTTTTCTAGTGTGCCCTATTTCAGGTTGAAACAAAGTAAGTAATATATTGGTACTCAGCAGAGTAGTTGGCTGGGCAAGTGGAGTGATTAAGTTAGCTGGTATAAATCGACCAATAGTGGCGCCAAGAGAGGACACGAACCCCACCAGCTCCTCTATCCTCTGATTCCGCCTCATCTCCGTCTCGTACGGCAGCCTCCTCTCTTCTTGCAGTTAGGCCTACAACATTTCACCCCAAATGTTTGGGTAATGCAAAGGTACGTACAAATCAATATGCAACGAATAAAACAGAAATTACCTGGAGTTCATTGACAAGGTGCTATCATGATTATGTGAATCTGAAGTAGGAAGCCTGACCAAGTCATCATTATGTGAATCTAAAGTAGGAAGCCTGACCAAGTCATCTTAAATAACTTGATTGACTTCTACAGATCCACAAGAGGGCTAGCAGCACATATGCACAAGCATATGTATGTGCCTCAGGTTAGAGTGGTTAGGTACGTATATATGTCTACATATACACATACAAAGAGTTAGCGGGGTTAGCAACATACACGCATACGCATATGTATATGCCTGGGGCGATTAGAAAGGTGGTTAGATGGCTAGCCATGCATAGCATGATACGGTGTATATATATATGTATATATACATATATATTTACATACGGATTTATATATATAGATACATACATATACATCACATATGCCTCTGCATGTGAGCGACTATGGTCCTATGTGCATATGTATATTCGCATATTCGTGTACGTGATATGGTTTATACGTCTACGTGAATATACGGTGCAAGTGTAACTATGAGTTAGCGAGAAATAAATAAAAGAGAAATGAGAAAATAGATATAACTAAAATTTAAATGGGCACCAAAAATTAGGAAAAGAGAATGAATAGGTAGGGATTAATTTTAGAAGGTTTTTGGTGGAAGGATTATGGGTTTTGGAGTTTGGATGGTGGAGATATGGATTTTAGAAATTTAGCAGGAAAGGCGGTCGGGAGGGAGGAGTGGAAATTATTTCTAGAGTTTGGGGAATGGAAAAGGAGTGGAAAGAGATTGGATAGGGTGTAAAATGTACCTAGTTTATTTAGGAATTTTCTGGAATGAGAAAGGGCTTTGTTTAATCCTCCGTGTACATTCTCCGGTTGTGCGTAGCAATTTCCAGACGGCTGAAGTGCGGGTCCAGGCCTCGTGGCGCTATCTGCTGTACTGTTCTCGTGGTCCCGTGAATCGGTGGACTCCCCCCTTTTCTCTCTCTATTCCATGTACACCGTGCTCACGCAAATGAGAGTGAAAGAGGTGGCATGTTCCCATTGGCTACACCAACGTGGGCACGTGGCCTAGTGCCCAGGCGGGTGCTCGTGCTCCTGTTCAGGTGCTCCTGTCCATTTCTCCGGTCAAACAGAACAGAGAGAAGAGAGAGATGGAACGAAGGGAGAGGGAGAAATGGAGGGAACAGAGCAGCGAGCGAGCTTGCACAGTCGCTCCATTGACGCTGCGTGGGCAAGGCAGAGGAGGAAGATGAAGCCGACACGTGGGTCCCGCGTGTAAGTGGGAGGAGAAAGAGGACGGGGTGTTGAGCTGCCTTCCTGCTGTGACTGAGTGCCTGCCCGTGTGGGCGAGCTGGGCCTTGCTTGCTGAGCTGAGAGGGAGAGTGGAGAGATTAAGCCCGCGAGCCATTTTCAGTTGACGAAATGGTTTTCTATTTTTCAGAATGCATGAGGGATGGTTTTATTATATTCCCAGATTCACCAGGAATAAACTAAGTACGATTAAAAGGATTTTGAAAGGTAGATGGTTGGGAAATTCAAGAGAGTTTTCAAGGGAATAATATCAAGGAATTATTTGGGGGGAAAGTAAGCCAAGGAGAAATTAGTTTGAGTCAAGGAAAAGGGTAGGGGAATTCAAGGAATATTTTTGGTGCCGCAATTGAATTCCAAAAGGCAAACAAATAGACAAACAAGCATGCAAGCATTCCAACAATCAAGTCAACAGACAAAAATCACACAAAATTCGGAAGTGCAATGAGAAAGCGTATGGTGTATTTTTAATGCAGGATTTTTGGAAAAAGGATTTTCAAAAATGGTTTTATGGAAAATAAATTTATCAAGTTTTAATTCGTTGGAAAATTTTAAAAATTTCAAATTTTTAGTGGAATTTAAGATGATTAAAAATACGGATATTACACTTGCTCAATGACTATACCAAAGTAATAAGAAAGCTAACAAGTAAAAATAAAAAGCTAAAACTTGAGAATGGAACTCTCTTAGCTAAAAGTGAGCAATTTGAAAAGGCTACTGATGAGCTTAGAGATGAAAGCAAAAATATGTCATCCAAACTCAAGGAGCTCAAAACTAATATAAAGGAGCTCAAAAAAAAACATGATAAACTTGAGAAGATGCACATTAAGCTCACCACTAGCTACAATAACTTAAAAGAGGACAACACTCAAGTGAAAGTTAATCATGATAATCTTGCTATTACATATAAATTGCTCTCTGATGAAACACATGACGCTTCTAACCTTATTGTTAAGTGTGACATAACTACATCATGTGATAACTAGATTGATGAGATCATTGAGTAAGGTTCTAGTAGCAAGGGCAAGAAAATGGTGGTGGCCGATTGCCATGATGATTATATCAAGCTCAAAAATGAGAATGAGAAGCTAAAGCAAGAGCTAGAGAAGCAATCAACCACCAACACTATTGTCATTGAGACGGTGCAACAAGATGATGAAGTAACTTGCTTAGAGAAGAGAACAAGATACTCAAAAGTGAGAAATGTCAACTTGCATGCTTATTGGAAGAGAACAAGAAGTTGAAGTAAGAAAAGAGCCACCTCACCATTAGATTGCAAAAATTCACAAGAGGGCAATATCTTTAAAGTGACCTTCTTATTAACACCGTGATGAAGGTTGATAGAAATGGAATTGGCTACATGGGTGAGAATGTGCAAAACATTAGAGCTTAAAATAGACTCAACAAAGCTAAAAACAAGCCTAACCCCAGCCGAAGAGATGCTTTGAATGCGGTCAAGAAGGACACTTTGCTCACAAGTACAAGACACCACCACCGCAACCTTTGTCCAAGTATGCTAGACCCTTTGCTTTTGATGTTTACTACATGCTTAGAAAGGATTCTAAGAGCAAAGTGAAAGTCATTTTGATAGGTCCCCCTAACAAGAATAGGCCTAAACAATTGTGGGTGGCTAAAGCTTTCATTGAGAAAGTCTGGGGCCCTTCTCAAGTGTGGGTCCCTAAACATCAAGCTTGATTTATTTGTGTGTAGGTGAACTATAAGACCGGTGGTACTCATTGGGTGATTGATAGTGGTTGCACTCAATATATGATCGGTGATCCTCGTATGTTCACCTCACTTGAAGAGAATATTGAAGACCAAGGAAAGATAACATTTGGTGATAATTCAAAGAGCAAAGTATAAGGGCTTGGCAAAGTGGCTATTTCCAATGACCATTCTATTTGGAATGTGCTTCTAGTTGCTTTATTGAGCTTCAACTTGCTATCTGTTGGGTAATTGTGTGATCTTGCCTTATAATGCCTATTTACAAGTGAAAAGTGATTGTGTCCAAGAAAGATGATCATCAAGTTATATTTAAGGGCTTTCTATACAATCACCTCTATCTAGTGGACTTCAATTCCGAAGATGCTAATTTAAAAACTTGCTTGTTCACTAAGCAATGATTTGGTTGGTTATGGCATAAAAGGCTTACTCATGTGGGAATGAGTACTCAAGAAGCTATTGAAGAAAGATATGGTGAGACGTTTGAAGGATGTGGTGTTTGAGAAGGACAAACTATGTAGTGCATGTAAAACGGGCAAGCAAGTGGCAAACACTCATCCTACCAAGGCATATGTATCAACCACAAGAGTGATAGAGCTACTTCACATGAATTTATTTGGGCCAACAACTTATGCAAGCATTGGTGGCAAGTTCTATTATCTAGTGATTATTGATGACTATTTAAGATACACTTGGGTTTTTTTTTCTCCATGACAAGACCGAAATTGCCGCATCATTCAAGAAGTTTGCCAAGAGAGCACAAATGAATTTGAAGTAAAGATTAAGAAAATTATAAGTGACAATGGAAAGGAATTTGACAACACAAACATTGAAATCTATTGTGATGAAGTTGGGATCAAGCATGAAGTTTCATCAACATACACCCCTCAACAAAAGGGAGTTGGTGAAAGGAAGAACCGGACATTGATCACCCTTACAAGGACAATGCTTGATGAGTACAATACACCGAAGAGGTTTTGTGCTGAGGCAGTCAACACCGTATGCTATGCTTCCAACTGCCTATTGCCTCACCGGTTGCTAAAGAAGACCCCCTATGAGCTACTCAATGGCAAGAAGCCGGATGTCTTATATTTTTGGGTGTTCGGTTGCAAATGCTACATCTACAAGAAGCGACAACATCCAGGGAAGTTCTAAAGATGTTGTGATATTGGCCTTTTGTTGGTTACTCACATTGAAGTTCAAAGCATATAGAGTATTCAACAATGCCACCGGCCTTGTTGAAGAAACATATGATGTGGAATTCGATGAGCATGAGAATCTTGATGATGTAGGTGATGAACCATTGAGGAAGGCTATGAAGAACATGCCAACCGGAGACATCAAGCCAAAAGATGATGGTGATGATGTACATGTGACCAATCAGCCATCTTCATCAAATGTGCCACAAGATGATGATGATAAAGATGGGGTGGATTCAAATGAAGACACTCACATCACCCAAGAACAAGTTGAGGCACAAGCACACAAACAGAGCCTACTTGGCAAAAGTGGGCTTTTAAGTTTATTTTTTTGCAATTCTGTGTGTACTATATTCCATCTAAAATACACGATAAAAGGCAGAAAATATTGGGCAACTATGTAAGACACAAACAGAGCCTTTCTCATCAAAAGTGGGCTTTTAAGGGGTTTTTTTTTTTGTGGGCAATCCAGCGACGAAACCATTGGATGGGATATAGGAGTTGTAATCAAGAAAGAATATTGGGTCTACTCCATTGGATGTGGTACATCTCGTGAGAAAAGCTTTGGCGACAATAACAAATAAAAATGATGGCGACACAGCACATGTGCCTCCTTCAATTTAGCACAGCATAATTGATGTTCCTAATATACATGCACGAAGTACATGATAGATTTGAAGTAAGAAAACTAATAAAGGAAAAAACAAGCAGCAGCTCAGCATGAGCGGATATTTCTTATTATGAAATGTCTGAAGCACTGAAACCTTTGATGATCAATCCAAGAGGATGCATTGGACAGTTACAGCAGCAATCTTCTTGCATCAGCAACTCTGATCTGGGAACACGGTTATAATTAGTGAATCTGATAGAGAGCAAATGGAAGTCAAGAGGAATGCTATTGAATCTGCATGTTGCAGCAATGAATGAAAGGACATGCGTATGTGTGTGTACACAAATAAATTACTCTCAGCTCCGCTAGTAGGAGAAGCCAGTGAAAATGGATCACTTCACCGGCGGTTAACTGAGAACCGCCAGTGCAAATCGATTTACACTAGCGGTTCAGTTAAGAAATCCGCCAGTGTAAATCGATTTGTAGTGGCAGTTTTATTAAGAAAACCGTCGTTACAAATGCTTGTCCAAAAAATGTAAATCGGGTTCTAAAAATAGCAGGAAAAAATATTTAAAAACAGCAGAAAATGTACGCAAGTCGCGGCATTTTTCGCGAGAAGATCGCGTGCCTCGCAACCGAGGGGGTTCAAACCCACGACCTCACCCTCGCGCGTAGCCTTCTCTACCACTCCCCCATCACTCACTTTTGTCTATATTAGAGTTTGGTTCCCCACGTATTATCCTAAATTGAACATAAGTTGATTCAAATGAAAAAGTTGTCAAATACAAAGTTTCATAACTTTTCAAAATCTACAACTTTTATTTTGATAGTTTCTCCATCCGAGGTCGTTTAAAAAATTTGAACTTCAAATATGGTAAATAAAAACGTAGTTTTCCATGACGAGATGATTTTAAATTAAAAAATTATCAACTACAAAGTTTGATAACTTTTCAAGATATACAACTTTTATTTTGGTGGCTTTTCATAGGAGGTCATTTGGAAAACTCAAAAAATTAATTTTAAATTATTTACAGTGACGGTTCCTTAAGAAAACTGAAACTAAAAATGGATTTTTACTGACGGTTTTATTAACAAATTGTCACTACAAATACACGATTTCTAGTCACGGTTTGTTAAAAAAGCCGCCTATAAAGATGAAACGACCTTGATTTCCGTGAAGGGGAAATCCACAGGCACGCAGTGTAATTTAACAGATTGTTGCTCACAATCCATGAAATTACCCAAATAACAGTTGATACCAGGATCCATACAACGATAAATAAGTCTTACATAATAGTTTATTACATCGCCACACTGGCGGAATCATCAAACAGAGAAGCAAAAGGTGCGGAAGCGATGCATCCAATGTAGCCGACTTGAGTGTAGCACGGGACCCTACTCCTCCTCGTCGTCTCCTTCGAAGTCGTACTCATTTTCATCACCTGACAGCAAGTTTATCAGTACGATTTGTACTGGCCACGGAGCCCACCTATGAAGCGTTTGCTTTGTGGAAAGTGGATGCAAGGCTAACAAGCAGTCCTATAGGCTGGGTTTTCGTATGCAATTGTAATCAAGTAATTAATAGTCAAGTTTTATTCACCATCTCATCACCATAATCCCATTCCCAACACCACAACTCACCAGGCACACACATCGCACTCATTCGACAGGCCCAACTCCCTCTCAGGCCTATCTCAGTGGCACACTACCACAGCGGGTACACTGCCGGAATTCATCATCCAGGGGGAGAAAAGAATATGCTCTCATCTAATAGTGGTTGCAGAAACACTAGGAAAGGTCCATAGCCAACAAGTTGGCATATGTCTTGATCGATCAACCATACACTCTGCAGAGGTTTCACTACTCACAAGATTAGCCATCATAGGTGTTGCGCAAACACCTAGGCAGAATACCGGGTGCTTGCTTGCCTAGGTCGGTACCACCCTACCACTCAGCCCTAGAGTAATCCGGATCCAACACCTTCATGCCGAGACTGGGAGACGTAGTACCGGGCCCAACCAGTGGTACTACGCATCTAGGACGGTGCGGGAATCTCTCCATCCGTCACCGCCCACCCTTATCACCTTTCAACCTAGCAGTAGTGGTACCGCCCTACCAAGTAGTCCAGCCGTTCCCCGCCCATCAGAGACGAGTGAGTAGAAAAGGAGTCCAGATGTTTCCGGTCACTAGCCAGATCCTAGGTCTTGACCAAGCAGGCTTCTCCACTTAGGGGATACTCTCCCCGTGCCATCACAGCACCTCCGTCCACGGGTCTCAAACCACAAAGGCTATCTCTCCCGGAACCACCTCATACACCATTACCCACCACAGGTATCTCACGTGGGAATGCCCAGGTTGCATTCCCGGCACAACTTGCCCTTCAGGCTCGTCTCATATCCCACTTGGTCGACATCAACCCTCACCACACACACATCCAAGACTCACACAGCACGCTCTCCCAGTAGTTATTCTCAGGTTCTCATATAGACCATGCCAATTCCACCACATAGCAATCAGCAAGTAATAAGTAGTGGAAGAGTATCAATATAATGCAACAACTAACTTAACAGCGGATAGCAGGGTAAAGTTTCTCAAGGAATGGGAAATCAATCATTCTACCATGCAACCTATGCAGGCGTATCATATAATCATAAAGCAATGGCATAAACATTGTTATCAATGCGTAATAGGAGCTAAGGATTTGGTGGGACGTGGCACCTTCATAGTCGTCACCTAACTCCTGAAGGTACTCGTGGTCGCCCTCCTCAGTCTGATCCTCCTCTGGTTCTGAAATCAGAAACAAAATAGTCGCGTTAGCGACTCCTATAAAGTGTTCCAGAAAGATCCAATAAAATTAAAGAACCAAATGCACACAAACATAGTACCAGAGTGTAGGTCTCATTTTTCTGAGAATTTTGATATATGGTGCGCAATTTTTGGACATCGTATGAATTAGTTATGAATTTTCGAAGTTTAATCTATTTTGTGAAAAATGGGAAAATGCCCGGCTAATCAGGGGGTGACACGTGGCAGTTCTGATTGGCCAGGGCACTGTTCACGTTGACCAGGTCAACGGCCGGTCGTCTTCGGGTCTGCTGACATCATGCTGACGGGTGGGGTCGGATGACGTCATCACGACGTCACTGTGACGTCATCAGGTGGACACGTGTCGCTCACGGGCTAGGCCACGTGGCGGCTACTGGTGCGCTTGGCGGGTTTGGCTCATGGGCTCGGCCTACGGTGGACGCGCGGGCGGTGCACGGTGGTCTCCAACCTCGGTCTTCGGTGGACCGAGTTCACGTGCACGGCGACAGCCCTCGGTGCACGGTAGACCGGGCCCATCCTTCTTCGGCTGTGCGGTTAACCGGCCCACGGGCGTGGTGTACGGTGGACCTTGGGTGCGGGACCCTAGCTCAGTGACTCAGACCATGATGAACCGGGTGCATGCTAGTGTGGCCACGGGGTCATGTGCTCCCGGTGCAGAATCCTGCAGGTGCTCGACGCCGGGTCTCAGTGGGTCGCCGGCGGCGGTGGCGTACGGCAGAGGTCCGGCGAACTTATCTATGCCCAGAGATGGCTCCCATGGCTTGCCCTCGACTAAGCGGGGTGCTAATGGCATCAAAAAGGGGCGGCTTGTGACCACAATCCCAGGTTGGTGGTGCTCCGGCGGCCGGTGGCGAAGTCATCGCCGAGCAGGGGCCAAAAGGGGTTCGGTAAGGCCCGGTGAGTGGCGGTTTCACCACGCAAAACCCTGGCGACGGAGTTTTGGTTCCCTAAATTAGCTAGGCTGGGCTCTGGGTGGCTTGCTCCTATCGGTGGTGCTACTCCGGCGGCGGCGGGTGACGGCGAGGCCACTGTGGGCTCGATTCGGTTCATTTGAACATGGCTTCCCCAAATTGATGCGGTCCGCAAGGCTTACGTGCTCGTATCAGTGGGCTAGTGTCTCGACACAGCCTCTTTTATGGCTATGGTGCACGGTGGCGCTCCGGCGATGTCACGGTTTCGCGAAGCAAGGCGAGCAAGGCGTCCCCTAGTGTCTACGGCTTCGTGAGTCGGTTGCGGGTACCGTGGCGTTGCTCCATCCTCCGGGGTTTGTTCGAGGTGGCTACTGGTCTGGTGGTCATGTTGGTAGGTTGCGGCGAGAACTCGTGGGTTTGTGCGCACGGGAACGCCGGTGAGGTGGCGGCGCTCCGAACGTGGCCGACGGCGGTGCCCGTCGAATCTTTGTCCTAGCGTCTACGGTCGTCCTCCAATCGGCTCGGGGGTTGCGTGCGTGGGTGCGCATGTGTGTCCAGAGCTGGTAGAGGCTCGTGCCTGCGTGTCCCGTGGGTGAGACGCCATGGCACGGTGAAGGCAAGATCGGAACAGGGGAACGGCGGTGGCTCATCGTGGTGTCGAGGGGGAGAGGATGGCGCTGCCGTGGAGAGGTGAGGCCGGGCAGTGAGTTCGTAGTGCCGTGCAGCTCCTCGCGGCGGCTCCGGCTCCTCCTCCGGGTACGGCTCCGGCGTGTTCCACGGCGACGGTGCTCCGGCGGCTTCCTTCCTCTGCCTCTCCCTCTCTCTCGGTGGTGTGGTGAAACCGGTGGATCCTCAGCGCGGCGGCGGGGTGGACGGTGGAGCTAGGGCACCGAGGTGCGTCGTTTTTATAGCTGAGCTCGGCCTTGACCTATGGCGGACGGTGGGGATCGGCTCCGGCAGATCGTGCGGTTGAAGCGGGGCATCCGGCTAGGGTTCCTTGGAGGCTAAGGCGAGGGGACAAGAGAGGGGGACAGGCCCTACCGAGCGTGCTCTGGTCGGGCGAGGTGGTGTCGGGGGCGTGGGACCGGAGGTCACGCGAAATGCGTGTTCGCTCTCTGTTTCGGCGAGGGAGGAAGAAGAACAGGAGCTCGGGGCTGTGCGGCTGACATGCAGGGTCGAGGCGTCAGTGGCTGCGAGCGCGCGCGTGAGGCTGAAGCGATACGCGCGCGGTAACCGGCCGCGGCTTGGGCTGGCTCGTCGCGGTCGTGCGGGTGTGAGCGAGGGAACTGGGTTTGGGCCGGCCTGCTCGCGCACGCGGGTGAGGAGGGGCAACGGGCCGGCCGGGTTGGGCTGGCGCCGCTAGCGCGCGCGCGGGGGTGTGGGGTGGCGCTGGCTGCGGGTTGGGCCGACAAGCAGGCCGACTGGGCTGCGCGAGTGGAGGTCGGGCTCGGGCTGAATCTGCCGATTGGGCTGCTTTCCCTTTTCCTTTTTATTTCTGGTTTTTCCTCTTTTCCAATTACACAAGTGCATGTATATACATATAT
This sequence comes from Bothriochloa decipiens, assembly GCA_023333625.1. Classification (NCBI taxonomy): domain Eukaryota; kingdom Viridiplantae; phylum Streptophyta; class Magnoliopsida; order Poales; family Poaceae; genus Bothriochloa; species Bothriochloa decipiens. The sequence continues at coordinate 51,984,241 of CM041633.1, read as the reverse complement.
ATATATGTGTGTGGATGCATACACGTATAAGTGTATTATGTAATTAATCACATATTAGAAATACAAACATGAAGATAGAAAGAAATTCCAACTATGCAACATGATGCTTTTAAATGTTTAACCAACTCAAAAATGTTAATAAGCCTAAATAAATTCCCAATAGGGGTTTTGACTTTAAGGAGATTTAAAGTGAATGTTACTTTCTTAACCAAACATTTGTATATCTAGATCTACATGCATGCACATGAGAATAGGTTTGCATAACAGGTAAATAAAACAAAAATTTTAATTGGTTAGGATTTTTGGTGTAGCATTTTTAGGGTTGTTACAAAAGATGTATTTTTAGTAGCGGTTTGGAACCGTTTGTTTTCTATTGACCAATGTCAAGAGAAACTGCTTGTGAAAAAATAGACAACGTCAAGAAAAAAGATTTTTGTACTAGTGGCCACAAATCTACCTATATATATCTACCTATATATATAGACATACAAGTGGGGCATCCGCCTCCTCACATTTACTGTAGACCACTATTCCTGCAACCGGGCTGACAAACAGTAAACCCATGATGAACAGTGCTATTTAAACAGTAGCGTTCGGTGGACAGTGAACCCGCTATGAACAGTACCTTTTGAACAGAAACAGCAAACCCGTTATGCAACAGCACCAGGTTCAATGAACAGTGTCCCTGATTGCAACAGTAACAGTCATGACCCGTTATCCCCTTCTAAACATAGCAAAAAAAAAAAGGAAAACAACCCGTGCAGCGCACGGGATTCGTGCTAGTAAATTATAGAAAACGCGCAAGCATTCAAACACTCATAATGCATATGGTGAGTTTTAATGCAAGGTTTTTGAAAAAAGATTTTCAAAACAGTTTTGTAGAAAAATAAACTAACCAAGTTTTAACTTGTTGTAAAATTTAAGAAGTTTAAATTTTTACCGAATTTTAATATGAGAAAAACACAGGGTGTTTCAGGGGTCAAGTCCCTTACCCTCATAAATATTCGGCAACGACGATTTTCATGAGGCCCTTGGTGGGGGAGGATTTCACAAGCTACTACATAAAGCTCCTATCGGGCCTCTTCTAGGCGGAGAATTGGCGATAGGCGGAGAATTGGCGATAAGTCACATGGGCTTCCCCATAACTGAGGTTTAGATAGTCAACACCTAGAGATTTCTGAAACACTGGTTGTTCTCATTTTTGTTATGAGCTTGTTGGGGTGAAGGAGCAATTTGTCATAAAGTTGGGCTCCTAGATCTTTTTTTGGGAAGACAGCTGGCTGGGATACCTGTAACAGCACAATACCAAATATCTATAATATTGTTCGCAACAAACAAGCTGTAGTAGCAGTAACTCTTGGCACTGATCCTCCCAATGTTTTCCTTTTAGTAGGAAATAAGCTAGTATGAAATAATCTTTTATCATGTATCACAAACATTAGTTTACAAAGATGAAAGGGATACATATTTCTCGCTTTTAACAGGTAATGGTTCCTTCATTGTAAATTCCATGTACAAGCTCCTCGTCAACGTTGGTTGAACCTTTTTTTTTTGGGTTCCTAAAAAGGGGTGATGCAAACAAAGATAGTCGAGCAAGAAGAAACCGGAATCAGAATTTCTTTTTTTTTGCATGTTCTATTATAGGAATGAAGCAATTAAACACCTCTCTTTTGATTGCCCTTAGGGCCTGTTTAGTTACCGAAAAGTGAGACAAAAAGTCAATGTAGCGGTCAGGGAATCTTCTCCAATGAGTGTCCAATCATGGCCCAAGTAGAGTCAAAAGATTCGTCTCGAGAAAGCCAGGTAAAAAGTATAAACATGTAACAGCTGCTACTTCATTTAATGCTTCATACATACGTAAATAACAATTGATGTGATAGGGAAGATTCTCATTTTTGGGAACTAAACAGGGCTTTACAGTAAAAAAAAATCCTAGGGTGCACTTTATTTGGTTATAGGTTACGACCTACTGAAGGTGTTCCTGACCTTTTCCCTGGGTGCTACAGAAAGGCGTGACAAATAATATATTGTTACTAATAGCATTAGCAGTTGTTGTCACTTGTTGTACTATATATGGCCTATAAAAATGAAGTGGAGTTAGAAAAATTGCCGTCTTAAAACAATTTTATAGGTCTTGTTGAGAGGAATGCATTGGATATATCATTAGGTGCTATTAGAGTGTCATGAATAAAACAAAGAAGCACATCTTCTAAGTTTGTCGAGTGTTAGAAAACATTTCTTTTTCACTTCTTTTGCTAACCAAGTACTATTGTTAGAATTGAGTTTTTAGTTGGACTCTGTGTGTATTGGTTCACTGCCTTGCACAAAACTCAATGTCCTGCCGTAACGGGACTCATATAAAATATTCAACTTATATCTAATAATGTTACTACGGATGTTCTAGTAAGTATAGAGTTGTACTGTTAGGGATGAATATATACATATATATATATAATGTACGTAGAATTAATCCTAGATATAATATGTTTAGGAATATCATACTCAAAGTAAATTAAGAGTCCTACTCAATCATGTTCCAACGGATGTTCTAGTAAGTATAGAGTTGTACTGTTAGGGATGAAAATATATATATATATATATATATATCATGTACGTAGAATTAATCCTAGATATAATATGTTTAGGAATATCATACTCAAAGTAAATTAAGAGTCCTACTCAATCATGTTCCAAGTCCTACTAAGACGTGTATGAACAGGACTATATAATAACCATAGCGGCAATCTAAGGGCAAGCTAAACCGTTCTAGCAGGATCGAGCAGGACACAAGTAGTAAAACGAAGCTGAAACTTGCTTCATCTGCCAGTACGTACGTGGAGTAGAAAGGACAGCTCTAGCAAACAGATATATTCTGAAACGAGAAAACAAACTTGAACAGGAATCATCAGAGAATGATCAACTACATACAGTACATTACGTGGAATGCGGTGGCAGAACCGCTAAACTTTAAACGATTCAGACGAGCCTGTCATCGTCCCAGCGGTGTCTGCCGAGCGGACGCCGCTGCAGAATGAGCTGCCGGCGACACCAGAGTCGACGCCCGTGGAGGCAGCAGATGGCGACGTCCCCAGCTTGTTGTACATGTGTAACGAGAGCGCCGGCAGCTTCCACTCCTCGGACTGCAGGGCGTGCATGGCGTCCGCGATGGATGGGCGCTGCTCGGGGTCACGGTGCGTGCACCAGAGCCCCACGAGCAGAGCGCGCTCCATCTGCCGGTCGTGGGCTTCGTCTCCCCGCAGCCGTGCGTCAGCCGCGTCCAGGATTGTGCGGCCAACGGCTTGGCAGTACAAGGTCTCTACCCACTTGAGCAGCGAGAAAGACGGATCCCAGCGGTCCACGGGTGGCCGGCCGGAGACGATCTCCAGCAGGACGACGCCAAAGCTATACATGTCTGACTCCGTGCTCCGGCGGTGCGTGTTGACGAACTCTGGATCGATGTATCCCATGGTGCCCTTGACGAGCTCCGTCGTCTGTGGGCCGGTGCCATGGTCACCGAGGCGTGCGAGACCGAAGTCTCCCAGCTTGGCGTTGTAGGACGAGTCAAGCATGATATTGCTCGGCTTGATGTCACCGTGCACAACGCGTTGGTCCCAGTCACGGTGAAGGTAGTGCAACGCTGAGCCTAATCCCAAAATGATCTTGTACCTAATATTAACAAAAATTTAATGGTTTGTACTTTGTGGTTAATTAGTTAATAGCACTGGATGCGTCCATGCAAAATTTTACTATTACTAATTCGTACGACATTCAGAAAAAAAATTAAATCCTACACTTCACTTATATATCCTCATAAAATTCAGAAACATCGAGCCATCAGCCCTATATATATATATAGCTTCGGCTGTGTACCATCCGCGGATGGTAGAAGCTGGAATTTTATTCCATTATACTATCTATAAAAAACCAGTCCTATAGCTTGCAGATATAATAGGCAATGAATATGTATATTCTACACGGTGGTGTGATGCAATGGGACGGGTATTATATTGTTGTGCTAGTAAAAACATATATATAGATATATAAAGTGTGCGCAAAGTAAGTGGTAAATGTGAAGCCTAGTATGAATTCTGCTACTATATTATATATGCTCTAACCCTTCTCATCAGGAAGGGTTGATTGAATAGTGAAGCCAAAAAGATATAGCTATAGCGAGTACTACTAAAACAAGGACAGGATGCAACATGTTGTACCTCTCGGGCCAATTTAAGATTCTGTCCGTGCTATGGATGTGTTTATCGAGGCTTCCTTCGGGCATGAGCTCGTAGACGAGCAAGAGGCCTCTGCGGCTATCACACCAGCCTAGCAGCCGCACCAGGTTGCGATGCCTAAGACGGCCTATGATCATTACCTCAGCCTCGAACTCTTTCCGGCTCTGAGACGATGACTCTGAGGAGAACTTCTTGATGGCTACCTGCTGATCTCCTTGGATCTCATCCTCGTTAGAAGTGCTGGGGAGGCAGCCCTGGTAAACTCTACCAAATCCCCCTCTCCCGAGCAAATTCTCCTCTGCAAATCCGCCGGTTGCAGCGGCAAGATCACGGTAGTGGTAGCGTCTTGGCCCGGCCACGGTCATTTCCAAGGCGGCAGGCTCATCGGATTCCTCGCTGTCGTCGGTCCCTTGGCGTGGCTGGGCATAATTTCTTGCACGCATCTTTCTCCATAGGAGAAGACCCACACCTGCAGCACAAACAAGGAGAGATGCTGCAGGAACTAGTACCCGGAGTAGTAATTTCGCCAAGGGCTCCGGTTTGACCGCCTCCGCCTTGGGTCCCTGGAGTGTGGAGTTGAAGGACCACGACAGGAGCTCGTGTAGCTCGACGCAGGTTCCGGTTGATGCAGAGAAGCCGACGGCCACCGTCTTCGGCAAGCTTTGTGTAAGGTTGACGTTGGCGTTGACGCGGTATGAGGTGCCGTTGATACGCAGGACGACGGCTAACTTCCTGGTCACGTTGTTGTAGCTGATCATGGCGGCCTTGGTGAAGGGGGAGGTGAGGTTGTTCATCCCCGGTGTGTCTGTGGTCGCCACAGACAAGATGGAGTTGATGTCGATGCCGATGTGCTGGTGGCCGGAGCTGTTGTTGTCCCACCAGTTGTTACCTGCAGAGAACGTGTCGAACTCAACGGCAACAACCCGACCGTCACCCGTCGCATTCAGATAGTTGCTGCTGTTGAAAAGGTTGAGGTACCCGCCAAACGTTGTGTCTGTGTTCGGCAGGACGACACCACCGCTGCTCAGGTTAGAAGGCCAAGGCGCGAGGAAGAAGGCCATCCCGTCGCCCGTTTGAGATGACCAGTTCTTGCACTGCTGGTACTGGCTGACGTTCGTCGGGGTGATGTTGAAGGAGAAACTAGTGGTGAAGCTTGCCGCCTCGCCGCTGTCTTCATCCCATAGCGGCACTGGATACTTATACCACACTCGACCTGTGCGGTTGTTAATTAACTCGGATAGGAGGTTCGTTGTCAGCTCGATACCTCTGCTTCTCAAGAACTCGGCGTCGGGATGGCACACGATGTCGAGACTGCAGGGGTCATCAGTTGAGTTGCTGAAGTTGTAGCTGAATGAAACTGACGACGATGAATGTACATGCAGGCATAGCACGAAGAAGCAGCAGAAGAGGCACATGAAAGCGAGAGAATATAATGGGGCTGATGAGCTCGCGCAAGACATCGTTGGAGATTGGCAAGAAAAGAATGGTTGTCATATATGGTGCACTGCGAGACTCAATCCCCTTGGATTGGATGGCTATATGCCTTTTGTTTGTTGACTGGCTCGGTTGGGGTGACCGTGACTTGGAGTCAAGAGATGAGCTAGTCAAAGTCTTAGTCTATGGTTCTTATCTCTTCCACTGTTTCTCTTCGACAACAATTGAGACTGGTCAATGTAGGCTTCCTTCATCGTCAATTTATACCCGTGACAACTATTTGCATGTCAAGACGACTACTGATGATGCGTACTGGCAGACACCTGCTCAAGACCTCAGATCTTTTATTTGCCCATCAGTGCAGCTTCCTGGAAGAAGCGCTGATGTTGCGGACACCAAAGGACGGCTCCCATCTTACCCTGGGTGGTTGTCTATCTACTGCCAAATATGTTCAAGTATTGCAATGGAAGGAAAAAAAATACTATCAATTGCCTATGCAAAATGAGAAATGAAAATACTATGTATCAGTTTATTTTTTTCCCCTTTGCATGAAATTTAAGGGTTATAATTTTTGAATCATGTATGTTTTATTTTATCATGATTATGACATCCATGATTTAATTAACTTAATGTTGACAATCTATTAATCCTATATCAAATTAAAATACAACGATGAGGGATTTTTACTCGCATTGCAAAGCATGCACATATTTCCTCCACTACTGGAAACCGTTTCCCAGTGTGCCCTAAACACCGTCAAGGAAATTGGCAGAACCCATAGGAAAATTGTTTCTATCAGTCAATCCACAGGCAAATACCCTCAAAGATAGCTTGACGGAAAAAATTAATCAGCCTGTTCGCTTGGGCGTTCAGCTCTTATTTTCAGCCATGGAACATATTTTCTTCTCACAACAAATCAGCCCCAATCAAAATTAGTGCTTATTTTTAGCTCAAGCGATGCATGTCAATTTCTTGACAGAAATATTTTTCATAAGAGTGTTTTTTTGACGGTTGGCTCACAAAGTTATTTTGCATGGTCCCATTCTGGAACCTTTAGATTAAAGTTTTTCCCTGTCAGTTTCCACAAGGAAAGGACAACTAGGAAACTAAAGAAAAAACAAAACACAAATGATCTCACTAGATCAACATTGTAAATTCAATTGCTCATGCCAGACTTAGGATTATTCCTGTCGGTTTTGGCTATCCCTGATGGTTTTCTAGAAAACGAAAGGAATATGTTGAAGTTCCCTGACGGGCGGAGAAAACCGACGGGAAAGACCTATATTATTCCTGTTAGCCGGACAAGAACCGTCAAGAATTCAAAAACCATCAAGAACTGAACACTAGATCCTATCGATCCGAGAAAACCGACAATAAATACCTTCTCCGATGGTATTGAACTGATGACAGGAGCCTCCACTGTGGACGTGGGCATTCGCGATGCAAAAATTGGGACCCACGTTTATGTCGCGCGCTACAATGGATGTGGGCCCCACATCGGAAGACAAATCCCAATCCAAGAAACCATATCTATCGGAGTTTTCAACCCTGGCAATGAAGATCAGCGCAGCACGCATAGGAAATCAGAAAGGTAGCACATGAGACATAGAAAGGTAGCACATGAGACATATTTATACTGGTTCATCTTGGAGTAGATCTCTTTATCTCGCATGCCCGAGTTACCAAGAGGTTGCTGAGTATTCTAATGGGTACCTATCGAGGGCTCCCTACCCTGCTTTATATACTCCATGGGTAGGGTTACACAGATGGTGATCGGTTTACAGATATGTTTCCTAGTTAGTTACATGAAAATAATAACAGAATAGCTATCATATCTTGATGAAGTCAGCACCCAAACTCCATGCGCTGGGTGTCACAGAACCGTCCTATTTATAAGAGCACAAGTGCAATAGCAGCAGCAAAGACAGTCGCACTCTCACACTTGAGCAGGTATAAATCTGGTAGTCCATCGAGTATCGCAAAGGATCTCAAAATAAGCCACATACAAACCAAGATCGTACATGATTCAGCATACACACATCACATGTTACATAAAGTTCGTAACTGGTTCAACCTATATCGGAGTTCGAATATAGTTAATACAACACGAGGTTCAAATTTAGTAGCGGAAGCAACATAGTTTTTAACATCACACACACACTTAGTTCAATACATGCGTCACATGATCAAGTCCAACAAAAGCATAAAGGTCAGACATAGATAACTTGGCCAAGACCACAGCCTAATCTTCGTCCATGGCAGGGGCAAAGTAGTACTTACAGTAACCGTGATATACCACGCCATCTACAACAAGAGGGAATAAATCCTGAGTATGAGAGTGTACTTAGTTAGACTTACATGTTTTAAACTAAAAATAAAATAATATCAAAGGAGTATGCAAGGCTTTTCATAGTGGAGCTAGCTTGACATCATTTTGCATAAAAGCTATAAAGATTTATGAAAAAATGAAGTTGAAAATATCCGAAAAGAAGTCTGTTGTTTATAGCTTCACTAAAAAAACTGAAATTAAGTTCATATAAAGCTATTTAATTAAACTGTTTCTGTTTCACGGAAAAAAAAGAATTCTAGGACACTGCTTTCCAGCTCAACATGTGATCCAACTGGACGCGTTTTCGCCCATCATGGACGGCAGTGGAAGGGCAGGAATGGCCAGCGTGGGCAAACAAGGAGGCTTATGGGAAGCTGAGACGTAGAGCGAGCTGCGAGCAGGAAGTCTGACGATTCACACGGCGCCAGGATAACAGCGAACCGAATACTAGGACATTAGTTGCGACAATGCAATGCTTCGTCCTGCTGGACCGCACTAAACAAAGCTGCAGCATCGATCAACTGTAGTGGAAGAAAGAATCAAATCAGCTGCCCGGCCCCACTACCCTCCTATCCTGCCGGCCACTACCTTGGCCATCCTATGCTCTACCTCCAGCTATTTGGCGTCATTTCAAAAAGAAAATGCCTCTTTATTCTATACTCTTACTACTGCATATAAAAAAAGCTAGAGTAATCTAGGATTTTGTGTGTGGTCAATGTCACACCTTCTTGTCCAAAATTCTTCTTCATTATATATGACGCATGAAAACCTCTTCCAACTACCACTAAATGAATGACATGAAGCAAAAGGGAAAACAACGTTCATCTGCATATATAGAGATTGGCAAAAAAAATTAAGAAACTGTCAGAAAATTGTGTCCATTTCGTAGACATAGAAGAATGATTACATCTTGGGATCCAAAAATAAACCCAAAAAAAGAATACTATAGTGGTAAAAAATTCCAGAGATGTTTCACGCATACAACACTCAAGCCGCAGCATCAGTTTTCAGTGGCGATGGATACATAGGGGGTGTTTACATTTTACATTTTGCAAAAAAAATTTTACTGTAGCAACAAGCTAACACTACTACATTATTTTTTACCGTGGTGGTCAAAAATGGTTAACCGTGGCGGTTTTTCCAACCGTCTCAGACGTAAAGTCACGGTTAATCGTGGCCTTAACCGAGACGGTTGTCCAAATATTAACCGAGGCGATTAGTTTAACACAACTGCCATATTTAAGCTATTAACAGTGGCGGTTATCTTAATATAACCACCACCATTATTGTTTTCCAGAGATAAAAAATGGTTTTTTAATATTTGAATTTCGATTTCAAATCGAAATTTCTGATATTCACATACATTCAAAGTAGAAAATGCACGTACAGAGTATAAACACGTAAATCATATTTAGTCTTATGTCGTCCATATGTTACCCCCCGTATATCACCGTCGATATTACAAAACGTTTACTCTAAACAAGGACATGACATTATAGTTTCAGCACGGCATAATGAAACTAATCGAAAATATCTGGCAACTTATAGTCATCCATGTTTAGACCACTGGTTCTCTAGTTGCGCAGCTTCTCGTACTTCTCCGCTGTCGCGAGCTCGCTTGTAGGATCGAAGAACTTACCCCCACATGACAACAATCATCCGTGACGCACTTGTAAATGTCAGCTATTATTTGCTTGATATTTCTATCATCCACTATTTCTTTTCTCTACCTTTTTATTGATTTCTTAAGCTGACGCCAGCCCTCGTGGTAACTTCCGTAAGCCCTAAGGAACTCGCAAATATAGTATCTACATAGGGCTGAGCCATATGGTTACTTAGCACACTGCAAAATAGAAGTAATGTAAGATACAGGATATTATCTTTGGCGGGTAGCAGTGCATGGTAAGTACTCGCACCGAAAATTCTCTCGTCACGGCCAAGTGTGTGCCAAACTTGTTCCTCTGTCTCTTGGACCTCCGATCATAGGTGGTGGGGTCTTCCACGTACATCCTATACGCGCTATATATATGGCAAAACACTGGTGTTAACTTATATGACAAATACTAGTAATACAAGCGTGTGTTGTTGTCACTTACTATCGCAGACAGTGCTCAAAATCTTTATACCCTTCTTTGTCGCTCGGGTTCCGTAAGAAGTCAAATATGACGGCCTTTCCATCTTGAGGATAGATGACAAATAAAATCCAGTGGCTGCTGACTCCCAAGCTACACAATTGAATCAATGTGGAAGATAAACCCATAAATTATAGTACTTTGACCCATAAGTTATTTTACGTCTCTTTTTGACATACCCGAACTGGTGGGAGGCAAAAATACACCCATTTTCCGGGACCTTCTTCATGACATGTAACAGGTACTGTCCCTTTCTGTACTTGATCTCTCCTATCAATCTCGCACGGACTTCCGATTTCTGCAACCCTTCCAAGTTCACGAGTTCAGGATGCGTGTCCGATATTTCGTGGCCAAATATTGCCCTCTGGCTAATATGCATAGGAGATAGGTACAAAATTGGTTTGCCTAGTTTCTTACATACATATGCTTACATCCTAAAGACATAAGTCATCGTCATGACATTGTTAGTTTGATCGTCTTCAAATAACATACCTATAGCGATTCAAAAATACGATATAACTTACATGGCAAAAAGAGTCACTTGGACGACGTCGAGATCCTTGCGCCGCAGCATTCTGTGCATGTCGTGAAATTCAACAGACATGAAAGTCTCATCGTCCTCCAAATGGAAGTACTCCTGTAGGACCTTCACAACGAACTCCTTCATGCCCAACTTCGCAGCATGCATATAACAGATGTGGTACCTCCGAACCTCCCACGGTCCTCCATAATATCGTCCAAGGTCAACATGAATTTGCCATGCTCGTAGTTATCTGGGCAATCTGGACTTAGCGGCCAAAATTTAGGCGGGGTTCACTCTCTATAGGGGCAACATGAAAAAAGAATGTTACGTCCATCTACGCGCACTTAAGCTGTTGAAAATCTTTAGTTGCCATAAGCATACATACCTTTCGAACGCCGTAGAGTACTTGAACTCTTCGGCTGTGTTGGACGCCTCCCATTGCTCTGTGGTGAGGTGGGGAGATTTGTCCGTGGTGAGGTGGGGAGGTTTGTCAATGGTGAGGTCGGCAGGTTTGTCCCTCGCTTCATGATACAGTTTATTCGGTGCTGAAGGACATTTCCCACTACCCTGGGTTGGAGGCGGTGTCTCGTTGCCCGATGGACCCCCTGTACCTCGTTGAGGGCTACTCTTGTCGCGACACGGTGCAGAACTATTGTCTGGGCCTCTAGCGTCGTACTTGTCATCGTCGTCGTCATCGTCAGAGTCGTCGCCGCCATCGTCGTCGCCACCACTCGGTGGAGACGAGTGTGGCACCGTGGGCTGCGATGGCGGAGACGTATGGAATTTCAAGACGATGTCTTCCTTGTTCCACAGAACAAACGACACGAGGGTATAGCCGAGGTACCTGGCCCCTTCTTCAGTTGGGTAGTCGAGTTCTTCTTCATCATAATCTTTGTGGGTCCAAAGGATGTCTACCCTGGCATAGTCATGCGGGATCGGTCTGTTGTTGTATGTGGCACCGCTTTCCGTGGGGTGCACTAGTTCATTGGCAACAGCCTTCTTATTCATCTTGCATCTGATTGAAATATAGAGCGTGCATTCCCTCGGCTCCACAATGTCATCGACTGGGTACCTACGGATTCCTCCGGCCGTCGACGAGCCTGGAACTATTTACTGACCCGCTGGTGGTTGTACACCAGCTTGCGCAAATATCTGTGCCCGCAACTCCACCATCTTGGGGTCCGTGCTAGTGAAAGCCTCTTGTATTGACTTGCTGATCATCTCTTACATTGCTTCACATGGCCTTTTTGGATGAGCCCTTCCTTGTATGCCTGCCTTGTGTGGTGTGTCCCGGTGTCAGATTGTCAGGACTCCACGTTCTTCCAGCTCTGCCTTGAGGACACGCCATGGACGCGGCCCCGGTGCTCAGGATTGCCCAGCGCCTCGGTCAGTACATCATGATCCCTACGAGGATGGAACTCCCCGGACTGAGCAGCCTTAGTGATCTTGAGTACAGCCTTGTCTGCTTCCTCGGCCTTTTCCTCATTGTATTGACTCTTGCCCTCCTTCAGCTTCTTCGGCCTACGGGCATATAAGTAGTCACGTGACCTCTCATCGATGCCTTGTAACGGGTAGCTCTGCCCGGCCGCTTCTGCCTCCCTTTCTTCCTGGCGCCACTTGGGACTCTTACCGGCATACCCGGTCATGCCTAGGTGGTGGACGAGCTCATTCTTCTTTGCGAGCTCCGAGAACTTCTCGCCTTTGCGCTTTGCTTCATCGGTGGTCATCTTCTCGACAAACTCATTCCAGATGTGCCGCTTGATGAAGGTGTAGTCTTCGTATGGTGTCTTCCCTTTCTTCACGTAGTTGGTGTTGAGTTTGTACCAGAAGCTATGAAGAGCTTTGCCTGCCAGGAACAACGCATGGCCCCTGCACACGGTTTCATCGTATTGTTCGGGTGGATACTGGAAACGTCTCTTCATGTCAGCCCACACTTTTTCCTTCAGAATCTGCGACACTTTCCTCTAGTCTGAATAAGTGATAGGCACATGTTCTCTTACTATGCAAGAGCATTGGTTGTATAAGGTGCCAATGACTGTTTGTGGCTCCAAGGGCTCTCCCTGCGGCCCTATCTTGGTTATGGCATGCACCTTCTTGACACCTGGTGCCTTCCGTGCAGGCCCCTCTTCAATTCTGACTTTCCACTCCTGGAGATTGTCTTTTCTGATGAAGCGGCCGAGGACGGACCGAATTCATGCCCCTCGTCATCACCGAACTCTAAACGCAAAGGCAGCACCAGAATCTATGTACACGACAGGAGCTCACATTAGCTGTATATATAGTACATGCGAGCCCTTGATGGTGTGTTAGTTGTACACTTACGCGGCCCTCTTCATCTTCTGGTCCACGACGTGGGGTGTAAGATCCTTGAGTTGACGGCCCTATTCTTCGTCCCTTTTCTGGCGTACAGGTCGGATCTTCTTCTTCCTCCGTACGTGCTTTCTTCTCCGGCCTAGGTGTTAGAACCTCCTCCTCGTACTCGCTGCTTTCATCTGATGATGACGATCCCGCCATTGGAAGCTATGAATAAGATAGAGTTATACAGACGGCATACAAAGTAGACAAGAAAAGTACAAAAGAAAAGAATAATACATCCTTTTTCATTGCAATCGGAGATTACATCATTTTTCATTTACACTGCGAGTAGGTGTACAAAGTAATTGAGAAAAGTACAAAAGAGTAGGAAAATTACAAAAGAGTATAACACGAGTACAAAAGAGTATAAGAAAAGTACATATTTGGCTCAGATTTGCCCTATTGTAATAACATCGCTTCTAAACTGATTGCCTATATATGACATACATGCCATCCTAGTTTAGCGGCTCACAAGCAATATGTGGACTTTTCATCATCATAGCCGCTGCCTCAACATACAAAGTTTCACATCATTGCAAATGCCACTGCCTGAGCACATTACTAAAATCAAAACCAACTCATCATAAAAAATGCCATACAATAGGGTTTCAATTAAAGTAGTAGAGTTAGAGTAGTATGTAGTAGACAGGTAGTAATAAGATTAGGAGTTAGAGTAGCTATCGGAGTACAAGTTGTAGAGTAGTAGTAGTAAAGCTAAGAGTAGTAGTTGAGTAGAAAAATAGAGTAGTAGTAGAGTAGGAGTAGGAGTACAGTAGTACAAAAGTAAGAGGTAGACTAGTAGTACATGTAGAATTAGAATAGTAGTATGTGTAGTACATTAGTAGTAAGCGTAGGAGTACACTAGGAATAGGAGTAGGAATTGTAGTAGAGTAGTAAGTAGGAGTAGTAGTGTATAATAGTACAAAAGTAGAAGTAGTAGTAAGAGTAGAGTACAAGTAGCCAGGTAGTTTTTGAGTGGAAGTAAATAAGTAGTGGTAGTGTAGTAGGAGTAGTAGACAAGTTGGAGTAGAGTCATAGAGTAGGAGTAGACAAGTAGTAGTAGAGTAGTAGTACACAAGTAGTGGTAGAGTATATGCCAAACAGTTCATCATTGCATTTACAAATAAATTAAGAAAATTACAAAAGAGTATAACACGAGTACAAAAGAGTATAAGAAAAGTATATATTTGGCTCAGATTTGCCCTATTATAATAACATCGCTTCTAAACTGGTTCCTTGTATATGACATACATGCCATCCTAGTTTAGCGGCTCACAAACAATATGGGGACTTTTCATCATCATAGCGGCTGCCTCAACATACAAAGTTTCACATTATTGCAAATGCCACTGTCTGAGCACATTACTAGAATCAAAACCAATTCATCATAAAAAATGCCATACAATAGGGTTTCAATTAAAGTAGTAGAGTTAGAGTAGTATGTAGTAGACAAGTAGTAATAGGATTTGGAGTTAGAGTAGCTATAGGAGTACAAGTTGTAGAGTAGTAGTAGTAAAGCTAAGAGTGTAGTTGAGTAGAGAAATAGAGTAGTAGTAGAGTAGGAGTAGGAGTAGAGTAGTACAAAAGTAGGAGGTAGAGTAGTAGTACAGCAGGAGTAGAGTTAAAGTAGTAGTATGTGTAGTACATTATTAGTAAGCGTAGGAGTACAGTAGGAATAGGAGTAGGAATAGTAGTAGAGTAGTAAGTAGGAGTAGTAGTGTATAATAGTACAAAAGTAGGAGTAGTAGTAAGAGTAGAGTACAAGTAGCCAGGTAGTTTTTGAGTGGAAGTAAACAAGTCGTGGTAGAGTAGTAGGAGTAGTAGACAAGTAGGAGTAGAGTCATAGAGTAGGAGTAGACAAGTAGTAGTAGAGTAGTAGTACACAAGTAGTGGTAGAGTATATGACAAACAGTTCATCATTGCATTTACAAATAAATTAAAGTAATTACAAAAGAGTATAATACAAGGACAAAAGAGTATAAGAAAAATACATATTTGGCTTAGATTTGCCCCATTGTAATAACATCGCTTCTAAACTGGTTGCTTGTATATGGTATACAAGCCATCCTAGTTTAAAAGGCTCACAAGCAATATGGGGACTTTTCATCATCATAGCCGCTGCCTCAGCATACAAAGTTTCGCATCATTGCAAATGCCACTGCCTGAGCAAATTACTAGAATCAAAACCAATTCATCATCAAAAATACCATACACAATGGGGTTTCAATTAAAGTAGTAGAGTTTAGAGTAGTAGAGTTAGAGTAGTAGTAGACAAGTAGTAGTATGTGCAGTACATTAATAGTAAGCGTAGGACAGCTAAGAGTAAAGTTTTCCCAAGTGCCTCGCAACAGTAGTAGAGTAAAATTCAGTATTAGTATAGAAGTAGAGCCAAAAGCAGTTGTATAGTAGGATTAGGAGTAGACTAGTAGTAGGACTAAAATTCAGTTAAAATTCAAGTAAAATTCAGTTAGAGTAGGGTAGTACAGGTAGTATAGAAGTAGAGCTAATAGGTAGTAGTATAGTAGGATTAGGAGTAGCCAAGTAGTAGTAGGAGTAAAATTCAGTTAAAATTTAAGTAAAATTAAGTTAGAGTAGGGTAGGACAGCTTAGAGTAGTAGTAGAGTACAGAAGTAGAGCCAAGAGTAGTAGTATAGTAGGATTAGGAGTAGACAAGTAGTAGTAGGACTAAAATTCAGTTAAAATTCAAGTAAAACTCAGTTAGAGTAGGGTAGTACAGCTAGTATAGAAGTAGAGCTAAGATTAGTAGTACAATAGGATTAGGAGTAGACAAATAGTAATAAAATTCAGTTAACGCTCACAAAAACAACAAGGGACTCCTGAACTCATAGACAGTTCAAGGCAACCAAGAAACAAATGATGAACTCATGATTGCAACATCTGTGGTAGTGGCACTGTAGAGGTACTAAATTCTTGTTGAACTAAAAACCAAATCATGATCTAAAAAGATCCCAGCTAAGAGTAAAATTCAATTAATCTCAAATGATTGGCAAATTCTCAGTTAGTAACCTTAGTCATCATAGGCAGTGGCATTTGCTTTTCCTCAAAATATCCCAAACGCATCACAAGCAGCATTTTCAACTCAAATTTGAGAAAATTGAAACAAAAAAATTACATCACAGACATCACATCCAGGTAACACAGGGGAAGAAGCTAGGGAAGCTCACGGCAGCAACAATGCAGGATGGAGACTGAGGTGCGCGGCCGGGGAAGGAGGTTAGTGAGGTCGAGCTCGTCGGCGAGCACGGGGAAGGAAGAAGCATGGTCGGTGAGGTCAAGCTCGCCGGCCAGACACGGAGCACGGGTCGGCAAAGGAGCACGATGGTGGCGCACGGAGGTCAGGGTCAGGGACGGTGACGAAAACGAAGCCGGAGACGGGGGAGACGGAGCTAGGAGAGCCGCCGACCGGGAACGGAGAGCCGCCGGAGAACGGGTGCACATGGATGGCGGCGCTAGGGTTCCGGCCATGGAGGTCCTAGACACGGAGGCGGAGGCAGAGGCGGTGCGGGGGAGGGGCGGAGGTGGAGTAAGGTGCAGAGGAGAGGCGGAAGCGCAGGCGGGGGTCGATGATGGCGGCAGCGACGGGAAAATCTGGCAGCCCTTCGGGGATGAAATCAGCCACGCGGAGGAGACAAACTTTAGGGCGAGGGGTGTAGAGGGGAATATATAGACGGGATTAACCATGGTGGTTAACTAAAGATAACCGCCACAGTTAAGACTTTTTGAATTTTTAAGTTTTTAGGTTTGATGTAAGATTGATATAGAGAAGTAGTGGTAACAGGAGTAGGAGTATTAGTAAGCGTAGTAGTACGAGTAGTAGTAAGCGCAGTAGGAGTAGTAGCAAGAGTAGTAGTATGAGTAAGAGTAATAGTAGTAGTAGGTGGGAGGAGGAAGAAGCATGGTGGTAGTAGTAGTAGGACTAGTAGTCGTAGTCGTAGTAGGATGAGTAGTGGTAAGCGTAGTAGTAGTAGTATGAGTAGTAGTAAGTGTAGTAGGAAGAAAACGTAGTAGAGTAGTAGGAGTACAAGTAGTAGAGTAGTAGTAAGCATAGTAGTAGAGTAATAGAAGTATATTACATTGGTGAGTACATTCTTACATAGATGTGTGACATACATATCATTTTGGTGAGAGTGATCCTATGACGGACTTCTTCTCACCGTCGGGGTGGAACCAAGGCTTCATCTTGTTCCTCTCACGCGGTTCTCAACGATCTTGATCTTTCGTGGATGATCGGTAAATAGAGAGAACTCGGCGTAGTTGTTGTATTCTTTAGAACTCTGGACTCCATCGGCTGCCACAATCCTATGCTTTCTTGAGACAACCACATGCTTGTTTGTCTCTTTGGGCATCGGATAGTAGGCTACCTGCGCGACGCGGTTTGCGAGTACCCACTCATCATCTCTGTAGGCGACACTTTGGAGATCAACAGTTGTTAGACCATACTCATCCATGACCACAGACTTCGGCTTGACCCACTGGCACCGGAAGATGGGTATCTATTGGTCATTGCCGTAGTCAAGTTCCCATATCTCTTTGATCTACCCATAGTATGACTTGATGTCCCCTGTTGCATCCTCTGGCACAAAACATATCGAACACCGCAGTTTTGTGCCGCGCTCTTCTTGTCCTTCTCTTTTATGTGGAACCTATATCCATTGATGTCATACTCTTGCCACGTGGTGACTTGGCTAGAAGGGCCGGATGCTAGATTCGATTCTTCAATGCAATCGTTCGATATGTCCTAATTTTTTATCTATGTTGTGAAATGCATCTTGTACTGCTTCTGTACCCACGCCTTTGTGCGTCCATCACTAGCGCGGCGCATCTCCTTCAGGTGCTGCTCAACCCACTTATCCATTGACACTAACTGATTGACGACGGTGTGATGTGCATCTTGCACGATATTGCCATCTATATCAGTTCATACTTTCCTCCTGGTGCACCCCATCCCTGTTGTTCTACCTTCATGCAGCTGGACGGGCATCCCAATAGCATTTCCGTCCCAGACATATCTGTGCAGCAGTTAACGGCATCCTCTGTTGTGTAATCCTCAATCATTGAGCCTTCTGGGTAAGCACGATTATGGATGTATCTGTTGAGGGTGGACATGAACCGCTCATACGTCCACATTTGATGCAAGTATACAGGCCCCAATTCCTATATTTGATCGACCATGTGCATCATCAGGTGTGGCATAATATCGAAGAAAGAGGGCAGGAATCACATCTCAAGCTGACAAAGAGTCTCTGCGATGAACGTTTTTAGGGCAGGCAGCTTAGCTTCATCTATGACCTTCTGTGTGATGCGGTTAAAAAAGTAGGACAAGCGTGTGATGACCATCTTCACGTACTCTGGACCGATAATCTTGATCACAATCAGCATGACATGGCAGCCATGAGAGTTGAAGTGGGTCATTGTGAGGTCTTTCATCGAGACCTGGCTCTTGATGTTCGAAGAGAAACTGGTTGGCACCTTCACGGCCCGAAACCATCGGAGGAAACCCGTGCTCTCATCTTTTCTTAGGTTATAGCTCATGCCCGAAAGGTCCACTTTATTTCTGGCTTATGACGCCGTCGGGTGGATTTTGTGCCTAATGCCATGGTTCACAAGATCTAGACATGACTTGAGACCATCTTTCGTTTTAGTCTTGATGTCAAGCAGGACCTCGATCGTGCTCTCAAAGACATTCTTCTCCAGGTGCATGCAGTCAATTGCATGGGGTGTATCTAGACCCTTCTAGTATGATACGTACTTGAAAAAACACGACTGCTTCTTGAAACGAGGGCCAGGGCAGGCTCTACCTCTTCCTCTTCTGCATCCCGCTTCTTCTTCTTTCTCCGCTTCTTTGGCCCATCTTTCTCGTCTTTCTTCTTCTTCCCAAACTCGACATTGATCCCCTGCATCATGTCAAACACCTTTTGCCCGTACCCTGACCTATCTAGCATGTCAATTTCAAGGCCATCACTATTGTCGAAGTACATATTCATCGATGGATTCCTGTACCTATGCTTCTTGGGAAGGAATCACCTATACCTCATATACACCATCTTCTTCGATGCACTAAGGTAAGTGTAGCAGATGCCATCGATGCAAACTATGCAACCGTTCTTCCCTTTAATCTGCCCTGATAGTGAAAAAAGACCATGGTAATTGGTGATGGTGACAAAGATGATGGCATATAGAGTGAACTCCTTCTTGTCAGACGCATCCATCATGTCGACCCCTTTCTCCCATAGTGTCTACATGTCCTCCGTCAAGGGCTCTAAGAACACGTCTATATCATTGTCGGGCTGTTTCGGTCCTGAAATAAGCATGGTGAGTAGAAGGTACCTGCGCTTCTGACATAGGTGCAGAGATAGGTTGTAGATGGTGAGGGTGACCGGCCACGTGCTGTGCGTGCTGCTGAGGTTGCCAAAGGGATTCATCCCATTGGTACTTAGCGCGAACCTGACGTTCCTAGGCTCGTCCCCAAACTTTGTGAACTTGGCATCAAAATGCTTGCACTGCTTGCCATCAGACGGATGTCGCAGCTTGCCATCACCCTTGACACGTTCAGGAGATGCATGCTAGGACATAAACTTGGCATCCTCTAGATTCCCGAATAGTGCACGCAACCGATCGTTGACGGGCAGGTACCACATGGACAGAGTAGAACTTTTTCTAAGTGTGTAACCCTCTTCTTCTTTGTCCTCAGGAGGAGGCTGTTTGTTGGCCTTCGCTTTCTTCTTCTTCGGCTCTCTCGAGGGTACCTCCTCATCACCCGCGTGACAACCGGCATCTTTCTTGTAACAACTCGCGCCGCAGCATGGGCAGCTGTCCAACTTTGTGAAGTCTCCCCGAAATAGAATACAATGGTTAGGACATGCATGAAACTTTCTAAACTTCATCGCCACTGGCCGGATCAGCTTGTTCGCCCGATAGGTATTGGTGGGCATATTGTTACCCTCTAGGTAACTGTCACAAGGATACGGAACAGGTCGTTGAAGCAAGTGTCGGTCATCCCGTGGCGAGCTTTCAACATAAGCAACTGGAGATTGAAATGAAGCATGGTCCAATGCTGTGGACATTTCCCCCATCCTTGTACAGGGGATCAATTGCCGCCTGCTTCATCACTCTAAAATTTTCGAGCCATTTCGGATCCCCAAATAAAATATCATCGTGATCCTGACATTTAGCAACCTGCTCAATGAACTCTGCATCCTCTGGCAGCAACGTGTCAACGACAGGGTCACCTTCCCCATCGCAAGCATCAGCGTCATCTGCCATGTCCTAGAGCAGATCACTGATCGTGATGTACTCACGTCTCGCATTGTCATCATCGCCAGTGGTAGATGATGCCTGTTGTTGCTGTCTTCCGTCATTCACCGACGAGGAGCTTTCTCTTGTGCATCTGCGACACTCGGATTTTTTTCGCCGTGATACTTCCACAAAGTGTACTTTGGGTCCTTGATGAACCCATACCGTACCAAGTGTGATTGCATAACGTTGTCTTCCTGGGCAAGCCAATTCTTTCAGTCATTGCACAGACAAATCATGCGATTTCAGCCCAGACTCAGACGATGCTTCTGCGCAAAAGAAATGAACATTTTCCTCACATTTTCTAGGAAAGACAGATCCAGCCTTGATATCTTGTACATCCAATTCTCCCTGCTCTCCATGGCCTTCACCTTATATACAAACACAGCGAATTGAAAAGTCGTATTAGATGAGTGGTAAATCCAACTCTACAACTAATTAAAAGTATTGAAAAAGCATCTAAATACTCGAGTGCCACCCTTCACAAAATCCAACTCTAGATTTACTTACTCTCTCATCTTTTTAGATCTAGATCTAAACCGGCCACATTTCAAAAAAACTCCTACAAATCATGGAAAAAGAGAGGAAAAGCAGATTTGAAGAGTAAGAATCAACCTCTAACGGTGCCACCCTTCACTAAATCTAAGGCTAAATTCCTTATTCTCTCTCATCTATTTAGATCTAGATCTAAATCATTTGGAAAAACACCTAAATAATGAAAAAGAGAGAAAAATAAGATTTGGAGAGTAAGAATCAACCTCTTACGGTGCCACCCTTCACCAAATTCAAGGGCAAAATCTCCCCCCTTGAAATGGCTATTTTTAGGGTTTTGAGCTCAAAACACCCAAAAATGGAGGAGAGGTTACGGAGAGGAAGAAATGAAGGGCTACTGTTTTTTAGTTTTAGAGTTAATGGAGGTGGTTATCATAACCAAACCGCCATGGTTAATAGGCTATTAACCATGGTGGTAGTTTTAGGAGAACCGCCTCGGTTAATGCCTTTATCGATGCGGTTGTCTTAATACAACCGCCACGGTTAATGCCAATTAACTGTGGCGCCTCGGTAAAGACAGTACCGAGGCGGTTGGGGGCGGCCAGCCCAGCCTTCGGCCGGTCCGTCTTAACCGAGGCAGTTTGCTGGGCTGACCGTCACTATAAATCCTAAGTGCCTCGCAAAAGATTTTCTGTAATAGTGTAACTTTTTAATAAATGTCCAATCATGACCTAATTAGACTCAAAAGATTCGTCTCGTAACTTTTTGCGAAGCTGTCAAATTAGTTTTAGTTTTTATCAATATTTAGTACTCTATGCATGTATCCAAATATTGATGTGACGGAACTTTTGGAATTTGTAGGTGTATCTAAATAAGGCCATATTGGACTATTACTAAGTGAACCTTAGGTTAACTCTCATCAGACACCATAGGGACTACATATATCCCAAAATTGTCAATATAATCAGAAATATTTTCCTTTTCATTGGATAGACTTCAGTCATCGTCTTGAATTATATTTATTACTGACCAATAATTAGAAAAAAATCCAAAAATATACTCCCCCATCGTTTTCATGCATGTCATACTTTATTAAGTTTGATTAGCTGTAAAATATTATTTATCATATTTGAATCCCAAATAAATGCATTATAAAAATATATTTAATGATTAATTTAATGATGTTTATTACGCACTATAAACATTAGTGTCTTACTCCTTGATATGCGTGAACGATTGTTAAAAAGAGACGGAGTGACAGTGAGTATTCCACCAAGCCTTTAAATTATTCACCTCTTCCACTACGAAAAGTTTAACTTGGAGTTTCGGGATACTGCATGTAGAATATCCACACATGCCATTGTTATGAATAATCTCATAACCTAGAAAACACAAACAAATACTTCTGAATATACTAACCTAAAGTACCACAGCCTTGCATTGTTACACATGCCTTTCACGTAAATATTATTTTAAAGCACTTTGCAGTTATACGGGGTGTAGAGACCAAGTAAACGAAGATGAAAACATTTTAACTAGCATATATTGCATGCCAAAGTTTGACAGTTGAAGTGATTTACTCGCCAGTCTAACAGGATGTGCTATAATGTATTTGCTGTTTGTGCAGTTCCTCCAGGGGCTGGTGGTGCCACACATCGAGGGCCGGTCCACTCTGCCACAGATGCACGCAACGTGGACCTCAACAAGCCGCGCGTGGGACGCACCGAGATCGACGACACCAGCCCCGATAATCCACTGTGGAACGAGCCTTTCCACATCTACTGATTGTATGGATGAGCAAACGGGACGCCCGGCCTAGCCTAGACCGGGCCGGGCCGGTGCTAGGCATGGCATGGGATGGCCTGCTGGCCCACCATGCCATGCCGCTCCGACGGCCTAGGCACAGAAGCACGGGGCCAATACCGCCTTGGGCCAGCCCAAGGCCTGCTAGGGAAGGGAGGGGACAGTAGCGAGCTCTGGAAGGTTGAGGCCGGCGCCCATGGTCATGGAGGACGTGGCCGGATCCATGAGGCCAGAGCTGTGGCCGGCATAGTGGAGGAGGCGGTCGGATCCGTGATTCCGAGAACAGCAGCAGGCCAGACGCGCTTGGGGCATGAAGGAGACCGTCGCCACCACTTGGGCCGGCGCTCGAAGCTGGCAAACGCGCTGGGGCGTGGAGGAGGTCACCACCGCTCAGTGCCAGCACACTCGAAGCCGGCGGCCACACGGGGAGGAGGAGCAGGCAACGCTGGCGGCGGTCGGGCAGGGACTCGGGAGGCAGCGAGCGTTGCGGTTGCAGTAGTCGCGCATCACGGACCTGCTATGAGGGCCGCGCATGTGTGGGGGTGGCCCGGTGTGGGTGGAAGACTGGAGGAATTCCAAGCTTGAAAGGGTGGAGTGGGCCTTAAGCTTGCTATAGAAGATACTGGGCAGGCATCGGGCCTCCCCAAATTTGTGGGCCAGGTCATGCGGCTCACCGTGCCCAACTAGCGGCCTAAACACGGTGCTGTGTATCGGGCCGGGCCAGCCCATACCCGTGGAACTTCAGGCCGTGAAGTGCTTCTGCCAGGCTAAAATAGCAGGCTTCGTGCCATGCCAATAGGCTGAAGGCTGCATGCTCATCTATACTGCTTGCACTACAGCATGGACGTCGACTTCTCCATGGCTGCCCATGGATGCCGTGCTCATCAGGCGCCCCAAAGGACGATCAGGACATCGACAGGAGACTAGACGTCCAGGACGAGCAGAGGAAGCCGCTGCCGCACGAGCCGAAAATACACGTGTGGGCACCGTTCACCGACGTCGCCGCAGACCCCGTTGGTTGGGGCAGGAGCACCAGCAGCGGCGATGCGCAGTACGCCAGCGTGCCAATGACTTTCTTCAAGCAGTGACAGGGGTGTAGGACGTGCTAGACACGTACAGGACGGACATCAAGCTCGCCGGTGGCAGGGCGTACGAGTCGCATAGGTGCTGGGAGCACGTCTTCGACGACATCGCCATGGATGGCATGGCACCACCCTTGGCGAGCTCCTCAAGCGCATGCTGGTGTGGGATGACTCCACCTCGCTGCTCAACCTCGGCGTTCTTCCGAGCCAGTTCGGCACCAACGACGCCAACACGTTCAACTACTTTTGGGGTAGTGACGTGCACTGCGTACCCTGCCCTCGCAATTTCGACAACAGCAAGTGCTCCGTCCCGTTCCGGAAGAAGGTGGCGCTCAGCCACCACCTGAAGATCGTCATCGTGGATGCGGATGGCGGTTGCGGCAGCTCCGGCCTCAGTCGCATCGTCAGCTTTGTCAGCGGCATTGACCTCACCAATCTCCGATACGACACACAGTGCCACTCCCAGTTCAGGATGCTCAACACGGAGCACTTCAACGACTTCTACCAGAATAACATCGGAGGCGCGTCCCTCGACAAGGGCGGGCCTAGGGAGCCGTGGCACGACATCTACTCCAGGATCGAAGGTCCTGCTGCGTGGGACATGATCCACAACTTCAAGCAGCAGTGGAGGAAGACAGCCTTCAAGGATGACGTCCACGTCATTGGCAGGAATATCCAGGAGCCTACGTCCACGCCGCGCCAAGCATTTCATCTACATCATGAACCGTTACTTTCTTGGCAGCGCCTTTGTGTGGAAACCCGACGTCATAAAGCCAGAGGGACATCGGAGCGCTGCAGCTGGTCCCTAGAGAGCTGTCACTGAAGATTGTGAACACTACTACATAGAATCTTTCGC
>CM041633.1:51946372-51959682 GCA_023333625.1 Bothriochloa decipiens | reverse complement strand
AGAGCTGTCACTGAAGATTGTGAACACTACTACATAGAATCTTTCGCGAGGTGTTTGCCTTTTTTTTTCGAGACAGGAAAAAAGGATAACCGGCCTTGTTAACGTCTAGCATTAACCGAGGCGGTCACTTTTTATTGACCGAGGTAGTTATAACAACCGCCTCGGTAAATTAGGCCCATCCGTACAGCCCAAGAGGCCTAGTTCTGAACTCACATACATATATGCAGACCTAGGGTTTCAACCTCAGCACCTTACTCCCTCCATTGCCACACCTCTTCCTCTCCCTCTCTCTCTCCAGCTGGTGGCGCCCTCTTCCTCTCTGACCCTGATGCCCACATCCTCCCATCCTCCCCATGGTTCTCTCCCCCATGGTGCCCTCTCCCTCCCTTCATCCCTACCACGACGGCGCCACCTCTCGGCAGCAGCTCCTTCCATCGGCGAGCTCTCTCCTCTCCCTCCGGCAGCGAGCTCTCTCCTCTCCCTCCGGCAGGGAGGAGCCAAGCGGCAGCGGATCCGGCTAGCACGAGTCCCTCCGGCGGCGAGCTCTCTTCTCCCTCTCCCGGTGTGGATCTGGCGGGGAGGAGCCAGGCGGCGGTGGTTCTGGCGAGCACGAGTCTCTTCAGCGGCAAGCTCTCCTCTCCCTCTCCCGGCGTGGATCTGATGGGGAGGAGCTAGGCAGCGGCTGATCCGGCAAGCACGATCCAGTAGGCGGTGGCGCACCTCCGGGCGGGCCGACGGTGGCGGTGCATGGACGGGCTCGGCGGGCCTGTGGATGGGCTTCTTTTTGTTTGTTTTTTTATTCGATTAACCGAGGTGGGTGGCCAACCGTCTCCATTAAAGGGCCGATTAACCATGACCTTTTCTTGCCTCGGTTAATGTTTTTCACCCGCCTCGGTTAAGATTGTTGTAGTAGTCGAAGCAAGATCGAAGCCGTCGAACCATTTGCTGTTCCATCTGCTTAAAAAATCCAGGCTATGCTTAGAGTAGGACAATGGAAAAGAACATCGATGCTAACCCAAAAGATTACCTCTCCTTCTTCTACTTGGATAGCAGGGAGGTGAAGGTACCAGGTGAATATGTACCTGCACGCACCTGGGACCCACTAAGATCAGGCCCAGAAGTCATGGTGCTCCATGATCTATGTCCTCTCCAAACTAATGATAAGTTTCACAAAAAATGTTATTTAAATTCTTACTCCTATCCTGGTTGCAGCCAAACCAACAACAGGAGCTTCCAGGACGCCAACATTCTTCACACGATACGTCGTGCCAAGTCCTTCATCTATATCGAGAACCACTACTTTCTTGGTAAATACTACACACGGAAACCCGATAGCAATAAAACCTAAGAACATGGGAGTGCTGCAGCTTGTCCCCAGAGAGCTTTCACTGAAGATTGTGATCAAGATCGTCTGGTGAACCCTTTGCAGTGTATATATTGTTCATTTGTTCTTCCAATGTGGCCGGAAGGCGTTCCAATGGCATGGAATATCCAGCCTATGCTGAGTTGGCAGAATAGGACGATGGGAATGATGTACACCCACATTTCAAAAAGTGCTGAAGGCAAAGAACATGGATGCAAACCCAAAGGAGCTGTCATTTGCTGGTTTGCTTGTAAGCTATGCCGCTCTCACAGTGAAAGCATGTTGGTTATCCATTGGATTGTTCGGCCCATGCCAACTCTGGAGATCTAACCCTAGCTATTGTGTGGCCGATCTTTGCATCAACGTGTATTCTCATTTTTTTACCGTGTATTTCTTATTGAAATTGGCTGTGCTATAACACTAACGTTTAATATCTAAAACTGTTAGTGATAACCATTCTTTGCATCAACGTGTATTCTCATTTTTTTACCGTGTATTTCTTATTGAAATTGGCTGTGCTATAACACTAACGTTTAATATCTAAAACTGTTAGTGATAACCATTCTTAGTGTTAGTTCAACAGATTCCCAATCTTTACATGCCTTTGGTAGTATAATATTGTCTTACCGTGACCCACAGCTATAAATTAATCCACAAAGAGTATATCTTGTGATATAACTTCACATATACTATCATATTCAGGTTTTTTAGCAGAAGCCTCCAATCAGCAAAGACTACTCAAACATGACATGATGTGTTATTCTGACCACAACCGAGGCTTCCATCAAAGCTTGGACTCAATAATTCTTCCATGGGAACGTCTGGCAGGTAGGATCAAATCTTCCCACTGTGGATCATCAATGCTTGAGAAATATTCTTCAACTGCCTTGTCATGCACTTGTTCCAACTTTGGAGGCATCCACTGCAACTCCCCAAAAAAGATTACCATTATTATTTAAAGCTAAAGGTTGTATGCACTAAATTTGAAACTATCCGTACCTTTGGGTTGCGATCTTTATCTACTAGTATAGCCCCGGATCCCTGCAAGGGGAATTGGTGTTAGGTACAGTGATATTGCTGTGCGATGACAACAAAGTATAGAGCAAAGTGTTCACGATGTCCATATTTAATTACCTCATAGAAGTCTCGGCTCAAATCACCACGTAAAACATGGCAAACCATTATGTATTCCCGTTGTAAGCACTCCCCAACAGTTTGTGTTCTCCCTTCTTTTATCTAAATTCCAAATTACAAATCAATTAATGAAACAACTACGTTGAGGGGGGCACAGGTGAGGCGGTAGGCTAATAGTACAAATACAAATGAGGTGATTTCTAAGGGATACCGATCTCAGAGAGATTTTAAGACTACTAGGAGAAGCCCTTTTCAGACACTTAATTGTCACACCAACCCATTGATCAGCCAAATTTGAGGCCTCTCCCCCCTGGCATAACAACTATGCATGCATTATTTTCCCCGGAACACAATAAGCAAAATAGGAAACAACAGTCACCATAGCAAACTCACAAGAGTGGATATAATTTCTTCAACGGTCCTTTTAGAAAAGCATTTATTGATGATTTCCAACCTAAAGAGCACCAGACAATAATGAAATATTAATGAATTTATAAATCAGGCATATTTCAGTCATTCAATGCGAAACAGTCTTACCTATTCAAGGAACTGTTTACTTTAAGTGAAGGCTGCTGAGCAAACTGATCGATAGTACAACACACAACAGAAGTATTGGAAGTATTGACGTTTTTAAGCGATTCTTCCAGCAATAGTAGCCTCTGCAAAATTAACAAAGAATATTTACTAGGAATTGTAGACTAATACCTATACGTGACTTCACTGGTGCAGGCCAAAGAAATTTGAAAGCGTGCAAGTGCTTTTTCAATAGATCACGATTTTAATTACATGATCCAAACAATAATAACCATAGCCATAGATCTAACTGCAAACATCATATATAACTGGAAGAAAAGTTTGGCATCTGAGTTAAATTTAAGTTACAAGTGAACCTACATCTGACTGCACAAAATGAGTTGCCAGACCACATGCTAGCATTTCTGCGCCATCCAATCTTGCACCAGCAAGAACAGCATACTCTCCTGCAGAAAATTAAGACATTTTAGTTAAGAAGATCTCCCTAGCTACCTTTGCCACCAAACTAAAAGGCTTACCTCACTGAGTACAACTAATTAACATAATGGAAGAAAAAATCAAATAGAAAACAAGAAATTTGATCACTCTTGATATGATTATATATCCACAATAACTAAAATATTGCATAGATCATTTGCACAAGAAGAATCCGATGATGCATAATATTCCTGTACTGCTAATAATTACTACTCCCTACATTTCAAATTCTAAGTCATTCCAGCAATCTTGGAGAGCCAAAGTATCTTAAATTTGATCAAAATTATAGAGAGAAATGTGAAGATTTATGATACCAAATAAGTATACTATGAAAATATATTTGATGAAGAATCTAATGATACTTAGTTGATATTATAAATATTATTATCTTATTATATAAACTTGGTCAAACTTGAGATGGTTTGACTCCCTAATATTCTTGGAATGACTTACAATTTGATATGGAAAGAGTAGTTGTATTAAATACATGGCAATGACATGGCTACATGCAGTTCAACTGAATAAATAAGAGATATTAGAAAATGGAAGATAACTCCTGCATCCACACACAAACTTTAGCAATATTAAAAAGGGAGAGATATCATTAGTTAACCATAGAACCCAGGAAGCCGAGACAAAAAATATGAGGCCCCAACATCTGGAAACAGACCCAAAGCTGTTTCTGGCATTGCAAAAACCTGCATGAATATTCGAAATTTAAATGGTCCATATCTTTTGCACATGAAAATGCTACAGTATTTCAATCTTATCTTTTACTCTTATAAACAAAAACACCCATTACCTATTTCCCTCAATATGCAAGCTATCCAACTAGACAATGCATTATCCACACACAATTAAAATCTAATAGCCCATAAATTATAGTGTCCACGCCAGCAAGACACCTATGCAAGGTCTCCAACTGGACACTGCACTATCACACAATTAAAATCCACTTGCCCATGCAATTGTAATGTCCCCATCAGCAAAACATATAAGTATTCTGTTGACCATGTCATCATGCCACGTAATCCACTAATCTGCAATTCCTGCAGCAATACACGGTGTATGCTTCTAGCATAAAGATAGCAAGATTCTCCATATTCCAAAAGAGCAAAAGAACTACTAGCACCCATCAAGCACACATAAAGGAAAGTTGGCAACATAACTAAAATCTAGTCCAATAAACACTGAGGCATGATATTCATCGGAAGAGGTAATGATTGAATTAGTAGTGATGCTAGATGTTTTTCGTGAAGAATATCATATTAATAAGAAACTTAAACAAGCAGATCTCTAGCTTCACGATGACACATGGACTAACAATAGCAACACAAGAAAAATGTCACTTGAGATTGGTTTCTAGTATATACCGTGTTATCAGTGGCAAAGAAACACCAGCACCTCCACCCATGACAATTCCATTATGAAGAGAAACCTGGAGTTAAATTGTCTAAGCATTTAGATGCGATGAACACAAAAAGAGAGTAATTAGAATGAATCAATATGAAGGAATGCAGCTCACTTGAGGTTTGATATATGTTGCAATTATGTAGTTTAACAAATACTGATCTCGGAAGAAATCAGCACCCCACTTCCAGCTTTCTGATTTATGAAATTAAACATACAGCACAGTCAAAAACTTATAGAGCAACATCACACTATTTGAAACACATAACATGGGTGTTGAATCAAATAACATATAAGATGGTAAAAAACATGTAAAGAAATAATCTTTCGACAATATATACCACAGAGATTAGCTAAAGAAGTAGTTACCATTATGTATAGATCGGATACAATCAGTAACATCACCTCCAGCACAAAATGCTCTTCCTTTCCCCTGAAAACAATTGATGCGAGCTTCAATGCAATCACAAACACTAAGATCAAACAGATGGTTTCCCATAGGCAGTTAAATTATAGTTATCATATCAATTTAAAATAGTTAATAGAAAGAATGAGAAACAACCTGAATTGAAGAAAGAAAAACATGTTAAACTCTGTAGGGAATCTGATGATCTTTTAAAGAACGGCTAGTTAGATCAGTGGAATACATGCTTCTTCAAATTGGAATAAATTAAAGTGCTTCAGAACAGAATAACCACCTCTACCTCTCCAACTATCTATTTGGGAGATGCTAGCTTGGGAAAATTATGTTCTCATTGACTGTCTTGTGGCATGGTAATTTATATTGGAGAAACACACATTTAGACCCATTTGGCATGGTACTAAGCGGCTCTAGGTCCATGCTATAGTACACAAAGGAGCTGAAACCAGTGAAGGGAAAAAAAATTGTGGTTTTACTGGCTCCTTGTTCCCTTTGAGAAAAAGAAGATCCATGGCGGAACCAGAGCTGGTCAAAGCTCCAAGCGAAGCCTAAAAGACATCTATAGTCTAAGTTGATCACTGACAACCTGAAATATTGAATTACAGGCAAACATAGGGGTATGAGATACCTTCACAATCAACAATTTAACTGCATCATCTACTGCATCATTTTTCTCATAAGCAGTAAAACACCTCAGGAGTCCCTTAATCTGCAACACGAAAGAACACTCATGCTGTACACACATTCTAAAAGTAAACATGGTACTGCAGCAATAGTGAACTCTTAACATACCATTGTGGCGGAGAGTGCATTCAGCTGCTTTGGCCTATTCAAAATAAGTGTCCGGGTCGAGCCATCTGCTTCTACCAATAGCTACAAAAATAGAGGATAAGAAATAAATGCTTTCAGTTCTGGTACAAAAAAACATGAAACAATTGTTAAAGAAAAAACTACGCCTGTCATTCATGTATGGAATTGTGTGAAATATATTGGCCCATCATTTTTAAGTGGTCATGTATTTGTTGGGGTATATGATGTGTCTAGTGATTAGTGTTGGGCCTAAGCCATGGTCGTCTTTAGTGATGTCTGCTGACAAACGTTGATTCGTATTGTAATCAGCCTGACATTCCACTGAGTTCATCCAGGGAAGCACGGTAGCTGGAAAACCTTGCTCCTGCATGTGCAAGTGGCCGTTTGGCCAGCCATGGGTATGGATCGGAGGACCAGCACACGGGCATAAGCAGCAGGTAGCGGATGCATGAAATGGAGCAGGTCTGCATGCGGAGTGAAAGAACCTGGTCTAAATCGGCACCAGCAGCGCCACCGGCAAGCAGACAGGTCATTTCCTACTTCCAACGATGCTACGAGCAAGCAACAGGGTCAAAGCCGGCACCACCAGACAGGTACCACTAGCACTCTCACTCTGAAACAAATACTTGCTTGTGCTCAACTACTTGGTGTTTTTGCTCAGGATCACAGGATTTCATTCGTATTTATAGGTGAAGCATGACAGTATGGACAGTAGGGGGCCCCTATTTTCCTGTGTTGTACACATGCAGCTATAATATCATGGCTAGTATAAACCATTTTCCAAACTCCAATTTGCAATACAGTCCTATTTTCATCCTTTCATCCAACTATGAAATTGGTACATGACGTCCTTCAACTATTGAAATCGTACAGGGCCTTCTAGCTGCTTTCAAAGATGGTTTTCTATTTTCTAGAAATAATTCAGAACTAATTTATCTGTCAAACAAATATGAAACTAGTACCATCTTTTGTATATCTGTCCCGTGTCTTCTTCTTTGTTTGCCACACGTCGTATTTATTTAAACTATATTTCCAATTGGAGTTACACAAGAACTAAACAAATATATCTCCTGCTATAACATTATACAGGAACCAGAGGGATACATGTACAGATGGCGGCAGCAACAATTACTTTTCTCAATTTCTATCGATTTTTAGAGGCAGACATTCTAAGACGCCCACCTCTAGACTACTATTTCCTCAAACGGTGCTCTACTAACACCTTTGTAAACTTTAATTTACAAAGGCCCCTTACTCGAGGCGGTGTCTATGGTACTCTATTAACACCTTAGTAAACTTGCACATCTCTGCATGAGACTATATAAAACTACTTACATGTAGCAAAGTATTTGTATAAAAGATATTACATTATTGATTGTGCTCAGATATCGCCTACAATAGCTACATGTCAATTTTGAGCTGCCTGTTTTTAAGGACAGTTGGAACTGCTGGGTAGGTCTATATATTTATGTCCACCGTCCACGTCAACTCAATCTAGGATATATTTTGGAGAGCTGAACTCTTTGCAAATCTGTCAAAATATGATAAGTTAGCCTGTTAGTTTGCAAGATCGTGCGTGCCAAGAATTTGTTGAGCTTATTTGCCATAATAATAATGTAAGTTATAATTAGCTTCCACAACTAGAATTTTAGACTTTTCCTAGTGATGTGGGTTTCTTCTAATGTTTTGCTATCTAAAATTTAGTATAAATATGTAATTAGCTAGCTTAATTGGCAGTAAAGGGAAATGCCAGTGTATAGGGAGGTCGTGAGTCCTCTTGTTTTCATGGGTAGAGTAAAGAAAGCAAGTGAAACAAATTGCTAACACTTCCTCTTGTTTTAAATGTTCGGAGCACAGGACCTCAATATGACATTCTGATTGCTTCAGTAAATACTAAAATATCAAAGTACAGCTTGCCAGTCATTTTGATAGCTGCGGCCATAGTATCTGCCGTGGGCATTACGGCAACTTGTATTTGATCTATTGGTACCAGTTTCTCTAAGTACAGATTCATCGTACCATGGCATGGCGTGGCATTCGTCTCCGAGTTGTTAGTAGTATGTAATTAGCCAACTTTGTCAGTTTAGACCGGCAATTGATGCGGATAAGCTCTGGCATTGTAACTACTGTACTCTTAATTGTTTCCGATTTGTTTTGAAACTAATGTGTCGAGAGTACTTAGTAAACAGTTTCTTGCAAGTTGGAACCAATGCATCGAGAATAATGAAGTACCTCGTGGGAAGAAATGGAAGGTAGAGTACGAAATGACAAAAACCCTAATTCACGTCACACTGAAGCTACAAAGCTATGCCCTTGTGTCTAGGTCTTCTCGAATGCTGGAATCACCACAGAGTTTGTTGCCAGCCAAGGCTAGTTACTAAACATTTACGACGATTTTCTCATGATAACATTTAAATTTGTTGCTAAGTCATTCTTTTTTACAATGTCTTCTAGTTGGTGTATGACTTTATGACGACTGGGAGGATTTCATATCACAAACAGCAGGATCCTACAAACAATGAATGTGTTACAATGAAAATGTAAATATTACAACATCATTTTCTTCGTCTTTTAGGGCCTGTTTATATTAGCAATTTTCCAAAAATTTTTACTGTACCAATATGCTAACTTTTACAATAAGTGTCCAACCATGACCTAATTAGACTCAAAATATTCGTCTCATAACTTTTTGTAAAACTGTCAAATTAGTTTCAGTTTTCATTAATATTTAATGCTCTATGCATGTGTCTAAACATTGATGTGACAGACTTTTTGGTATTTGCTGGTGTATCTAAACAGGGCCTTAAACTTCTTATGTTTTGGACTATTTGTCTCCATCAGTAGAATGTTGAAAGATCCTTCTTTACTCGTGATATCATCAAAGATGAATGTTCCTAGCGTTGCAATCCTCTGCCCGAAGTCTAACAACTGTTGGGTTTAAGTTCCTCGCGCTTTCGACGAAGCAAGATGTCAAAATACACAAGTGTTAGCCAAAACAATAGCTGCTTTAATTGAATTAACTGATATAAAAAAATGGGAAGCATACACATAATTTAATTCCCTTCCATTGTGCTCCCACCGAGGCCATCGGTTGTTCTATGCTATGCCCATGCATATAATCAATCTTGAAAAGGTTGTTCCAGTTGTCGTCCATATTTTCCTTGAATCTATGTGACATTATAAAGTGTGAAAGATGGTGATACTACAATGTACTATATGATAAGAAAAATATATGTTACTGGCTTCACTCTTAGTGAGTAGGTTATTGATCTGAGAAAAATCAATTCTCACCGAGCCCACATGCATCTAGATATGTGATTCTACAATTTTGATATCTATGAGGACATAATTATATACGCACTCACAAATGTCCAATGCAAATCATATTGGTCGTTAATGAATTACCATAAAAAAAGATAAGAAGCAATGTTAGGGACGAGAACACATACACCCAGTTGTAGGCTAAGAGTATGTTCCCTTTATGATTGATTCAATGGATAGTTTGGGTCAATCATTCAATTAGATTTACAAAGTCAGTTTATGCCTATACAATTCCGGTTTACTTGCACAGCTATATGATGTAGGCCTTCAATTGGCAATATTTTGCCTCCAACCTGTATAAACAAGGGATATGTTCAAATGTTGAAGGCGTATTTGAGAGAATATTGTGTGGGTAGGGTATTTACATAGTTCACAGGTACAATATCGTAGATGCACAAGTACAGTATTTGAAGATTGAAGGCGTGCCTCTAATGCTGAAACAAGGCCTCAAATTCGACCCAGTGGATCTCTTTGTATTTTTGAAAAACGATAGGGGGACACGAACATCGGAAGTGTCGTAACCTGCTTATATATAGTACAAAACTCGTAATATTTATGAAGTTCATGAACACATGGAGGAAATTCTTTAATCTCCTTTTCGATGGCCTGTAGATGTTCGCCTTTCTTATAGCTGTATGCGACTGGTGCCTTCTCAAATTGTTTGTTACTGATCAAGTGGGTATTGAGTATTGAATTCCTCCAAGCTTATGCCCATAGTTTTGGCACGTTTGCATCTTCTCGAGCAAACCAAAAGTGTGCGCTTCCCTGACATCTCTGTATGATGCTATATAAAACTGCAGATTGTAGCAATGTAATTGTTTAAAAGATATTATATTGGTTGTGCGGTTGTGCCCAGTTATAGCTGACAACAGATGTAGCCTACAACAGGTGCAGGTAAATTTTGAGCTGCCTATTTTTATTGACGGTTGCGAACTGCTGGGCAGGTCTTCTATATATATATCCATGTCAGCTCAATCTAGGATAGATTTAGGAGAGCTGGTCTCTACGCAAATCGGTCAAAATAGGATAAGTTAGCCTGTCAGTTTGCGCGATTGTGCACGCCAGGAATCTGCTGAGAGCATCGCGACAACCTATGTTTGCCTTACTTATGTAAGGTATCAGCTTCTGTACGTACGTACAGATTCAGAGCTCCACGTCATATGCGTGCATGAGTTTCCGTGATGTTACTTGTTAGTATTTGTAAATCGGTAATTAGCCAGCTTGGCAGTAAAGGAAAAGCCAATTGCAGGGAGGTCGTGAGCCCTCTTGTCTTCATTGGAAGAAAAAAGAAAGCCAGTGGATCAAAATGCATTCCGAGCAGATGACCTAAGTGCTATTCTGATTCCATCATCAAAGACTTAAATATCAAAATATCAAAGTAACAGTGACCTGTAGTTTTGACAGGTTGTGCAGCCATAGTATGTGTCAGGGCATCACGGCAACCTGTACTTGAACTAAAGATATCACTTTCTCTAAGTACAGGTTCGCTGCTCCATGGCTGGCGTGGCAATCGTCTGAGAGATTTTTAGTATGTAACTAGCCAGCTTGGTCAGTTTAGAGCAGCGACCGATATACAGATAAGCTCTAGCATTGCAACTATTGTATTTTTAGTTGTCTCCCATTTATCTTGAAACTCATGCGTCGAGAATACTCAGTAAGCAGTTGCTTACAAGTTGAAACCTATGCAACGAGAATACTGAAGTTCGTAAGTCATTGGAAGAAATGGAAGGTACAAGGTAGAGTAGGAAATGACGTCATGATTCTAACGTCATCACTCGAGTAGAGTTAGTGACAGGAGCATACCTCCGTAGCTTCAATGTGATGGGAAATAAGTTTTTGGTCGACCATGACGTTAGAATCATGACAAAGTCTCCTGCCAACCATCCACTACAGACCTTATCAATGCGGCCCGATTCTCTCGATCACTTTCTACCATCCACTACAGACCTTCACCACGAAGAAACACATTGCCAATCACCTTTGGAGATACTCTGTTGCTAACTTGATTCTGCAAGGTTTCTAGTGGCAAGTTTTGGCGCTAGGCCTACATGGCATACTGCACACACAGAAGGATGCTACATGCGGTCGTAAAGCTATTTTTACTGGCGTTTTCCACAACCGCCAGTGTTAGAGGATAGTGAAAATCAACGTTTTCACAGGGGTGTCTTGAGAACCATCTATACAAATTGATTTGTACTGGAGGTTTTTTAAGAGAACCGCCGGTAGAAATCGATTTTGTATTGGCGGTTTTCATAACAAACCGCCAGTACAAATGTTATTCCAAAAATCAGGTTTAAAAATAGCAGAAAAAATATTTAATCCCGGGAGAGGCCCACTGATTAACCATCCGCTTGTTCAATAAGTCCACGTGATCTCACCCTCACGCATAACTTCCTCTACCACTCCATTCATCACTCACTTGTCTCTATATTACAGTTTGGTTTCCCACATATTATTCTAAACTGAATGTAAATTGATCGTTTAAGGTCCTAAATGAATTCAAACAAAAAAGTTATTAGCTACAAAGTTTCATTGGTTTTCAAGGTCTACGACTTTTGTTTTTGGTAGTTTCTCTATTCAAGGTTGTTTACAAAATTTGAATTTCAAATTTGATAAATTCAAACATAGTTTTCGTTGACAAGATGATTTTAAATTAAAAGTTGTCAAGTAAAAAATTTTATAACTTTTTGAGATCTATTATTTTTAATTTGATAGTTTTTCATACGAGGTCATTTGAAAACTAAAAGAATAAATTTCAAATTATTTGTACATTTATACTGGCGGTTTCTTAAAGAACCGCCTGTAAAAATGCATGATTTTTACAGGCGATTTTCAAAAACCTCCTGTAAAAATCTTTTTACAAAGGCTGTTCGTTATTTGGGCCCATCAATTTATTTGTACTGGCGTCCGTTAATAGAAACCTCCTGTAAAATAATAATCGCAGCGCCAAGAGAAATCGTTTGTATACTAGTGGATAATCCCATTTGCAGGGTGCCAAAAAAACTGGTTCACATTTATTCTTGAGGTATATTGTTTTTTCTATGAATTTAAATAAGCAAGGTCGAGCTACGTAATAAATGACATGTATAGCATGAAACAAAAAATAAATTATAATTTAGAATGGAGAAAGTTTTTTATGGTAGTTATCCATTATGCTGCTTGGTAAGTCTTCTGTATACATGGTCCATGGTGTGAAATAAGAAATTCCATCAGGTTTGTCGCTACAAATTAGCGATTTGTAGAAGCGACTATAGAAACAAATCATCCTATCTAGTCACTATTCACCCTTTTCATTTTGCGTGAAAATACACTCGCCGGATGAACCAAAGACCTATGGTCTTGCACTGGCTCCTCTAACATCTCAGCCCTAAAGTCATTTGCGTCAATATAGCATTCCCCTTATATTCCCTTGACCTGATTTTGAAATATGTATTTTGGGCCTGAATGAATTCAATTGAAAACATTTTTAACTACAAACTTTTGTTACTCAAGTATCCAAACTTTGGTTTTGGCCGATTCTCCATCAGACATTATTCGAAAATTTGAACCTCATATGTGAGAAACCCAAAAATAATTTTTCCTAGATAATGATTTCTAATGTAAAATTTGTCAATAACAAGTTATAGCTCTTTGAGATCTACATCTGTGGTTTTTGCCGTTTTTCTATTCGAGATCATTTTAAAAATTCAAATTTCAATAGGTGATGACTCCACACTAAATTTTTGCACCATATATAATTACATACAAAGTTCTCAACTATAATGTTTTATATCTTTTTGAAATTTACATCTCTGATGTTGGATGTTTCAATACTAAAAATAGATGGTCACAAAATCCAAC
>CM041633.1:51871118-51936372 GCA_023333625.1 Bothriochloa decipiens | reverse complement strand
GGGTCTACTTGTTGCTTTGAACGAAGAAAAGGGGCAATTGAACATTGAATTCCCCTTAGAAGTTGGGGAAACCGGCTCACAGTAGCTCTGGGTTGGTCATAGAAAGAAGGGCAGGAATTCAATCTGATAAACGGCGCTTCGATTATTAAGGGAGCGCATCAGGCTCTACTTATTCTACGCCTTACAAGCTGACCCGAAAGAGGATATGATAATTTTTAGGTTCTTCCAATAAGCCAGGCAGGCGAAGGGCTAAAGTGGTAGTCATAAAGCTACCTATGAGGGGTACATTTTTGCATTATGCTGACATATAATATAAGTTAAGTTATCCAAAGGAGAGTTCTGCCCAATTGCTAACTGTTAGGGTCCTTTCGAACCCCGGCCAGGCACCCTCCTGGTAGTGCCAGGGGACAACCACTTCTAATGGGTCTCATCTGTGAGTGGGAATCCCATTAATAGTAGCCGGTGGCTGCCTTCTTGTCTCCCATCTCTTTAACTCCTGTAGTAAGCCTCCAGCTAATGGCTTTTCCGACCCCCCTCCTAAGTAGAGTTCAATGTCCATTACGATATAAGACTCGAAAGGAAGAAGTCAGAATTGGACTCATAAAGAAGAATTCTGGCCGTGATGCCCTATCTACGTCTGAGTACAGTTTGGTTGCCCCCCCCGGCGGTGCCCGGGCGGGCCTCGGTTCAATCTTGCCGATTCTACCTAGACTGGCTCAAAACGAAGAGGTAAGGCCAAGTGTTCTTAAAACTAAACTCTTAGTGCACTTCGGAGCACGGTCTTCTGTTAGGTCCTTTACGGACGACGAAAGCCCCTTGGTTGTACTCTACTCTTCGCCTTCGGCTGTTCTTTTCTTTCCTTTTGGATTAGCGGAGCTGAGCTAGGTTCCATTACACTCTTTTGGAAATGCATAGACAGTCCACGCAGGACGACTCTATTTGTTGGGGCTATAAATTGGAGTGAGGGCGGGCTAAGGCAGGTGGTTGAGAACCTTGGGAATGTGTTTCCCTTGCTTGTACTTGGCTTAGTGCTCTCCAACTCACTCATGCTCATAGAAATCGATTTGAGAAGTGAGTGATTGGTCGCTAGTGCATTTGTGTTGTGAGCTTGCAAGAGTTGGCACTAGGTGATCGAGTTGTAAGCCGGTGATGCTTGTTACTCTTGGATGTTGCCACCTCCTAAACAGCTTGGTGGCTCGTGGCTCCGTCGAGGCAAACAAGGCGGTTGTGCTTGGCTCCGGAGAGGTGATTGTGAGGGGTGTTGTGCTCGTCCCTCGGGAAATCACGATGAGCAACTCCAGTTGAGAGTATCACTCAACATCTCACTCATTGGGTTGGTTCTTGTGGTGCCTGATTGTCGGGCTTAGCTAGTGAAACGCCAATTAGCCTCCGAACCACGGAGTGTAGGTGGACACAACGGAGGACGTAGCTTGTGGTGATAAATGAACCTTCGGAAAATAAATCACCGTGTCATCCTCTACATCATCCATCGCGGTGGTTTGCATTTCCCTTACACAAATTGTTCTTATCGTTTATTATTTTACTTGTGTAGTTGTTGTTTCTCTTATGAGATCGGTTAGCTTGTGTAGCTTGCCACTAACCTTCTTAGCTTGTCACTAACCTTCTTAGCTTGTGTAGCTTAGAAGTATTGTTCTTGCTTAGTTTGTGTAACTAAGCAAGTTGCGCTCCTTAATTAGGATTGTGTATCCTTGTCGTTGATTATTTAGTGAGTTTAGGTGCTTAGTGCTCTTTTGCTTACTAGTTAGTAGGAGCTTCCCCATGCTTGAAGTACTAGTGCTTAGATTTGTGTGACCTTGCTCTAGAATTGATTAGGGAAGATCAAGCTAGGCTAGCACCCTTATTTCTTACATAGGATATTTGACAAGCTAGATGCTTAGAGTCTAGTTAGAGGGGTGAATTGTTGTTAGAACCGATTAGGTTTAATTCTGCTGCGATTAGTTTATAAAAAGGACTATTCATCCGTCTCTAGTCTGCCATCTTGACCCTATAGCGGGCTAAGCACCCACCTCGGTTAGTCCACAATAACTAAGGTGTTTCAATGAAGCGGTTGCTTGGCCCGCCTCCGAAAATCC
Source organism: Bothriochloa decipiens (assembly GCA_023333625.1). Taxonomy (NCBI): domain Eukaryota; kingdom Viridiplantae; phylum Streptophyta; class Magnoliopsida; order Poales; family Poaceae; genus Bothriochloa; species Bothriochloa decipiens. The sequence continues at coordinate 51,934,279 of CM041633.1, read as the reverse complement.
AAAACGCCTGCCTCGGAAAAGAATACTACGGCAGTGATTCTCCAATAAGAGAACGTTTGGAAAACACAGATTTAATTTAAAATTGTGAGAACTTCAAATTAGAATTTGCTAGATCCAAACGAATTAAAATATAAAGATTGCCAATTACAAAGATGTAGACCTCTTCAAGATATAAAAAATTGTTATAAAATTTATCTTGGTCTGACTTCATTTAGAAAATTATGAATTTTTACTTTTTTGTACATACTTTTAATAAGGATGGCTCTAGATGCAAACGCCACTATAAATCCAATTTTAGAGATGGCTCTAGATCCTACCAGCCCTATATTTGCATTTGTAGAGGCAGTTGCATTTAGAGCTGTCACAGATACTGTCATTTGTAGAGGCGACTAAAAGTAGAAGCCACCCCTACAAATGCATTTCTAAATGCAGCTCATTATATAAACTATTTGTAGAGGTGGATGTAGTTTGAGCCACTTTGGTCTTTTCAAAAATGGAGGCATGTCTACAAATCATACATATAGTAGTGTTTAAGATATGTCAACTAGTCCAAAGGCTTCTCACCTCTTACAAATAATTTGCTGCAACTTTGTCGCATCAAATATGTACCACTACTAAAAAATGTTTTACACAGATAAACAGTTTTTTTCAAATCACAATACAGATGCACAATTATACATGAACGTTCATGACCCTACCCTATGAGCACCTATCTGAGAGACTAAGGTTCAACTAGCAGATTTTAAGATTAACGAAATCACCACTGGTCACTTGATGTCAATTAATGAGCATGTCACCTACCACTAAAAGAATAATATCATTAAATCTTGGAATAAATATAGAAAAATATGAGCTTAAACATCTCACCAGCGATCGACTTCAACCCAGGAACCAATGCCATGTGCCACCTCTCCAAAATGGTGTATATAGGTTTCACATTAAAGACCCCCAAACCTATACCATATGAGGCTTGTGTCTCACTAATAGAAACTATATTTTGATGATAGATCATTTAGTATTAGTTAACAGAGATAGTGTCTAGGACAACACCACAATGGTAGAATTAAACATTCCATATTTTTGCACTAACTAGTCCTCAGTACCCTATAAATAATGGAGCGAGGCACCAACAGCACATTCCAGATATATTCTTTGCTCGTCGTTGTCCCTGCTCACCCAATCAGTTTCCATCTTGCTACTTGTTTGTATATATAAATATGTAATTAGCCAGCTTAATTGGCAGTAAAGGAAAAGGCCAGTGTATAGGGAGTCGTGAGTCCTCTTGTTTTGATGGGTAGAGTAAAGAAAGCAAGTGAAACAAATTGCTGACACTTCCTCTTGTTTTAAATATTGTACGGAGCACAGGACCTCAATGACATTCTTATTGCTTCAGTGAAGACTAAAATATCAAAGTACAGTTGGCCAGTCATTTTGATAGGTTCTGCGGCCATAGTATCTGACGTGGGCGTTACGGCAACCTGTATTTGATCTATTGGTACAAGTTTCACTAAGTACAGATTCATTGTTCCTTGGCGTGGCGTGGCATTCGTCTCCGAGTTGTTAGTAGTATGTAACTAGCTAGCCAGCTTGGTCAGTTTAGACCGGCGATTGATACGGATAAGCTCTGACATTGTAACCACTGTATTTTTAATTGTTTCTGATTTGTTTTGAAACTAATACGTCGAGAGTACTTAGTAAACAGTTGCTTGCAAGTTGAAACCAATGCATCGCGAATAATGAAGTACCTCGTGGGAGGAAATGGAAGGTACAGTAGGAAATGACCAAAACCCTAATTCATATCACACTGAAGCTACAAAGCTATGCCCCTGCGTCTAAGCCTTCTCGAGTATGCTGGAATCACCTCAGAGTTTGCTGCCAGCTGTTGGCGGTCCTTAACCACCAACATATAACATCATTATAATACTAAAATAAATAGTAGGTAGGGCTTTAAACTAACATTTTCATAAGTTTTGGTGTGTACTTGACTTACAGGTGTGATATGTGGAAACACACAAAAACTATAAAGAAAACGCATATTCAGGAAACGTATTCAGAGAAGGCGCAATCCAAGAAAATAAGAAAGCCCACCTCAAACATTAAACTGGACCCATCCGTAACCGCGGGGGAGGCACAGGCCCAGAGAGCAACCGACCACCTGAAGGCGGTGGCCAGATGGCGCCTCCCAGGGACCGACCGCCCCGGGGGCGGCCGCCCCCCAGATGGCACTTCCCAGGCCCAGTTTCAGCCACAGTACTGATGGCGGTTTGCTGATGGCGGTTTCACCTCCTTCCAAGTTTAGATGCGCCAAACCGTCATAGTTTCACTATAAATAGATGGTGCTCCATCCCCTTCAACACACACCAATATTTAGAGCACTACACCTCACATTTCTACACTTGTTCTTTTAATTTAGTTGTAGTGAGCATAGCAAACCTATCAAGGGGAGGTTGTCTCCTTGGAGGGATCAAAGTCTCATCTTGGTATGAATACTCCACGGTTTTCCTCCATGAGCAAGTTCTTATCTTATTTATGTAGCAATGCAATAGAATTAGAGTATGATCTTGTTCATATTATGCTCATGACATGTAGTCTAGTTCATAGTCTATATGTTATGACCTTGATATGTTCATCAAAGTTCTTCATCGTTCATCAAATTAGTATGAATAGAGGAAGAACTAAGGATGGGATAATGGTCCGTTGTGCTATCACGGTTGCTCCTAGCCGAGCCTATCTATCTGAAGGGTTGGGGTCCCGGGAGGTTAGGAGTTGTTTCCAATTACACCGAGCGTGGTGCTCAGGTATGCGGAAATCAGCGGATATGTCGGTGCCCCACGGGCAGAGGGGTAGGTAGGCAGGTGGTGACAGCCCTGTCCATCCCTTACATTCCCCCATGTTTGGGTATTGAGTAGAAGTTCGTAAAGTCTCTATCGGCTGGCAGACTAGCTGCGGGGATCTCCCTATCATTCCAAACTTAGTCCTGATTCTAATTATATTAACTTGATGTATTTGCTATTCTTTGCATAAGCTGTATAGGACAAATGCTTGCTCACATAGTTATTCTTTATTCTTTATTTTATCTTTTATCCTTGAGGTTGGTCCGATGTGTGTGTCCACTATCTATTAAACATGATTTAACCCCTGTTTATACTATGACTACCCAATGCATCTAATAAGTGATCTTGTTTATACCAAAATCTAGATGAAATCATAATGCCTTCCTACGGGAAATTATAAATACGACACCCCTAAATACTCACGGTTGAAATGCTACAATGATAGTTCTGTGCGCTTGCAGAGTAGTCTTATTTCTTTCTGAGCTATCGATTTGCGTACCTAAGTACCATTACTTAAGGATGGTAATTCTTGTGCACCCTATGGCGCCGTGCCACAGTTTTGTATATCGTAAGTAATGACGGTTAGAAAGACCAATCTGGCACTTCTAACTGCTATTACCAGACTGCATTACCTAGGCCGGCGCCACTAAGGGCCAAGGATTTCCTTTTTGAAGTAATGGTGGTTATGAACACCAACAAGCATTTCTGGCGCCGTTGCCGGGGATGGACTTTTAGTCTATCTTTTGTAACGACGTTAAGAAATGCCAACACCAGCCAAGGCTAGTCACTACAAGAGCTATGACCATTTACGACAATTTTCTCATGACAACAATTAAATTTGTCGCTAAGTCATTCTTTTTTACAATGTTTTCTAGTTGGTGTATGACTTTGTGACTGAAAGGATCGAGGATGCCCAAGAGGGGGCGGCAGGGGGAGGGTGAATTGGGCAACTAGTAAATTTTCTGAAATACAATTCAACCTATCGCCATTTACCCAACTTCACCCCACAAGTGCACAAGTGTGATTCCAATCGAAAAACAAGTTGTGCAACCTGGAGCCAAGTCCTAAACAAGATATACTACTCTAAGAATGTAAAGAGCACAAAATAAATGCGAGAATGTAAATGAGTTAGGAAGTGCAAGCCAAGTTTTTTCCGAGGTATCGGAGAGTCGGCACTACCCACTAGTCCTCGTTGGAGCACCCACGTAAGCGTGTAGCTCTCCCTTCATCCTCGCAAGGACCAAGTGCTCTCTACGGGCTAATCCTTTGCCTCTCCGGTGCGGTGAGCCTCCGATCGCCACCAAGCAGTCTAGGTGATGCCGATCACCAAGAGTAACAAGCTCGAACTCTCACTTGACCGAGACAAGGCTAAAGAGATGGATGGATGCACACAAGTCACTCTTGTTCACACTCTAGGGAAGAAGCTCACAAGAATTGTAATTCTCTCAACCTCCCTAGGGCTCTTGCTCTCTCTCAAGGTTTCAAGGTGTTCTCAGCTGTTAGAAGTGGCAAGAGACCTCTCATGGACGAGCACAAGGAGTATAAATACCCCACACAAGCACATGAACGTTAGGCACAAAACCTTCTATTTTCGGGTGCAACGGACGAAGACAAGTTCACACCGGACGCGTTCGGTGAGCGTCCGGTGCCCCCTCCAATGGTAACTGTACCTGCTGCAGTTTGAACGCACCGGACACTCTCGGTGTCCTGTGGGCAGGCACCGGACATGTCTGTCGCTAAAAGGCCCTCTTGGGAACCTCTCTGCATGGACACCGGATGCTCTCGGCTTCGTCCGGTGCAGCGTCCGATGCTAAACCTAGAACTGCTCTAGACACCGGACGTCGAAGCCTTCGCTACAGCGCGTCCGGTGACACCAAACGTGCGTCCGACGCTCTCTGCTAACTACACTAGATGCTCTGGCCTGTGTCTGGTGCAGCGTCCGGAGCAACATTTTGGTCCCAAACTTCATCGAATCGAGAACTTTCCAGAATGAAATTTGTTCCAAATGTTCACCAGACTCTCTCTACACTCTCTAGACCTAGGTTTGACAAGTGTGCACCACACTATCATCTCCAAGCTAAGTCTAGATGAAGCTACCCATTCAAACCCCCTTAATAGTACGGCCAAAGATAAAAACAAGACCTAAACTACTCCAAGTGTCTCTTAACTTCAATCGACACTTGGAACTAGCGTACTACTATCCTGTTTTCCATCCTTTGAAAACCGAAACAAATTTCATCGCTAGGGGTTTGAACCTACATGTCATTATGACCTAACTTCTAGGTTATCCTGCAAAACACACGTTAGTCATAATAACCTCCTTGTTGTCATTAATCACCGAAACCACTAGGGCCCAGATGCTTCAATCTCCCCCTTTTTGGTGATTGGTGACAACAACCTCAAATAGATTTGGAAAGAGTAACATTTTCAAATCTTGATTTATATAAGCATGTGACATTAAGAGAACAAGGGTTAGGCATACTTATACGGACCAAGACACAAGGTACACAAGTATATAAGAATTAAGCACAAGTACCAACAAGGTTAGCTCAAAACGAATCGGAGATAAGCGCGGAAGCAACACAAGAGCTAACCAAGCCAAGAGACATGATATTAAAAATGAAATTAAGCAAACATGTCTCACAAGTCATTTCACACACAAGCATATATCACAATGCATAAAAACAATAAACATGATGCATGAGTGTATATCACAACGAAAGAAGAGCCAAATGCCATAAACTCACATGCTCCCCCTAAACCTATGGCTCTCTCCCCCTTTGGCGTCGAACACCAAAACCTAAGGGTCAGAAGGTGCAGTCGGGTCACAATGCGAGATCTGAAAGGCGGCAGTGTCTGTCTCTGACTCTGGGCTAGAGGTTCCCTGACCCTCTGTCTGCTGAACTAGAGGTGAAGCAGTCCAGGTCTGAGGCACCTCAAGTGTCTGCTGCTCTGCCTATGTCTCTACCTGAGACTGCTCAACTGTCGGCTGCTCAAGCTGCACCTGCTGGCCCTGAGTGTATGTAGCGGGAGGAACATCAAGCTATGGCTCTACTGGCTACTCCGGCACTGTCTCCATCGCTGTCGTGTCGTGGGTAGCTGGCTCAGAAGAAGCGATAGATGATGGGATAGTCTCTGTAGTCGTGTCTGTGACTGGAGCTGTCGTCATGACTGGGGGCTGGAGCTAGGGCTGAGGCTGAGGAGTAGCCATCCCTGTATGCTCACTGTAGGAAAACTCTAGGCCCCTGCTAGCTGTCGGAGTGAGCAAAGTCTGAGAAGCTGTTAACGGTGAGAACCCAGTGAATATGGGTAAAAACTGAGAGTACTGCCACTGAGGAGCCTGTGGAGGAGGAATGACCTCTGAGGCAGGAGCTGCCCGTGACTGACTCTGAAGTCCACTGGACTGTAAAGCTGGAGTAGTCAACGGCGCAGAAACTGTGGACGTGCCAGGTTGCTGTGGAGTAGTAGGAGGTGGGAGCCCTGTGAGCCTGGCCAGTGCCTCGAGCATGAACAGCTAATGCTGCATCTGCTGCTACTGGAGGAGCTACTGCTGCAGCTAGAGTGCTGCCTGCTGCTGCTGGAAGGCTACCTACTGCTATAGCTACCTCTGGAACTCATCCTGGCGAGCCTAAAACGGTGCGAGTGCGGCGGCCTGCTCCCTGGAAAAACGAGCCTGCTCCTGAGCCTGCTACTACTATGTCTGCTGTAAACTCTGAAGAATAGCATACAGTGCTGGGTCGCTCTGGTGTGTAACTGGAGTAGAGCTGGAAGTACCAGCCTCATGGTCGTGAGGAACAACATACTCGGGGATGGGCTGGTAGTCCTCATCGGTGCTGTCCGACAGAAAGTCATCGTCCACACCACCCCCAAGTGCAGCTCCCTCTGCTTGAGCCTCCTTTGCCTCTGCCAAGGCCCTGATGGCCTCGTCCTGCTCCTCCTCTATCTTAGACATGATACCAGTCCTGCGAGTCTGTCTAGGTAGAGTCCGTGGTAGTCGCCATGCTGCTAGAGGCCTCTCACGTCGAACAAGATAGGTGACGTTGTAGGCCAGGAAGCAGTGTACTGTGTCATCGAACTCAGAATGGACATCAGCTGGAATCTGAGTAACTACTCTAATGATCAAGTGACAAATCCAGTGACCATATGGCATACGTCTGCTCTCCCTAAATCCCTCAGCAATCAGATCCTCTATCTTAGAGATAATCAAGTCCCACAAGTCAAAGGGCTCCTGCCACACAACGTGAGCCAAGAGCCAAAGCTGTAACCTGGTGATCCCCTCACGGTAACCCTCTCATGGCAAGATCGTCCTCCTCATAAGTGCATCTAGGACTCTGGTGAGAAAAGTGAGGTCCTTCGAAAGACGGCTAGAACCCTCTCCAAACGGCTGCCTGAAGCACTCCTTGACAAAGTCAACGGAAGGGTCTATGCCATCGTGAGGGCGTCGAGGCGGGTCAGTCCTGTCATAACACAGCTGGTGGATCCTGGTCTCTGAAGCCTCAAGCCTGAAAATCTCCCTGAAACGGTCTGCATACACACGGTGGTGCCTACCAGCAAAGGCAAAGTGAATCCACCGGTGCTCCGGGTCAATCTACAAAGAAGCGTAGAACTCCCTAACCCAAGACTCTGCATACTCCCCTCTCCTGCTCATCATCTCTAAAAGCCCTAGGAGGTAGGTCAGGTAAGGTTGGATGTCCTCTCTAACCTGGGCACAGATAGCATCCAAAGAGATCACCCTATGGGCGCTGAACTAAGTACCGGCTCTGAGGAACGCCCAGTAAAAGTCCTCGTACAGCGGGTGGTAGAACCGAGGGCCGGCTCTAGGATCCCGCTGCGCAAGGAATCAGTGATCAAACGGGACGCACCTCAAGGTCTGCACCTACCTCGCTGTCACTGTGTGAAGGTCATATCTCTTCAGATATGTGTCTCTACGAGCTGGAGGTGCTCGGGCCCCATGCCTCTGAGTATCCTTCCTAGGATTTGGAGGCTGTGCAGTCTGATGACGTGAATACTGACGCATTGATGGTGTCTCGTCTAGCTGCTCTGGCTGCTCCTCTACCTGCTCTGCTGTCTCTGTGCCCGTTGCCTACTCAGTCTGCTGTGTAGAACCTCTGGTGACAATCAACTGAACAAGCTTCCCCAACTAACATAGTCTCTGTCGGAGGGGAGTGAGCCATGGAAGCCTGTCTCTCGACGTCAAGCAAGGTCTCTCTTTCCTCTACTGTGACAGGAGTGGCACCAATCACTATACCACCCCCACGACCACCTCTCTCTGCCCTCTCAGCTGCTACTGCCATTGCTAGTGCCTGAGCTACATCCCTCTCCTCTCTGGTGCACTTCTTCTTCTTCTTTGGCTGCTCTACCACCGGCCCCTTGCCCTTGTCACCACCTGGTGGGTGAGAGGGCGGTGCTGGGTCGTCCTCTGGAGCTCCCCCAGCTCGCTTAGTTCGGGCCATCACGCCACGAACAAGCAAACCAGGCGAGTGAACGCTGAAAAACCTGACGAAACACTCCCTCTGATCCGCTGATTACTGCCGCTGAGAACCACTGACAGCTACCAAGAACGACTGCCACTGCCTGTGAAGAAGTGTGGAACTGACACTCAGAAGCTTAGCCTCGTTCCGTATCCATGGGCTTGGCCCCCGATTCAATCTGACAGTGACCCTGCTACAAGATAGAATAGAGAGGTTCACATAAGCATTAAATAATCTAGGAAGACGAAGATCCTATCAGAAGCAAGCACATGGAAAGAATTAGAATGAAAAGGCTCACTACCTAGGTGAGAAGCTGATCCTGCGAAGAGGAACGAACAACCACGAACAGGGCACCACAGGGCAAGGCAAATCACTGCACGATCATAGGGCATGTGTCAAAGACAAGAGCAATGACCATGTATATGCAATGAAAACGGAGACCTAGAGCTGTGGTAAGCAAAGGTAGTACCACACGGACGAAGATAGCCTCCACAAGCCCTAAGTCAAGAGAAGCATCACCTAACCACCCTTGAATCACTGAAATTTGCAAAAGAAATTCTCTTAGGCATTAAGTCAAACACTTTGCATACACATTAGTACAAGGGGCTAGGGCAAGATTCAAGGATAGGAGCTCACCACCAATCCGGAGTTAAGCAAGGAGGAGAAGGAAGAACCCCTCAAGAGGTGTACGAGGCTAAGCTCGTTGGCGAGAGAAACTACGGCGGAGAGGATGGCCACGGCGGCACGGCTACGGGGCGACTCACTAGAGTGAGAGCACCCCCGAGAACAGAGGGCACGCGCCGAGCACAGACGCGATGGAGACCGGCGGCGCGGACGCTAGCGAGCGAGCGCGGTGGTGCGGTGAGGACCGCATGACCCGGCGGTGCTTAGGGCATGGGGAGGCACAAGCGGCGTACGGGCGGCGGTGAGGGATGAAAGGGATAGGAGTGTGGGCCCCACGGTTATAAGAATTTAAAGCGCCGGTTAATGTTGCACCAGACGCTCCGACGGTTGCACCGGACGCGTCTGGTGAACCACCCGAGAGCATAGATTCACATCGGATGCGTCCAGTGACCGACTATCGTACGCTCGCAGCGTCTGGTTTAGTCTTCTGGTCCTTCTTGTTGAAATCACACCGGACGCCCTGAAATCATCACCGGACACCCTGAAATCATCACTGGACGTGCCAAACGAATGGCTTCGGCGTCCGGTGCTCCTGTTCATCTTCAGTGCAGGGCTGCTGTTTACACCAGAATTTGGTCGGCCAGGAAATATCACTGGCAGTAAGTTGATCTGGGAAATTGCGTTGCTCCATATGCATCACGTATGATTTGTTGGGTGATTGAAGGTGCTCAAAGGAAAGGAAGCTGACTGGAATTTATATTATTTAATTATCAAGTCAAGCTGATCAAGTCATGTGTGCCATGTGAATTGAGGAGTTGAGTCCAGTAGCTATACAAGCCAAGAGCCGAATCAGTGTTCACTGCTTATTTAGAGTTATTGTCTGATTATACTTGGCAGGGAATGACATGTGCATCATCATGAGAATAAGAGAAGAAGGAAGTATACCAGGATTCGGTGATTAGCTATGGGAAGTGCTCGTGCACGAAGGTCAACTAAAATATTTGGCCGTGTTTATTTCTGAAGAAGCAAATAAGGCAAGTAACAAGATAGCACAAGACTCGGGATGTTGGCTAATACAAGAAAATCATGTTTCTTATTTGCCCAAGTGCTCCTCACATGAATATGGAAAGCAAGAAGACTAAATGAACGGAAGACGCGTGTACTGGATAGCTAAGTGTTGGATTCCGTATATGAAGGAAACAAAGATACGGCAAGGAGAAAAAAAAGGATTATTCTGTTGAACTTGCTAGTTACGTAATCTTTTTGTTATTCCTAAGACTGTACACCTTTGTCTATATAAGGAGGAGGTGCGGCAATTGTAAAACCCCAATCAATCAATCAATATAACAATACAGTTCCTTTTTTCTGGCCTCCGGCCAAAAAACCCTACGAATAGGAGTAACATAGATCTGGCGAGTTCTTCGACGAGTTGGGTGTCATCCGCTGGACGCCAAGCTTACTGTAAGTACTGCCACGCTCGTGTTTATCATGTACGGCCTGTATGATTCAGCCTCGTACCCCACTGCTAGATAGATTTGACTAGTTATCCATCCTCTTTGAGGATTAGTTATCAGCTCTAAGTAAAATTGCCATGTTTAGTTAGATTCGCTAAGTTACCAAGATGTTATCTGTTCTTTATTGTTTATTTTATTTGTATAACATCTTCTTACCCGATCAAGATTGCATAGTATTGACCTTAGATCTATACAAAAGCATTCATCTGTGTTTTGTTCGTGCTTGTATCCTGTCACGCTAGTTGCTTTCTTGCTTTTATCGGCAAATCTTTTTTGCAATCTGTGGGCCTTCTAGACCAGCTCTGTATTCGTACTAGGTTTGCTTGTGGCTATTTTTTGGGGATAGATCTAGACGGGTGCAAAGCCGCGGGCCTTTCAGACCAGTTTTGTATCGATACCAGGTTTATACCTAGACCTGGCCACCGCCAGGCGTTCTGCATCACAGACCCTATATCGGCTGAGCAGCCGATGCAGCTGTGCTTGCTTACTGCACGTTGTATTTTCCTGATCTCTTTTATGTGTTGTCTTGTGTTTTGATTATGTCAAGATCGATTTAAATGCGTTAATTAGCTGTAACGATCCGATCGATCCTAATTAATGGATGTGACAGATTGAGACATGTTTTGGTGCATAAGACAATGCATAGATTGGATCTATTTAATATAATTTGCCTTCATTCATGTTATCTCTGAATCGGTTAATAAGGAATCGGATGTTTCTATTATATTCATGCAATCGGTTCATACGATTGGATATCGGCTTTCTAGCCGATAGCCAAAAGAGAAGGCCCATTGGGCCGGATATTTGAAACCACCTGGAGCACACCAGTGGTTTCGCATTGTGTTACTGATCAACCTTTTCTCCCTTATCAATTGTAGGTCAAATTGACTGGCACGCTTGGATATTCATCGGTGCTCATCCACGCCGATTGTCGAAGCTAGCTGGGTCTGTTCGCCCCGCGCTGCACAGGACCGTTTCAGCTTCGCTGGTGTGCTGAGTGCGGACCAGATTTTGTGCCAACATACTTTTTGGGACGCCCGGTGGGACCACAATCATTTGATCAAGAAGTCAGTCGGTTCATCAATTCTAGTTCAACTTTTCCGGATGACAAGATTTTGCCACCACTTCTCAGATTTGCAAGCCGATCCTTTGCAAATGAGTGCCTATTGTGGCGCGTGAGAATATATTGACACTCAGGTGACAAGTCGAGAAGATCAAAAGCTGTGCCGTTGTACTTCACCACACAAGAAATGTTGCATCGGCTAAAAAAAATACTATATACTCATGTGTGCCGTATTTATTAAGGGAGATACAGATGAAAAATTAATCCATGTATGTGCAAGGCACATCTTGGGATTTGAGAAGGAACATACGCACATATGTGAGATGATGGCCGATGCACGTGATTTGTTCGGATGGTTATTCTGGGCTGATGATTTCTGATAGAGTGATATAGGTTGGTTCAAAAATCGGCTGTTCTATAGTGCATAGAGTCCGTTTAGATTACCATGTGCTGATATGTACGCACAATGCATACATGAAAAGTGATTGAAACTTTGGAAGCCAGAAACCAACTGGGTTACGTTTGCATGTGTGAGATCCTAACCCACCATATGAAGCCGATCACAAAAGATTGTTCAAAAGGGGGATTGGCAAGGATCGGCTATTACAAGGGAAGGTGCTCACGTACGGAGTTAGCTGATCATAAATGGGATTTATATTATTCAGCTACTCGTGGCGCGTCAGGCGTGCCTCAAGGAAAACCGAGTCAGAGGTCAACATGCTAAGGGAAAACTGATGGAGAATACAGGGAGCATCGATTGGTCTTATCGGAAGTCTAATACTGAGTTGAGAAATCTGCATTAACTGAAGGGAATATTTTATCGGCTAAAGCCGATCTTAATATAGCAACAATTCAAGATCGGACTCAAGAGTATTTTTTTTGGCGAAAAGCTGTGTTGCCAGAAAATGACCCAACAGAAACAGAGGAAGCAGCCCAACACGAAAATAACAACTCTGCCGACTCATATTTACATTGGATCGGCACAAAAGCCAGTCGGCAGAGGCAAAAAATAAATAGCAAGAGCCACACTTAAGTCTGCAGCTCATGGGTATAACAGCTTGATCGGTCGACGGACTAGAAGATGTGCACCTTGAGGATATATGAAAGCCAGCTGGAAATTAAATTAAATTAAGTTGGCTTATAAAAGGAAATTGACTATCAGTTAGTTGATTGCCGCCGCCAATGGAGTCGTGACGACGGAAAAAGCTAGGACCAACCAAGAAAATTACCTCCTCGTAATCATCCAGATTTTGAAGGGAATTGTTATACTGACTGAATAGAGTTATCATCAGTTGATGATTGTTATGCCGAGTTTGAGTATTCTGGCCAATTGAGAAGCCATACGAAAAGGTGCCAGAAGGTATTATTCAGCAAATACGAATCCAGGTTCGCATGCAGCTTGTATAAAAAAATAATAATAATGTAGGAAAGTGCACGTACAAACGAGAAGCATAGTATTAATAGCCGATCAGCTCTGAGCAAGAAAAACAAGAAAATCGGCTAATGAAATCGGCTCTTTCGGAGATGGATCTGTTGTGCACGTATTGAATTATTTTTGTTGCCGCCAAAGTCATGAAGGACTACTTCAGATCACTTAGTGCAACAAATGTACAAGATAGATTGTATCGGTTGTCGGCAAAGGTGTATATCATCTTTCAAGGATTTGGATCTCCGTTGTTTGTTTCAATCGGCTATTGAACAGCTGATTCACCAAAATATCAAAGCTAATAATCATGCTTATTGACTCAATAGCCGATTATAGTAGACTCGGGGACCAGTTTCCGATGGGCTGGAATAGAAGTTCAATTTAATCGGCTCAAAAAGAAATTATGTGGTAGACCACAGACTGACTGTTATCTTGGGCAGAAGAGCATAGCGAAAATCTTAGCCGATCGCAATCAAAGCACCGACCTTGTCCTTGGTTTTGATTCATAAAGGTTCGGTAAACAAGTATTCTTTTGGTCACTAAAATGGGTCATTCAGTGGAGACATGATCGGCTCGAAGACGTCGAACCCGTGGAGCTTTTATATCTCAAGTGGGGCCACTGCATGGGTGAACCGATGGGAAATATGGATATATTATTTGGCTTTGCATGCAACGGAAGATCAAAGAGAGAGAGTTGCATCTCCACTTGATGGGGAAGAAAGGCCATTGGATGTCGCTGCTGCCATCTGGTCCTGCTGAATGTGAGATGGTCTAGCTATTGGGTGTATCAGGATTAATTGATGAAGATTGGAGCTTTCATGCAGTATGAAGATTGTTTCCAAATGCATAGCCGATTAATCTGACTACTCGAGCTGATGCTTTGTGCACCACACCGGCTCAGCTACTTGATCCCACATCCGGTGGAGAGCTAACACGGGAGAAGACGGAGATCAGCATAGTCGTGTTTCAGAACGTCGTCAACTTGCCGAGACTGCACTTCTTCCCTAGCATTTACATTGACCCATATATATGGGATAGCCGATTTCGTCAACACAAGAGCCGATTTAACTGGCCCATCGGCACACCCCAGCACAGTGATGTATCGGCACGCATGCAGGGCCTGGGCCGTTTTGCAGCGAAAACAGAGACCACCAGACAGAGCTGATGGCAATTACTGGGGAAGTCTGCACGATCATGCATTGAAAGAAAAAGAAACTGCTTTCCCCATTGAGTCTAATCTTTTTACTACCAAGCTGATCGCAACTGCTCAAAAGCCGATCAGCTCCTAATCGGATAAGACGGAGGAACGACTAGGAGTTCAAAAGATCGAACGTGAGCAAGTCATCAGTTCAGGAAAGCAGATTGCAGGATCGAAAGATCTACATACTCCTGGGATTTACTGAGTATGATTATACTGTCCCACTTAAAAGTAAGTGTTGACACCGTTTTTCGGCACGTGTCAATAAGGATCGGAAGACTAAACTAAATCGGCAAGAAGGTGGTTATTCTCCAGTATTGCTTCTGAGTTGCCGATGGATGATTGCCGATAAAGGACATGTTGATCTCGTACATTGCCGATGAAGCCAGAGGACTGTTGCCGATGGAGAGAGAGGCATGGTTGCCGATGGAAAGCAGAGCTGAAGAACGTGAAAAGCAGGGCTGAATCATTATCGATGAGTTTTGCCGATGGAATCTACAGAGATGAGGAGTGCCGATAGAGGTTTCATCGTAAGCAATGGATAAGAAAACTGGCAATATTTATGCCAATATTTTAATAGTTTACTTTTGAGTCCGACCTTGGTACGAGTCATTATTTTTTATTCCTTAGAGATAAGACTTGTTTAGGTAATACTTTGTCGTGTCTGTTTAGGACTTATAGTGCCAGGGTATAAATATATACCGAGAGACAATGTAAAAAAAGGTAAATCAATCAAATACAACAAATCTACTACTTTTATCTACTTTTCAAGCAATCTACTTTTCGACGACTTCGTCACCAGTACCTTTTCCTTTTCAACGAGTTCTTTCAAGAATCGACGGGCTGCATCAACTTGATCTCCGGCGACCTTGCAGGTTCCGCGTCTACCAAGTACGATTCAGGCTTTGACATCCGGGCGTATCGCTGTCGTCTCGTCTGATCTGTTTAACAGTTATCGAATATCCTCTGAGCTTTGACGTCCGGGCGTATCGCTGTCGTCTCGTTCGGGTTTTATTCAAATTTATCATCCTTGTCGATTAACAGGTCAAATCGACTGGCACGCCTTGATATCGAGCTTGGGTATTAGCCCAGTGTGTTTGCAGATCTGACGTCTTTTTGCATCAACACATCTTTTGGCACGCCCGGTGGGACCAAGTCAACAGATTTATCATGAAGAATATTACTGATATCACTCCAGAAAACATCATCGAGATATCAGAATCAAATCTCAAGGAGGATCAGAGGCAAGCCATGGAGAAAGCTATGAAGGATTACAGGCAGCTCTGCTTGAAGTCTTTCAGCATGAATAGGGGAGGAGAAGTCATCCAGAAGCAAGATCTGCCGTTGCCTCAGCAGGTAACCTTTGACTCTAACCCTGATAAATTACAGGAGATGGTTAATTTTGCGTTAAATCAAGCTTTGATCAACCACTCCATCGTGCTGTCCAATACTGTCTACAATGCTGTTGTGCAAATGTTAAGGGACGGACAAGCACCAGGGTATGTCGGGCCGGCATATCATCAGCCAGGATCGGCATCTACCAGCACTCCATCGGCAACTCCAGCCGTTGAGAGTATGGAAGCGCCTACTCTTTCAGCTATATCAGGACCATCCGTCATTGAAGCCACATCGATAGGATCAGATCTAATATCTCAGGAGAGGCCTAGTACTTAGTTGAGCACAGATCTATCGGCATCGGCAATGTCAGGTCCTTCAGGTTAACATAGTCAAACTGCTGCTAATTGGTGGGGATACGGTATGCCTCCAGGTCCATCTACTGCCAACTCTGGACTGCCTCAAGTGCATGATGTAGCAGGGAAGTGTCCAATGACATCGGCTACTCCAATTCGGCCGGTGGCTCAAGCGCCGCATTATTCTACTGTACCTCCTGCTATACAGCCATTGTCAATGGGATTCTATGCACCTCCGCAACAGATATCTTATGCGAATCCATTGACTAATTCTCCACCAGTTCAACAGAGAGCTTTCACTGCAGAGCAGCCCGTAGTACCATTCATATCTCAGTCTGGATTACCTGCAATTCAGGGCAATTATGCTGGCTATCATCCATCTATACAAGAGCATCAATTTTCTGCAAGCTATCAGCCATCGGCAAGCCAGGTGCCGATGAGTTACAATCTCAATTGGTCAGGGCAAACGCCAATTCAGCAACCTGCTATTCAACGAAGCCACCAAGCAATAGGGACTCAATGGTATAGTCCACAGACAACTTTCCAGGAACAAGCATCGACAAAACAGCCGATGAACTTTACTCCGCAGATTGGTGCCGTGAATATGCCGATTTATCCAAGCCAAGTGCCACAGGGGTATGTAGAAGCATATCAGCCAACGCCTCCAGTAGAGATCCAGCCAGTGCATCGGCAAGATCAGGATGCACTCTTGACCGATAAGATTGCAGAAGTGATGAAAGAACAATTTGGGATTCATCCCAAGGTCGTTACATACTCTTATCAGACTCCATACCCTTCATCTTGTGATTCAATTCCTTTCCTGAATCGGTACAAGGTGCCAGATTTCACTAAGTTTTATGGGCAAGATGATACGTCAACAATGGAGCACGTCAACCGATTCATTATCCAGTGCGGGGAAGCAACGAACAGGGATGAGCTGAGGATCCGTTTGTTCTCCTCCTCTTTGTCTGGATCAGCATTCGCGTGGTTTATATCATTGCCACCGAACTCTATTCTTACTTGGACCAATCTAGAAAGATAATTTCATAAGTACTTCTTTGCTGGTGTCCATGAAAAGAAGCTTACCGATTTAATGAAATTAAGACAGCGAAGCGACGAATCGGTAGAGAGTTTTGTGCAAAGGGTACGAGACATGAAGAACAAGTGCTACAGCCTAGTGCTTGATGACCGCCAGTTAGCTGGTTTGGCTTTCCAGGGTTTGTTGCCGCATCTCAGGGACAAATACGATGCTCAGGAGTTTGAAAGTTTAAGTCATATTGTGTAGAGGGTCTCTGATCAAAGTGCTCAAGCTCCAGAACATAGAAAGAGATGGAACAAGAAGGTGTCCTTCGTAGAGGCAGAGGAATCAGATTCAGATGAAGAACCAACTATCGGCCTGGCTGAGTGGGTAAAAGGTAAAAAACCTTTATCTTGTCCTTTTGGTCAGAAAGAGCTAGAGAAATTCACGTTTGATGTCACAAAGGCCGATAGAATATTTAATCTGCTACTTCAAGAGGGCCAAATCAAGCTATCACCCAATCATGTGATTCCATCGGCAGATGAGCTGAAGAAGATAAGGTACTGTAAATTTCATAATGCAACTTCACACAGTACCAATGACTGTAAGGTTTTCAGACAGCAGTTGCAATCGGCAATTGAATCTAGGAGGATCAAGTTTGACAACTCTAAAGCTCAGAGGCCGATGAAGATTGATCAACATCCTTTCCCAGCAAACATAGTGGAGGCTGTAAACAAGACCAAAGTGTTGACATTGGTAAGCGCTAAGAGGAGAGCATCGGTGGATCCTAGAAATCAAGCAACTACCGATGACTTGAAGGGGAAAGAGATAGTTGAAGAAGGCAGTAGTTTAAGAAGGCCTCCTAGACCAGCTCCGTATAGAATTCCAAGTAACCGCTATCGGCATCGGCAAGAGGAGTTGCGTTGGGAAGTGTGGCATCGGCACAAAGACCATTGGAGATGCCCCTTCTTCATTTATTGTTGGGAAGAAGGCATTAAATTGCCTACTGTTGATAGTTGCCCCGAGTGCAATGGTTATGATTGAACCGATCAGGCAGAAAGAAGGCCGCGCTATGGTGATCGGAGCAGATACATCGGTAAGCCGATCAGAGAAGGGGTATCGGTACATGATTGGCTGGGGGGCAGGACCAGTGTACATGAAAGGCTGGGCAGGCATGCTGACTGTTTGCTGATGAATCAAAAGGAGCTTGAGGAGATGACCAATGCAGGAATCCCTGACGAAACAATACTCTGCAGGGATCCCAATACAAATTCCCCAGGTTCACGTGCAAAAATTTACCAACCCGTCTGGGAGACGAAGCTTCCTCAATGGTGCCCTAAAGGTTTAACGAGGACTCAAAAGAGGAAAATGCAATGTGAGCACAAAGAGGAAAGTTCCCGTGGAGCAGAAACTCAAGTATGACGGCTGAAGCACAAAAGTGAAAGTCCATCGGCAGACATCAACATGGTTTTCTTATTGCCGATGAGATTCTTAGCACTTGCCAATAAAAAAATAATAATATATGTATAGATAAAGTGCTTGTTCAAAAAGAATGTATCGGCACTACGTTAATGTGAAGTTTTACAAATTACCGGTACATCACATTGCCGATGAAAAGGGAGGTTTACAAGTTCAACAATGTGTGGATAGTTGATATCGCACGCAGGCGAATTTGGTCAGCTTCCTCCAGTATCTTTGCATCTTCATCGGCATTGCCTTCAACTGGCTTGATCTTCTTCTTGAGCACCAGCGTCTTGAGGACTTGGTTGTCCCTTTCTTGCTGAAGAGTCTTGACAGCTTCGGGCATTTGGGCCTTCTCATGATTTGCTGCGTCCAAGGCTTCTTTAATCTATCTCAGCTCCGCTAGCAGGGCTTCTCTTCTTGCCGATAGTTGAGCAATCGTGTCCCCCAGATCTGCACAAGAGGCTTCTAGCTTACCGATGTCTTTGTGCTTCTCATCGGCAAGTTGCTTATGCTTCATCATGTCCTCCTGGAGTTTTGCCTGAGTGGATCTATCGGCAATCCGCTAGGTAGCCCTCTGATACTGCAACTGCCGACTCTCCAGATGTGCAGCTTGGAAAAGTGCTTCCTCAACATCGGCAGCAATATGACCTCAAATTCCTTTAAAAGTTGCTCTTGCAGAATTAGAATCCTGGATCAGTAAAAAGGTCTCCTGTTGCAGCAATGATAATAGCGTCTCTAGCTTTGACTTGGTTTCAGGTGATAGAACTCCAAGGGCTGGAGCAGAGCTTTCTTTAGAATCTTCATCATCGGGAACAATCCCACTGATAGAGAAGGAAAATAGACTATCGGGGGAATCTTGCTCCTAAAAAGGAAAAGGTAATGTCAGCAGAAGAACCCAAAGTGTTAAGGGTTATCTAAGGGAGTTAACTCACCTGTTTCAAGGCAATCTCTCACCTTTGGCTCGAAGAAGCAACCTCAGGTACAATTGCCGATGACGTTTCTTGTGTTGGTACCTCAATTGGTTGCTGCTGCAACACCGGTGCCGATGAAGATCCTTATATGGGTACAATGGCCGATGGAAGAGCAGTTGCCGATGGAGAAGTCTGCACAGATACGTTAGGCGATATCGGGCGAGGCGAGGACGCCGACGGAGATGGTGTAAGTCTTGCCCGCTTGGATTGTGATTCTTCGCCCGATGAAGCCTTACGCTTATGCTGTAAGATATCGGTGTCGGATGGCTGGGGGGCATCGGCAATGGATGGCTGAGAAATCGGTACACTTGGAATGGTTGCCGATGCAATCACTCAGTGCTGCTAGAGAGACAGATGAGTAAAAGTGGGGCGACGAAGGTTTGAATAAAGAATACCTCTGGAGAATCATCGAGGACAACAAGGTGGGGCGACGAAGGTGCTGCAGGAGGAGACAAAGGGCGAATTACCGATGAAGATTCTAGTGGTGTAGAACTCGCGCCCTGAAATGTGAAATCGGTAAATCACAGCAATCGGCATCTGCAAAAGAAAGTGAGGTGGTTACCTGAGATGTCTGTGCCAAAAATGTGACCGATTTGGTGCTCTTCTTGGTACGACCACGGCCCACTGGAGCATCTAGCGAGGGAGCTTTATGGCCGATGATGGATACCGGGGAGATCGGTTGCAACCGTATGACTTTGCCACTCTTACTTAATGTTGGAACTGGGTCATCGACCTGTTAAAAAGGGGTTAGTTGCCGATAGATTCAAGGGGAGTTGAAAGAAGTGTAGAGGGTCAGACTTACCGCATCGGCAGGGATGGCGTGATCGGGATCAATGAGGTTCCAGTAAAAATGAGGAGATGCAAAGAATAGTTGCTCTTTCCATTCTTGCCACCATAGTTTGAAGGACTCGGTGACAAAAGAAGCCGGTACCCAATCAGTTAGATCGACATTAGAGGTATCGGCATCGGGAAGGAGAGAAACAATCTTGTGCCAATCCACACGGTTCGCAATAGTCTCTCTCAGTTTAATCACATCGGCAAAACAGAGGTTGATGGGCAGTTGTCCAAAAGCTAATTGCCTTGCTGCCACCGATGGATAATAGAGCTCGTATGTGGGATTAATGTTCTTCCCGCTTCCAAATATGTTAACCGGGATGGCACAAGGGGTGATTATTGCACTAAGAATGTCGGCATCCTGGTTCAAAGCCTCATCGGTAAGCTTAAAGGAAAGAGGGAATCTTGCTGCTTCATAAACATACGGGACCCAGGCCCGAAGCTTAGAGGGGATGCCGATGTAGAATCTGTGGAAGAGATTGCCGATCTAGACTCTATTTGCCTCTGCCCCTGGTAATACTGCCAGTGCTTCTCCGAAGTTGACAGGGGGGCGCGTTGCCGATTCTTCTTCCCCGAGTTGATAATCTTCAGGAAGACTTCGAGGGAATTGCTGGGCGAATAGATCAATGTGGAAATACTTGTGCATATGGGCGTTCAACCACATATTGATGAACCACCAAGGGCCCCCTAGATTGCCGATAGATTTGCCTTGCAGCAGCCTTTGTGACACCTGGTGAAGGAGGTGGTAGACTAAGCCAAGAAGGTATCGGCCCAGTGGGAGTCTGACGCCACTAGCCAATAGCTCTGCTGCAGGAAGGTGCATGTTGGTCGGTCCAACTGTTCTGCCGCAGAAAATAAATTTCTCAAGCCACATATTCAAAAAAGCCGAATGCTCCCTATGACTGACTGAACCAGATTTCTTATACTCGCTGATATAGCCAGTCCAGCCACCAATGTTCCTGGTGGTCAGCCGATGCTCAGGTTTTCGCTGGAACAGTGAGTTGTCATCGGCAGAGGAGATGTCCAAGCCAGTGAGCATGGACACATCGGCAAGAGTGGGAGAAGCTGGCCCATGTTTGAAGATAAAGGCATCCAGGGTATCCGACCAGAAATAGGAGGCGGCAATTAACAATGACTTATTCCTCTCCATATCGGCAATAGATATTCTGATGCATTGTTCTAATTTGCGTTTCGCCCAATATAGCTTCATTGGTCTGGCAACCCTCAAATACTAATCTTTTCATCCCTTGGTGGTTTTTGGCCAGGATCGGAAGGTATCAGTCCAGAATCCCAAGTCAAAATTCTGAGCTCTAAAGGGGATTCGATTGGTTTCTGCGTTTATGATGTCGGTTGGGTCTGGATTTCCCATTGGGCCTAGGCAGATAAAGTGATTCTGATGCGTTGGAATGAGAAGATTATTACAAAGTTCCTGAGATTAAAGATTGGGAATAAGGAAGAGTCACGAACTGCGTGAAGAAGGAGAAACAAAATGTCAGAGGATGGGCAAAAGAAGAAGACTAACCTTGGGGACGTCAAAACGGATAGCCATGGCCGCGACGAAGATGGAGAAGGCAAAGAATGCTAATGGAGGCTAAGGATCACCGTCAAGAGTGCCGATGATCGAGTTCGTCGAAGGATCGCCTGTTGATGTCGCCGCTGGAGAGAGAAAAGCTAGGGTTTGAATCGCAGATGAAAAAATGGGCCGCCGCAGAGAAAGCATTATATGGGCCTGTCGGTACAGGATTTCCACTACCGCGCGCGCAACTCTCGAGGAGAAGTTCAAGCGGTTTGGGTAATCATGACCTGGAGGAAATTTCGGCGCATAAAGTATTTTATACTCCAAAATTGGGGGGCATGTGTTGACACCATTTTTCGGCACTTGTCAATAAGGATTGGAAGACTAAACTAAATCGGCAAGAAGGTGGTTATTCTCCAGTATTGCTTCTGAGTTGCCGATGGATGATTGCCGATAAAGGACATGTTGATCTCGTACATTGCTGATGAAGCCAGAGGACTGTTGCCGATGGAGAGAGAGGCATGGTTGCCGATGGAAAGCAGAGCTGAAGAACGTGGAAAGCAGGGCTGAATCATTATCGATGGGTTTTGCCGATGGAATCTACAGAGATGAGGAGCGCCGATAAAGGTTTCATCGTAAGCAATGGATAAGGAAACTGGCAATATTTATGCCAATATTTTAATAGTTTACTTTTGAGTCCGACCTTGGTACGAATCATTATTTTTTATTCCTTAGAGATAAGACTTGTTTAGGTAATACTTTGTCGTGTCTGTTTAGAACTTATAGTGCCAGGGTATAAATATGTACCGAGAGACAATGTAAAAAAAGGTAAATCAATCAAATACAACAAATCTACTACTTTTATCTACTTTTCAAGCAATCTACTTTTCGATGACTTCGTCACCAGTACCTTTTCCTTTTCAACGAGTTCTTTCAAGAATCGACGGGCTGCATCAACTTGATCTCCGCCGACCTTGCAGGTTCCACGTCTACCGAGCACGATTCAGGCTTTGACGTCCGGGCGTATCGCTGTCGTCTCGTCTCATCTGTTCAACAGTTATCGAATATCCTCTGAGCTTTGACGTCCGGGCATATCGCTGTCGTCTCGTTCGGGTTTTATTCAAATTTATCATCCTTGTCGATTAACAGGTCAAATCGACTGGCACGCCTTGATATCGAGCTTGGGTATTAGCCCGGTGTGTTTGCAGGTCCAACGCCTTTTTGCATCAACGGTAAGAATGTTCTAGTTTTTCAGTTACTCTGTCTTATATTTCTCTAGTACCTAGTTTGCAACTTATTATTCTCCGAGATTTGAGTTTGTTACTAAGATTCTCATCCTAAAACTTAAAACATAGCGGTTTGCAAATACATGATCGTCGTCTAAATTGTTGTAAGTTATGATACGATATTATGGAATTTGCTATGATTCTTATTCTGCGACAAACTTGACAACCGGAGATTTTATTTTTAAAATATATATAAAAATTTAAAAGTTCCTCGGTGATGTGCTTGTCAAATTGTTGAGATCTGAGTAGAGATTCTTTTTATGCACTCATGATATGCTAACTCTCACACTGAGGGTTACACAAAAACATGTCATCCATCCACCAAATAAATTTGGAACTCTATCATTAAAGTTTTTCTTTGCTTAAGAGGAAGATATGGGCTATGCAAAAAAATGTTTTTTTAAAAAAAGGGTGCAAAATGCCCACAAAAAAATGACAACAAAGAAAAAGAAAACAATGGGTACAAAGATGCTCGCCTAAGAGAAAACAACGGATACGAAGATGCCCGCCGGAAAGAGAGAGCCCATATACTCCAATTAATGCAAAGGGAAAGAGTTATATGAAAAGAGTTAAAAAAAACATTGGACATTTCCCGCACTTGCACATCTTGATCTTAGTGTGTGATTTGTATTTTCTTGGATCCACTTTTTGACTTAGCAAAATTATGTGATGATTGAAAATATCATTTTAGGAGCTTGCTTTTATTTAAAAAAATCTTCATAACCTTCGGGAAGAAAGATTATCAAAGATAAGAGAATAGCAATTCTATACATTTGTTCTATCTTGCAACCGCCCAAGACTTGGAAAAGCCAAAAGCACCACATGGGTTGAGAGAAAAGGGTGAGCGATTGCTAACTCATTCAATTCAAGGTAGAATATTTTGTTGTACATATGGTACCATTGAAATGTAATCGGCATTGTAGCAACTCATGATTATGTTTGAGATGGCCAAAGTTGGAAGACAAAAGGGATGATATTTATTTATTTATGAGACTCCTGGTTCGGCTGGTATTTATTGAAAGAAAGCGCAATATTGTCAGATCAAGAAAGATGAAGACCATCATATTGAAATAGTTCAAAGCATGAAAATTCATACTCCCGAACTAGAGGGCCTGTGTTTACAGCAGAATTTGGTCGGCCAGAAAATATCATTGACAGTAAGTTGATCTGGGAAATTGCGTTGCTCCATATGCATCACGTATGATTTATTGGGTGATGGAAGGTGCTCAAAGGAAAGGAAGCTGACTGGAATTTATATTATTTAATTATCAAGTCAAGCTGACCAAGTCGTGTGCGCCATGTGAATTGAGGAGATGAGTCCAGTAGCTATACAAGCCAAGAGCCGAATCGGTGTTCACTGCTTATTTAGAGTTATTGTCTGATTATACTTGGCAGGGAATGACATGTGCATCATCATGAGAATAAGAGAAGAAGGAAGTATACTAGGCTTCGGTGATTAGCTATGGAAACTGCTCGTGCACGAAGGTCAATTAAAATATTTGGCCGTGTTTATTTTTGAAGAAGCAAATAAGGCAAGCAACAAGATAGCACAAGACTCGGGATGTTGGCTAATTTAAGAAAATGATGATGTTTCTTATTTGCCCAGGTGCTCCTCACATGAATATGGAAAGCAAGAAGACTAAATGAAGGGAAGACGCGTGTACTGGATAGCTACGTGTTGGATTCCGTATATGAAGGAAACAAAGATATGGCAAGAAGAAAAAAAAGGATTATTCTGTTGAACTTGCTAGTTAGTAATCTTTTCGTTATTCCCAAGACTGTACACCTTTGTCTATATAAGAGGAGGTGCGGCAATTGTAAAACCCCCAATCAATCAATCAATACAACAACACAGTTCCTTTACTCCGGCCTCCGGCCAAATAACCCTAGTAGTAGTAGTAACGTAGATCCGTCGAGTTCTTCGACGTGTTGGATGTCATCCGGTGGATGCCAAACTTGCTGTAAGTACCGTCACACTCGTGTTTGCCATGTATGGCCTGTACGATTCTGTCTCATACCCCACTGCTAGATAGATTCGAGTAGTTATCAATCCTTTTTGAGGATTAGTTATCGGCTCTAACTAAAATTGGCATGTTTAGTTAGATTTACTAAGTTATCAAGATGTTATCTGTTCTTTATTGTTTATTTTATTTGTATAACATCTTTTTACCCGATCAAGATTGCATAGTATTGGCCTTAGATCTATAAAGAAGCATTCATCTGTGTTTTGTTCGTGCTTGTATCCTGTCACGATGGTTGCTTTTTTGCTTTTATCGGCTAATCCTTTTTGTAATCTTGTTCGTACGTGCTGTGGGGGCTTGACAAGAGCCGGTCTAGATGGGTGCAGAGCCGCGGGCCTTTCAGACCAGCTCTGTATTCGTACTAGATTTGCATGTGGCTATTTTTGGGGATAGATTTAAACTGGTGCAAAGTCGCGGGCCTTTCCGAACAGCTATATATCGGTACTAGGTTTATACCTGGACCTAGCCACCGCTAGGTGTTCTGCTTCACAGACCCTGTATCGGCTGAACAGCTATTGACGGTGGATATACCACAAAATTCCACACTCAAACACCCTTAACAGGCCTTGGATTCAAGGCAGAATAAACATGACATGAACATATTTTATCAATAACGAGTTCCACTTATACTCTTAGCTTGTGAATGCAGAAAAGATCAACTAGGCCATAAAACATCAAGATATGGTGCATAACATCACATAGAAAAGAGGAGAGCTCAAGGTGGGCCTATGTGTGGATCGGCCGACCCTGCCATGGGGCCTAGCTGGCTCTGTGACATGGCATGATCCGTGTGACACTCCACCCAGGTCATTTCAACCATCAGATGACCATGTGTTTCTATTCAACGGTGGAAAAGCAAAGCACAAGGATCAAGGGATAAATCAACATGACAAACATGCAGCAAAGATGAAACCACACCCTGTGACAGATGGGGACAGCTTCTAGAAGGACTGGCTGGGCCCACCTGTCATGGGGGGTCGGTCGACCCCCTGGTGCCCAGCCAGGTCAGTTGGCGTCCACTGCTTTCCTGCATGCTTTCCACGTGCTGGATTCACCAAAACCGTCCATCTTGAGGCAGTTCAAGGTCGGTTCATCCAAGGGAGGAGAGGTAAGGAGCACACGGATCACTGACGTGGCACCTCTCCACTCTCCACTATAAATAGAGACTGCCATCACCCTCTTCAAGACACACAAGATATACAAGAGTCAAGAGAAGCAAGTTCCACTCCTTAGTAGTAGTAGTCTAGTGTGGGAGTTAGGGTCGAGTCGAGCTACGCTCGGGGTCTCCGGAGTTGTCTGCTGGAGTCTAGTATAACTCTTGTACAGTTCCTTCTGTAAAACTTTACCTTTATCAATATATTATCTTTACTTTACTTTACTGAGTATTTACTTAGTGCTTTGCTATTCATTATAGTATTGTTATGTCTTGTCTTACCTTATAGTTGATTTACACTAGATATTGATCCTGTAAACAGCTCACGTGTGTAGTTCATCGCCTGTCATAGGGTGCTTTAGCTGTTGGTATGCAGCTGGAGTAGTGAGACTTAGTGTAAGCGTGGTGCTTAGGTTAGATCTTACCTTTGAATGCCACTTGTCGCACGGATTGTTAGTGGGTGCTAGAAGGTGGTGATAGCCCTGTCTAGTCTTAGTATCCCTCCACGTGTTTTAGGCAAGTTCTTATAAGGTAAGCTCCCATAAGAGCAAAGGTGCTTCGGGTAGAGATTATATCCCCTACTGTCTTGCACTATCCCCTACATACCGGAAGTAAGGTAGCCGTCTTAGTATACTTCATCTATTTGATAAGATAGTTTACAAGAGTAAAGTAAGAGTCATAGGAGTCCTATACTCACTCGTTGTCTTCCCACCAAGCTGTACTTTACTAGTTATTCTTAGTTATCCTAAACATTGTCGTGTCTCTGTGTCAATTCCCTTTCCTCTATTTATCGATTTACCCCGTATTGCTACTTGGTACTAAGTTGCTATAGACTTAAAGATCTCTCTTTATTAATCATTTCTAGAATCGCTTTCCCTTAGGATAAAATAAATAACGATACTTTGGAATACTACCGGGTGAAGTGCTATAGTGGTATATTCTGTGCGCTTGTGGAATTATCCAATAGACATAAGAAATACCCTCAAGGCACTTCTAGCGCCATTATCAGAGATAGCCTAACACCCTGTCTCTGGTGGTTGCACTAAAAAGTGTCAACAAGCATTTCTAACGCCGCTGCTGGGGAAAGCGTCAGCTTAGGAATATTAATAAAAATTAAATCCGGAGTCTAATATCAATTTATTTATCGATTAGTGTTAGGGGCTTACCCCTATTTGTGTTTCTAGTTACCGTGAAACTAGACAGTGCATGAGTAGTTTCCAATTGCTATCAAATTTCATGGAAGATCCTAAGCAATTATTGAGGAGAATTAGACGCCGTCAAGTTCCCCTGCAAAGGTTCATCTCAAAACTGAATAAGGAAAGAGGCTCCGCACTATCAATCAAGGAAGCTATGGCCTAAAAGATCATCTCTAAGTTCTCTGCACCGTCGGCTGACAACGTTGCCACCGATCCACAGTTTAACTTGGGGGATGCTACTTTTGAGCTCAAGCCAATACTTATCAATATGGTGCAAGCCAACCCGTTATGTGGGAAGCCGCTTGAAGATGCTAATGCCCATCTCCAGCACTTCTTAGAGGTGTGTGGTACCTTCACTATCAAGAATGTCTCGGCTGACGCCATCTATCTTCGCCTTTTCCCATTCTCATTGCTTGGGAAGTCAAAGTAATGGTTCTACGCCAATAAGAATCAAGCTACCACTTGAGAGAGGTGCGCCAATGCATTTCTCAAGAAATTCTTCCCGATGGGCAAAACCAGCGCTCTCCGTGGAAAGATCTCAAGCTTTCAAAAGCAAGCGGATGAGATGATTCCCGAAGCATGGGAACATCTCCAAGAGTACATTCATGCCTGTCCTCATCATGGAATTAAAGAATGGCTCCTAATCCAAGGTTTCTACCATGGGCTGACTGGATTAGCCCGTAGTCACCTTGATGCAGCCGCTGGAGGAGCATTCCTGCAACACAATGTCATGGATGCTAAAGACCTCATTGAAAAGATGGTTATCAACCAACGATGGAATGAGGAGCGTCTCCAGTCCAAGAAAAGGGGTATGCACACTGTTCATGAGGTGGACATCCTCTCAGCAAAAATGGACCTCTTGATGAAAAAATTGAGGAAGGTTTCAAAAGTGAATAAGAGGACATTCAAACCACTGCCACCGCACGAGCCATTGAAGCTGATCCATGGTGCGAGGTATGTGGTGGAGAAGATCACTCGGGCAACAATTGTCCTGAGATGAAGGAGGAAGTGAGCTTCATCAACAATAACAACAACAACAATGGGTATCGACCCTAGCAACAAGGAGGACGGAACTCACGCCCCTTCTACCAAGATAATCAAGGTAATGGTTAAAGCAATAATTTTAATAATTCTTATTGTAACTAACCTTCTCTTAAAGACCTTGTCTTAGGCCAATCTAAAATTAATGATAGTATAAATAAAAAATAATAGCTAATGATAAGATTCTTGAATGTCTTATGAGAAAATGGATAGCTTCGAAACTGCAATTAAAAATCAATTGAGCTTTAATAAAATGCTAGAAACATAATTAGCTCAAATAGCAGCAGCTGTCCCATCCTTCGAACAAGGTAAGATCCTAGGAAAACCTGAGGAATCGGTTAAGGGTGTTATATTAATTTCTACGAGGCTTGGTAAGCCTTCGGTCAGGACAAATCCAGGTTGCCTTCTTGACACACCATTTATGGCCAAGAAGAGTGACCCTGGCCATCCAACCATCACCTACGAGATTGGGCTGCACACCTTCAACAACGTCTTCTATGACCTTGGATCTGGAGTCAACATCATGTCCAAGGTAATGTATGAAAATCTGCTTGGGGGACCCTTGTACCCCACTTTTGTGAAATTGCAGATGGCCGATCAATCCATCTGGTTCCCCGAGGGATTGGCAAGGGACATCCTTGTCAAAGTTCAAGATGAGTACGTCCCCGCCAACTCTATCATTCTAGATATGGGAGCCGATGATGAAGTCCCCGTCATCCTAGGAAGGCCATTCCTCAACACTATTAATGCCATCATCTACGTGGGATCCGGCCTAGTCCACTTCCAACTACCAGGTAAGAGAATTAAATGCCCTTTCAATGGTTATAAATCTATGCAACAGGCAAGAAAGAACCTGTGAAAGAACAAGCCTCAATATGCACCCCACCGGAAGAATAAATCGCCAAAGGCCAAAAAGGCCGAACTGATAAGTAAAGCCGAGGCGGTGAACAAGGCTGACTCCGCGGAGTCGCAAGCATCAACCAAGAAGGAATGGCAGAAGAAAGAGGTGCGATCATCATGATCCCCGTCTCTGGGACTGACCGAAGCACCCAAAAAATTAACCCGAAAAGGAGAGAACCTGCTCTATGGACCTAAAACATGGAGCCCTTACTGGTAAGGTAAATCAGTTGTCGAGTACCAAAGTATGGGGTACCTAATTTTAACAAAAACACACACTTCTCCAAAGTAAAGCTTGGCCTAGGCAAGCCCAGCAGGAGGTCCATGACGACGTGACTCGTAAGAAGCCCACTAGCAACAGTGCCTAGACGGCAAGTCACCACCTCGGGACCTCTCGGGGCAGATTCTCCGATTCGCCCGAGACTCGCAACAGCTCCCTCAGGCGCAATTCTCTGATTCGCCCGAGACTCAGAATAGCTCCCTCGGGCGTGATTCTCCTATTCGCCCGAGACTCGCAACAGCTCCCTCGGGCGCAATTCTCCGATTCGCCCGAGGCCCGGCTGACATCAGTAGAGCAATCTTGCCGCTCAAAGGACCTCTCTGACCACTTTACAAGCACGGTCCCATCGAATGGGCTCCTTGAGACGACAGCGCCCCGTATGCGCGCATCCACCGTACCAACTACCATACCTCCACTGGTGACCGATCTGACAGTATCACCCCTTCCACACCGCCACAAGGACAGTCAACCGTTTGACGCTCCTTGCTCATGGAGAGATTCTCCAACTATGACAGTGATAGTTCTTACCCCTGGTGCATGAACCGCACAGGGGCGAGAAAGGTGACGGCCATTCCGCCAACCTGGGAGAATGGGCAGAGTCACGACAGGGCCCTCTTACCACTCGGGAAAGTACCGTATGTGGGAAGAAAACACGCCTGAGGAAGGACGCTCCCACTGCTTTGTCTCATCATGCTCCCGACGGCGTCAGAGGCACCCGAGCCTCAGAAGTCAATCTTCAAAGGTCAACCAGTCCTTTCGTTACACTGTGCAGGGGCAGATACGATACCATGACGCAGCGCCACGCAGCAAGACACGTCCCGCACAGTGCGCCACCTTGGAACTCACCAATTGGACAATGTAAGATCAGTCGAATGACCAAGGCCATAACTTCGAGGCGCCAAGACGAGGGCATGGCTGACGATAGCCACCGATCACCACTGTCTCCGTCACGCCAAGCACTGTAACCACGGGGCATCACATGTAACTCTAGCCCCTCCTTTATAACTATAAATGGGAGGGCAGAGGCAGATCATGGGGCAACTCAGCTCAACTTCACCGCATCCACACACACACTGCATAGAACACGAACACACCTCACATCCAATCGCAAACAAGAGACTTGGGACCCTTTCCCTCTCTCGCTCAGCTTGTAACCCCTACTACGTGCACTTTCCAGTGCAAGATAACACGACTACTCCTTCGAACTGGACATAGAGCAGCCAGCTTCCTGAACCAATATAACTCTTTGTGTCCATCTTGCACGCCATCCGGAGCCATGGCCCGCAACTACAAATTTACTAGCCGGTGTTAGGGACCCCAGTTCTTACCGCCGACAGTTAGCGTGCCAGGTAGGGGTGTTGCGTGTCATCGTCGCATTTCCTAAGCTCCGGATGGCTTACCACAATCAGTCCTTATTCCCTCAGGGTGTCGAGCTTTGATTTGGAAGTCTGGAGTTCGTGTCACTTGGGCATGGTATGACATGGTTCTGCTCCCAACCAAGAGCCCCTATGGGTAGTGTACCTTTGCCAGTCCCCCGCGAGCATGGGGAAACCCCTGCTAGCCACCCCCACCGCACGAGGCAGGAGTGGCATGGGCAGGACGTTCCTGGCTCCTCCGTGAGGGATGGGGACGAACCCCAACCTCCACCAGGACATCGCGCCCGGCCCTCAGCATTGACTCCATCACGGGGTCATTATCCAGAGTTTGCTTGAACGCCATCGGGGCACAGGCGGCGCAGGACGCCACCCTATGGGCTTTACAATGTCGCTCCAACCCACCCTCGCTCAGTCTACTCTTCCATGGATGCCTATGCGGGTGTAGGCGCCCCGAGTCCATCTCCGAGCTTCTCGCAACTACCTCATCGTCCTCAGGGACCGGCTGTGAGGGAGACGCCGACCGCTCTACGGAGGATGCTCCTGTGGAACGTTCTTCACCCCTGCAACTGTCCACGCTCGAGCTCTTCACGACCATTCATCGTTGTCAAGGTGCTCCATCCCAGAACATACAGGTTGGCCAACGAGAAGAGCGAGGTCTTCACGAACGCTTGAAACACCGAGCAGCTAAGTTGTTGCTACCCTTAAGCTTCCAAGTTTTGTTCATATTTGTAGTCTCAGAATCAATGAAGAAGCATTCTTTATTTATCAAAGATTTTGAGATTTAAACCAAAACCACCCTTGCGCTCGAACCTCTCCCGCGCTTTTGAAAAAAATCCACGAAATCCGAACAATCAAAAGGACGTTCTAGGGCAGGGCCGATCGAGCCGTGAGATAGCCTATGCCTCCGGGCTACGGCACCTCCACTCACCACCCATCGCCCGACGGGTGACTTGCGCTTTCTGGCAATTTCATGGAATTTCTCCTAAGAGTAGGACGAGGGGTGGACGCTTAGGAAGCGCTCTAAGAAAAATGATTCAATTTTCTCTGCGTCTTTTCGATCACTTTTTCAAAAAATTCCATGCCGAACTCCTTCCCGCGCTCTAGCAAAACTTGTGAAATCCAAAGAAGTAAAAGGACACTCTTAGGGTAGGGCTGGCCGAGCCGTGAGATCGCCTACGCATCCGGGCTACGGCACCTCCACTCACCACCCTCTGCTTGAGGGTTGACTTGCGCTTCAGAAAGATTTCACGAGTTTTGCCTAAGCGCGACACGAGGGACGAGCCTTCGGGAAGTTTAGTGAAAAACGATCACAATCGAGCCTTCTCTGAGGTACCTAGCAGCGTGGGCTCCGCAATGTGGGAACCCCTCGGGTCGGATCGACACAGCTCTGGCTCTGCCTACGCCACCGAGGCTATGGTATCCCTAAAAATGCTAAGTCCCCGAGGTTTGACCGCATGTCAAAATGCACACACAGCTTTCTTCTTTTATGCATGTTTTCAAGATTAGTGTCTGAGCCCACCCTCGGGAACGGACGACCCGCTTAAAGCATAAGTGAGGTTCGGCCCTACCTCCGGTACAACCGAACCTCCCTCAGGGGCTAGGACGGGGGGAACCCCCAGACTCCTCTGGGTCTTGACGAAAATGAAGCGAAATTTTCAAAAAAAATTTCAAAATTTTTACTCCCCGAGCCCATTTCTCGCTCAAACCAAACTCAAACTTCTAAGGTTCGAAAAAGCAAAAGAAACCGCGAGGGCAGAGCCGGCCAAGCCGCGAGACCGCCTACGCCTCCGGGATACGGCATCTCCACTCACCACTCTACGCCTAAGAGGTAACTTACGCTCGGAAGAAATTTATAAGGCTGATAACGGTAAGAGCAGGACGGCTCGGACAAAATCGATCGAAGTTTTTTCTAAAATGCTAAACTAATCGAAGGCCCCTGGGTATGACCGCATCTACGCAGCTAAAGGCTACGACGTCAAAAACTCCCGAGGCTCGATGGCCTAGGCCTAGTGCCAAGTGAAAGCAGATTTAGAAAAAGCAAAACCGAAAGTGAACTTGAAAACAAACGTGCAACAAATATTTACATAAATGTCAAAGGCCACGAAGGGCCGCATGTTTGTTCCTCGCAACACTCATGAAATATTTTTCAAAAAACGGGCACCATGGCCCGGCTTCTCCTTCATTCTAGGTTCAGAGGGGGGAGCTCCACATCACCCTCAAGGAGAGCCATCAGCGCCACTCTGGGAGCCCTCCTCGAGCTGCTCCTCCGTCACCGAAGATAGCGGCCAGGGCTCTACCTCGAGTGGAGCGGCGGCAGGAGCGGCATCGCTGGGAGCGAAAGCGGCCATGGCAGAAGGACGAAAGCGCGAGAGAAGGAAGACGACTGTCACAAGAGGGCGAGAGGCAAATGGCTACGGCAAATGGCTGAAAAGATGGGATTTTTTCCTTTTATACTTAAACCATGAATCGAGACAGACGCGGTAAGTCTGCCGCATTAAATACGCGGGGCCCACCATGATCTCCAGCGTCGTCATCGGACTTACGCACGCAACCGCCTCGACTGCCATGAACCGTCACATCTGCAGGGCTCCACGCCTCAAAAGGTGTGCCAAATTATTACACCTATTTCACCTCGATTCCGACGACATTCTCCTTCTCGACGAAGGAGCCCCGGGCTCGGACGCCTGTTATGTTCCCAGGGATCGAAGACTGGCCCACAGTGGCTTGAACAGTTGCCCCAGGGATACTAAGTTAGGGACAGCTGGCGGATGGACCACGAAAACGGTCAGTATCCCGACGCCCGAGCGTCGCAAGGGACATCCCGTGATGTGTCCGAGTCCCAGGAGTGAGTCGACCTAACAGAATCCCTTCGGGACAGGCATCAGGCGCTCGGGACCCATCGAAGGGACCCGACATCTGTAAGACGACCCTTGGGAAACTTTTGGACTGTGCTCAGGCCACTAGCCAACCCCCAATGAATGGGGCACGGACCTTCACTTGGACAAACCCGCTTGCACCTCACCGAAAATGCCGACTCGCGCCCCGCCGTGGGAAGTCGAGCAGGACCAAACCTTCGTCTTCCTAAAAAAGAGCATGAGGGTCGCACTATCGAAAACAAACTCGGTCAACCTCTGATACAAAAACGGAGGCTCAGGAGGCTCTCTTTTGCACCTTGGCAGGACAAAGGATACCTCTGAGTTGACCACCAACCTGCGGCACAGGCTTGGGGCTCCAACATCAAAAAATTCCAACCGAGGGACACATTGTTGGTAAACAAGCTAAGAAGCATCCGAGACTCTACAAAGCGCAATTTCAAGCCCTTGAAGGGATGCAACATCCCTCCAAGGCCTCGGGGGCTACACCCGGCGGGTGCACTCGCGCGCACCCACCGAAAAAATAACCTAAACTTCATCATCTCAACAGGAAGAGCTAACTTGAGCCTGTGAAGGAGTGCATTCACTCCACCACAGGCTCGGGGGCTACTGTCGGGTACCAAAGTATGGGGTACCCAATTTTAACGCAAACACATACTTCTCCAAAGTAAGGCTTGGCCCAAGCAAGCCCAGCAGGAGGTCCATGACGACGCGACTCGTAAAAGGCCCACTAGCAACAGTACCTAGACGACAAATTGATGGGGACGTGATTCCCTGATCTTCCGTCAGATGGAGATAACTATCATTTTGGTGGAGCACGACACACCGATCCGGCTTCAGATCCAAAGACCCGAATCCTGCAATCTTAGCAGCATGACTCCTCTGGTTATCAACCGTGTCTCCAACCGGTTGACCTCGAAAGAACGCAGCTCAATTAATGGGACAATCTGCAAATGAATGATTAAGCACTCGAGTTGGGGTTCCACAAACCGATGAACGGCGGCTGTCGATGGACAGAATAATCTAAGCAAAAACCCAAAACCTAACGACGGCGGTGGCGTATGTTTATAAAGGACTTAGGGTCGTCGGCTACCCTGGACGCGCCTACTAACAGGCTCATAAACGATACACGGCCCATTGGACCAAAATAAGGTGACGCAGCACCAAGATAGATTCGGAATGCTGACTTGCTTTGACAATTCCCATGGACTCCAAAGAGGTTTTGACGTGAGACCACTTCTATTGGCTTCCTTATGAAGTTAGCTTTCCAACCATATGTAGAACGTCGAAAACGGAGTCCGTATGAGTCCGTATGACCAGTTCTAGTCCAGGCTTATCTGGCAGTCCGAGACAGACGCGAAATCAGCTTGTGTTGCACGCCCTTGCTGGCCCAGCTCGTCTCCAACTCCTCGTCCAAGTTCTTCAGAAGCCTCTCCATTGTTCCTAAGCAATATTAAATCATTAGGTAGTAATCTATTCTCAAAAGTATGAAAAGTATCGCTTAAAAACGAGCTCACCTGTAAATGTAGTTGACGCATTCGAGCTCGGGTCATTGGGCCTTGGAGAGGATCAGCAGGTGCACAAGAAGAAGCGATGTCCTCATCATCCTCCCCCTCTTGAACTGGAGTCGTCCTCGACTCAAGCTCATCTTCCTCTCCCAAGTATGGTTTTAAATCTGCAATGTTAAATATGGGACTAACCGCGAACTCGGGCGGCAACTCAAGTTTATATGCATTATTATTTATTTTCTCAATTATTTTATAAGGACCAGCACCTCTTGGCATTAATTTAGACTTACGCAAATCTGAAAATCTTTCTTTTCTTAAATATAACCATACCAAATCACCCGGCTCAAGTTTTACTTCCTTTCTACCTTCACTTCCAGCAATTCTATACTTCTCATTCATCTTTTCAATATTTATTTTTGTTGTTTCATGCAGTTTTCTAATAAATTCAGCACGCTCCATAGCATCACTATGCGTTCTCTCAACAGATGGTAAAGGCAAAAGATCAATTGGAGCACGGGGGTTAAAGCCATACACTACTTGGAAGGGACTTACCTTTGTTGTAGAATGTACAGCCCTATTGTATGCAAACTCCACATGAGGCAAACACTCCTCCCACATCTTCAAATTACGCTTTAAAATTGCTCTCAACATGGTGGACAATGTGCGATTCACCACCTCAGTTTGGCCGTCAGTTTGTGGATGACAAGTTGTAGAAAACAGTAACTTTGTTCCTAATTTATTCCACAAAGTGCGCCAAAAGTGACTCAAAAACTTCGCATCGCGATCTGAAACAATAGTAGAAGGCATACCATGCAAGCGAACGATTTCTTGAAAGAATAGGTCAGCAATATAAATGGCATTATCACTCTTATGGCAAGGAATAAAATGTGCCATCTTCAAAAAACGATCCACAACCACAAAAATACTATCCCTCCCCCTCTTAGTCCTTGGCAATCCCAAAATAAAATCCATAGAAATATCAGCCCAAGGAATCGAAGGAACAGACAGCGGCATGTACAAACCATGTGGGTTCAATCGTGACTTAGCTTTTTGACATGTGGCGCACCAAGACACAAACCGCTCAACATTGCGCCTCATTTGTGGCCAAAAGAAGTGTGTGGACAGCACCTCGATCGTCTTCTTGGCACCAAAATGACCCATCAATCCGCCGCCATGGGCCTCCTGCAACAACAAAAGACGAACGGAACCAACTGGAATGCATAGGCGGTTAGCTCTAAACAAAAATCCATCGTTCATCACATATTTATTCCATGTGCGCCCCTCTTTACAATTCTCCAAGACGTCTCTAAATTCAACATCATTAACATATTGATCCTTAATTGTTTCAAGCCCAAAAATCCGACAATCAAGTTGAGACAACATGGCATATCGTCTAGACAAAGCATCAGCAATAACATTGTCTTTTCCTTTCTTGTGTTTGATAATATAAGGAAAAGATTCAATAAATTCAGCCCACTTAGCGTGTCTACGATTCAATTTATTTTGTGTTCTAATATGCTTCAATGATTCATGATCAGAATGAATAACAAATTCTTTAGGCCATAGATAATGCTGCCACATTTGTAAAGTACGAACAAGAGCATATAATTCCTTATCATACGTGGAGTAATTAAGAACAGGCCCACTTAATTTTTCACTAAAGTAAGCAACGGGTTTACCTTCTTGCATCAAGACGCCACCAATGCCAATACCACTAGCGTCACACTCAAGTTCAAAAGTCTTACCAAAATCAGGAAGTTGCAGCAACGGTGCATGAGTAAGCTTGTCCTTCAAAAGAGCAAAGGACGCCTCTTGTTCTTCTCCCCAATGGAAAACCACACCCTTTTTCGTCAACTCATTAAGTGGGGCTGCAATAGTGCTAAAATCCTTGACGAAGCGCCTATAAAATCCTGCAAGTCCATGAAAGCTCCAGACTTGTGTCACTGTAGTGGGAGATGGCCAGCTCCTTATAGCCTCCACCTTCGCCTCATCAACTTCAATCCCCTGCGAGGTGACAACATAGCCAAGAAACGATACTCGTTCGGTGCAAAAGTTGCACTTCGCGAGGTTACCAAACAAACTTGCAGCTCGCAATGCTTGAAAAATAGCACGCAGGTGATCAACATGTTCATGTAAAGACTTGCTGTAAATCAAGATATCATCAAAATAAACCACCACAAATTTGCCAATGAAAGGACGTAACACCTCGTTCATTAATCGCATGAAAGTACTAGGTGCATTTGTTAACCCAAAAGGCATTACTAACCACTCATACAGGCCGAACTTGGTTTTAAAAGCAGTTTTCCATTCATCGCCTAATTTCATTCATATTTGGTGGTAGCCACTTCTCAAATCTACTTTCAAAAAAATTACAGAACCACTTAACTCATCAAGCATGTCGTCTAACCTAGGAATAGGATGACGGTACCTTATGGTGATATTATTAATGGCTCTACAATCTACACACATGCGCCAACTGTCATCTTTTTTTGGAACTAAAATAACTGGAACGGCACAAGGACTAAGGCTCTCACGGACGTACCCACGGTCCAAAAGGTCTTGGACTTGGCGCTGAATCTCCTTAGTCTCCTCAGGATTGGCCCTATAAGCAGCCCGATTTGGCAAACTTGCTCCAGGAATTAAGTCGATCTGATGTTCAATCCCTCTAATGGGTGGAAGCCCCGGGGGAATCTCAGAGGGAAAAAATGTCACTGTACTCCTGCAAAAGGTCAGCGACAGAAGATGGCACTGTGCTAGATATATCTTCTACAGAAAATAAAGCATCTTTGCATATTAAAGCATAGCACGTATCATTAATCTCTGCAAGATCAGATTTGGTGGCAAGCATCACAGGATTTTTTAATTTAATTTCTGACTTATTCTCAATTTTAGCATCAACAGCTAGTCTATCCTTCTCAGCTTGTACAATTTGAGTAGGCGTCATGGGTTGCAAAGTAATTTTTTGTCCTTTATGCATAAGAGTATACGTATTACTTCTACCATGATGGACATCATCATTATCATATTCCCAAGGTCTACCCAACAAAAGAGAACAAGCTTGCATTGGAACAACATCACAATCTACATAATCAGAATATGGACCAAGGGAAAAATAAACTCGTGCCGTTTTAGTTACCTTGGCCTTACCTGAATTGTTGAGCCACTGAATATGGTATGGATTTTTATGAGGTCGGGTCGTTAATTCAAGATGCTTGACCAAATCTTCACTTACCAAATTGTTGCAGCTGCCTCCATCAATGATCACGCGTACACGTGTTTCTTTAATCACAAATAAAATCTGGAACAAGTTATGGCGCTGTTGCTTCTCTGCATCGTGAACCTGCGTACTAAGAACTCGCTGCACAATAAAAATTCATTGGTTGCCAGCATCTTCGGAGCTCACAATTACTCCGTCCTCATTTGTAGCATCTGCTTCGTCAGGTTCTTCATCCGAGGCACTAATGTAACCATCTTCAGTTGCAATGTATGCCCGTGTGCTTGGACATTCTGTTGCTATGTGACCGTACCCTTGGCAGCGATGGCACTGAATACCTGTAGAGTGACCGGTAGAAGCCACAGAAGATGACGGTTCCTGCATACGAGTCTTACCAGCGGTTGAAGGAAAAGATGCAGCGGGTGGCGAACGCGTGGCTGCTGGCGCTGCTACTGAAGGAGAAGCACTCGCAGCCTTAGCGCCCGATGGCACATTCTTCGACAAAAAAGAACTGCCGTAGTTACTTCGGCTCCTTTGCTGTTGTGGTTGTCGTCCCTGCAATTCTTTTTCTGCAAGCATGGCAAGCTGAAACAACTGGTTGGTAGTATTATATTCCCTATAATCAACAAGATCCTGAATTTCTTTTCTCAAACCACCATAAAAACGACATAATTTATCCTCGGGTTCTTCTTCTATACCACAACGCATCATACCCTTTTGTAGCACTGCAAAATAATCCTGAACAAGCATATCTTCCTGGTCTAAGCGCTATAGTTTCTTACGCATATCTCGCTGATAAGTAATTGGAACAAACCTATCACACATAGCAATTTTAAGATTCTCCCATGTTGAAGGTTTTACTTTCAAAGCAGTCCACCAGATTAGAGCGAAATCTTTAAATTCACTAGTGGCTTGTCTAACCTTATGACGTTCAGGTACAAGATGAGCAGAAAATTTTTGTTCTACTGTCAGCTCCCAATCTAAATATTCCTCAGCATCATATTTACCAACAAAAGATGGTATGGAAAATTTAATTTTAGCATATGGATCATCGTTACCTTGATGTCTATTACCTCCCATACCAATTGTATTGATCATCTTGCGTCTTCTGCGCAAGCGGTTTTCGTTTGTCCTAATGTGATCAGGAAGGCCATCGGAATTATAAACAACATCTTCTTCTATTTCAGGAAAAGCAGCCTCATCATCACCTCCCTCTTGTCCTTGATCATCGTCCGGCTTGGGTGGATTGTTCTCAAGCTGTTCCACCCTTCCAGAAATCGTGGATACTCGCTTGTCCACACGTTCAACATCAGTGTGGACTGTTCGAATATCCTTTTGTAACGCCTCCAGCATCCTTGACTGGTTGGTGAGTAAATCCCTGATGACCTGCAAGTCACTTTGCAAAACAGGAGTGTCGTCTGGCATGATTAGTGATTAGCAAAAACTCCTATGAGCTACTTGGGTTCAATTGGTGGAATCACACCCTCACACACGTCTTAACAAGTTCTTACCCAAGTTCTTACCAACACATGCAGAGGACGGCAACCGGTGGATCTCGGTTGTGATACCTGAGGATGTGGGCCACGATTGTAAGGTCTTTTTCTGTACTGATCTGAAGATAATGTGGAGCTTGGAAGGCGCACAAACAGAAAATATATGTATATATATGGCACACAACTCAGTAACAGCGAGCAATGCTGAACTCTAGTCCAAAGTACTTATGCTTGTTGCTGGCCTAACGTGTTCCAAGTACCAAAAGTGTGTGAACAAGGACAAAGGAAGTACAAGTATAGAAGCACAAGTATGATTGAGAAACAAGTATGAAAGAAACCCAATGAAACACTCGCAATCGCAGAACAAACAACTGTAGAAATCAAAAAGGCACTAGTAGAAATTTTTCTGTGAACAAGGATGACAAAAGATGTAACCACAAAAAATTTCACCTCAAACAAAGGTGGGATGTGGCCTACAGAAAATCATCACATTCTCTGAAAAGCGTGCAAGAACCTTGACAATTTTTTTTCTTTATTTTCCTGAATTTTTTTGGCAATTTTGATGAAACCAAACAGGTTGAATGCTAGTTTGGGTCGGCTCCAAATGGAGTCAAGAAGCTGCTGTAAAAATTTTAGATTTTTCTGATAAACGAGCGAAAAGTTATGCCTGTTTTACCGAAGGTATCTCAAGTTATGTTTTCTCGGAAGGCACAACACGGCAGTCGGCAGTTAGGGCGAAGCGTCCCTAAACTCCAACACCAATCACAGCAGTAGGTATTCGCCAGATGATTTAAGGAAGGCTGCGATGCAAGCAACAAAGAGCGGCTGACGACCTATCTAGGGTTTGCGCGGCTGCGAGAGTTGACACAAGGCGGCTGGCGGGGCAAGTCGAGTAATGTGGTGATTCGACTTGTTGTTTGGAACGGTGGAAGGGACAACGTTGAAAGGAAAAACACACGACTGGACTCTAACACAACCTACCAGCAACAAGACCCTGACCAGGACACAAATTCAACACTACGGACTCTGGACTGAATTATGCAAAGGCTAAAGCGCGGAAGGGTTCTAGGACAGGAAATTGAATATGGCTTTGGACTATGGGAAAAAAACAAAACACTCAAAAACTAGGGATAAACTTAAATCTGACGGTATACCTTAGCTCTGAATACCACTTGATGGGGACGTGATTCCCTGATCTTCCGTCAGATGGAGATAACTATCGTTTTGGTGGAGCACGACACACCGATCCGGCTTCAGATCCAAAGACCCGAATCCTGCAATCTTAGCACCACGACTCCTCTGGCTATCAACCGTGTCTCCAACTGGTTGACCTCGCCACGAAGGCTAATCCCTGCCTACGAAACGAAGAACACAAGCAAGAACTCAAAAGAACGCAGCTCAATTAATGGGACAATCTGCAAATGAATGATTAAGCACTCGAGTTGGGGTTCCACAAACCGATGAACGGCGGCTGTCGATGGACAGAATAATCTAAGAAAAAACCCAAAACCTAACGACGGCGGTGGCGTATGTTTATAAAGGACTTAGGGTCGTCGCCTACCCTGGACGCGCCCACTAACAGGCTCATAAACGATACATGGCCCATTGGACCAAAATAAGGTGACGCAGCACCAAGATAGATTCGGAATGCTGACTTGCTTTGACAATTCCCATGGACTCCGAAGAGGTTTTGACGTGAGACCACTTCTATTGGCTTCCTTATGAAGTTAGCTTTCCAACCATATGTAGAACCTCGAAAACGGAGTCCGTATGAGTCCGTATGACCAGTTCTAGTCCAGGCTTGTCTGGCAGTCCGAGACAGACGCGAAATCAGCTTGTGTTGCACGCCCTTGCTGGCCCAGCTCGTCTCCAACTCCTCGTCCAAGTTCTTCAGAAGCCTCTTCATTGTTCCTAAGCAATATTAAATCATTAGGTAGTAATCTATTCTCAAAAGTATGAAAAGTATCGCTTAAAAACGAGCTCACCTGTGAATGTAGTTGACGCATTCGAGCTCGGATCATTGGGCCTTGGAGAGGATCAGCAGGTGCACAAGAAGAAGCGATGTCCTCATCGCAAATCACCTCCTCGAGCGCACCGACCCCTTGGGACAGATTCTCCGATTCGCCCGAGACTCGCAACAGCTCCCTCGGGCGCAATTCTCCGATTCGCCCGAGACTTAGAACAGCTCCCTCGGGCGCGATTCTTCGATTTGCCCGAGACTCACAATAGCTCCCTGAGGTGTAATTCTCTGATTCGCCCGAGGCCCGGCTGACGTAAGCAGAGCAATCTTGCTGCCTAAGGGATCTCTCTGACCACTTTACAAGCACGGTCCCATCGAATGTGCTCCTTGAGACAATAGCGCCCCGCACGCGCGCGTCCACCGTACCAACTGCCATACCTCCACTAGAGACCGATCTGACAGTCCCACCCCTTGCACACCGCCACAAGGACAGTCAACCGTATGATGCTCCTTGCTGACGTAGAGATTCTCCAACTACGATAGCGACAGTTCTTACCCCTGGTGCATGAACCGCATAGGGGCGAGAAAGGTGACGGCCATTCCACCAATCTGGGAGAATGGACAGAGTCATGACAAGGCCCGCTTACCCCTCAGGAAAGTACCGTATGTGGGAAGAAAACACGCTCGAGGGAGGACGCTCCCACCGCTCTGTCCCATCACGGTCCCGACGGCATCGGAGGCCCCCGAGCCTCAAAAGTCAATCTTCAAAAGTCAACTAGTCCTTTCGTTACACTGTGCAGGGCCGGATGCAACACCATGACGCAGCGCCACGTAGCAAGCCACGTCCCGCACAATGCGCCACCTTGGAACTCAACAATTGGACAATACAAGATCTGCCGAATGGCTAAAGCCATACCTTCGAGGCGCCAAGACGAGGGTGTGGCTGACGATAGCCACCGGGAACCACTTTCTCCGTCACGCCAAGCACTGTAACCATAGGGCATCACATGTAACTCTAGCCCCTCCCTTGTAACCATAAAAGGGGGCAGAGGCAGATCATGGGGCAACTCAGCTCATCTTCACCGCATCCACACACACACTGCATAGAACACGAACATACGTCACATCCACTCGCACACAAGAGAATTGGGACCCTTTCCCTCTCTCGCTCAGCTTGTAACCCCTACTACAGGCACTTTCCGGTGCAAGATAACACGACTACTCCTTCGAACTGGACGTAGGGCAGCCAGCTGCCTGAACCAATATAACTCTTTGTGTCCATCTTGCACACCATCCGGAGCTATGGCCCGCAACTACAAATTTACTAGCCGGTGTTTGGGACCCCCAATTCTTACCGCCGACATCAGTATTTATCTCATATTTACTTTTCACATTGCAATTGTTGCATTTTTGCATTGCATCTTCATATTTAAATTTTGCAATACTTTATTTTGATAGAATAAAATATTTAGATAAATAAAAACTTGAAAAGAACTTTAGTGCTCACACCTGTGGTGGTGGGACCACCCAAGGTGGGGTCGGCCGACCCCACCATGGGGCCCATCCACCTCTGGTGGTGTTGGCCTGGTGTGGTAATGCATCTCCTGAATTTTGAATACCATCTCTTATTTGAATTTGGTCGACCATCTTTGGTCATGATCATTTTCACATGCTCCAAGGAGAATCCAACACCCACTACCCTCCAAAATCTGCAAAAGTTGTCACCAAGGCATGCATTAGTGTTCCCATGGTCCTTGGGAATCACTTTAAACATGTCTCCACTTTTGTCATATACCTTTCTCTTTCACAAAGCACTAGGCAAAGGAATCTCTGAAAATTTCAGCACTTTGGTCCGCCACTAGTCTTTACTTTTCTAGACAAAGTGAAACATATTGTTTAAAGCTGAAAAGGGGACTAAACATGGGTTGGCCGACCCATGATTAAAGCCCTGTCTGCAAAGTTGTGTTTGAATTCAAATGGATTCCCTATCCAAAGGTGAAAGCAGCTCTGAACCTGCAAAGGTGGGGTCGGCTGACCTGGCCCTAGTGGCCTCGTCACCAGCCTTTCTCCCTCTATAAATACCCCTGCATTGTGTGCTCAGTCCCACACCTAAACCAGCTGAATCCTTCCAAGCACACCATTCCCTTTCTTCTCTCTAGTTGAGCAAGTTA
This sequence comes from Bothriochloa decipiens, assembly GCA_023333625.1. NCBI lineage: Eukaryota > Viridiplantae > Streptophyta > Magnoliopsida > Poales > Poaceae > Bothriochloa > Bothriochloa decipiens. The sequence continues at coordinate 51,890,186 of CM041633.1, read as the reverse complement.
TTTCTCAAGTTTAGTTATAGTTAGCCACTCAAAACAAAAATCCAAAAATATTGTAGTTGTAGAAGCTTGTCTTACTCTCATCTTTGCCCTCAACAACTTGTTTGTGGAGTACTCCTACCCACAAGAATGGTTTGTGGAGCTGACCATACCCCGCTTAATGATGAACTAAGACTGATCTATGCCATGACCAAAAAAATAAAAGTTTCACCTGCTAAGATTCTAGTTCCTTTTTAGCTTGGTGTTTTCCATAGAAGCGAGCCTATATTCTTTACTTCTTTCATCACTCGCATTGCTGAAACTATGGACTTGCTAAATGAAAAATACTACTTTGAATATATTGCTTCTCCTAGAGACATCATAACTGAAGATTTCTTCATAAGTGCTCAAGTTCTAGAAAGAAATGAAAATGGTGATCCAAAAATGATTTATCCAGGCCATACAGCCGAAATCTCTCTCCCATGTGAGAGACATCGGTTGTATGCGCTGCGTACACTAACCATAAATTGGGACCTAGAGGCAAGAAGCCAAAATGTTGCAGGGACAAGAAGGGTGACAAGGAGCATGTCACAAGCCGCTCAATTTGAGCAAGGTGGCACCTCACGAGCAGCAGGAGGAGATGATGAAGAAGGTGATGAGGCAAGTTCCATGGACAATTTAGGGTCCCTGGAATGGCCTCAACAGCACACTCCAAGAGTGCGCAGATGGGCGAGGGTTCATCGAAATCAAAGGTCAGAAATGGATCAACTCATTGATGACATGGGCGCAATGCAAGTTGAACAAGATGCTACTTTGAGCTTGACACAACAAAATGCCCAACTCTTGTAAGCTATCCAAGATGAAGAGACACAACGCTGGGCGGGATGATTCCAATACTATCCGTACCACAATGAGCAAAAGGCAAGCTTGGGGGAGATTCTCTCCCCCACCAAGTTAAGTCCTCTATCTCCTCTTATTGCATTTATTTTCAGTCTATTATCTTTACTTAAAAAATCCATATGTCTCATGGATGTTTATCTTCCTCAAGGAAATGATGAATAGATGTTCTGTTAATGTTTTTTTAATGCCTAGTTTACAAATTAGTATTTATTTGAGTATGGATTACTTGGCTTATTTAAAATCATCATGAACCTAAAAACTTTATGGATGCTAAGTGCTAAAACTAAGTCTAAGTTGTTGTGAGACATGATATGGTAAAAAACAAGAGCTACTATAATATTGTTCTAAGCGTGCATGATTACTGAAGAATTATTTCTTGATTAATACAATCAAAACCTTATTATTTCTCAATGGTAATAAATCCCTACCACAGCCATATATGCTACACATGTCTTAGATCTTCCACTTAAGCTATTTGCTTTGTATTGAGTGTTGTCAAGTCTTGTTGACCCTTATTGAGAGACCTATCATGCTCCCAAGATCAAGATCACATACACACCACATATATATGCTGCTTCTACACTAGAAGTACGCAACCACATGCCTTTTATTTCCACTAAATAAATGCCCCATGTGTTAAAGTCATAGAAAATCTCTCTTAGTTGATATGATAGAAGAGACAAAAGGCTATGCAAAATGAAAGAAAAAGAAAGATGGACATGGAAAGTCCATAGAAAATAAAAGAAAAGGAAATGAGCAAGTCTAAGCTCATGAATAAAAGAAGAAAAATGATAGCCATGTCTCTAAAAATTTATTAGAGAGAGATACAATTTCAAATAGGTGAGCATTATAGTCCAATGTTTTCCACACACTTGCACATCTTGATCTAAGGGCATGACACTTCTCTCTTCGGATCCAAGCTTTGACTCTACAATATATGCAAAGTAAGTATGCTATACTCTTTCATTCCTACCTTAAGCTCCACACAAACTTTTTAGGAGTAGGATAGCAAAAAGAAGGCAACATTTACTTTGTGCCTTGGTAAGGAATCATACACTATTTGAGCGACATGAGAGAACCATATGAGGAACATTAAGTTTTCTTTTGAAAACATTGCTAAAACCTTCAGTATGAAACTTGCAAAGAATGAGAAAATTAGTGCTCAAGTTAAACTATTCTGTCTCTCAACCACCTAAGGCAAAGGAAAGGCTATTAGCCCCATAAGGGACTAAGGTAAAATAGGTGAATTTTTTATAGCCAATTTTTCCACTCAAAAGAGAAGTATTTTGTTGTACACGTGGTATTATTGACACATGAACATTGTAGCAACTTCAGATCCACCGAGGCTAAGTTTAATTATTTGCTCGGGATGAGCAAAGGTTAAGCTTGGGGGATCTTGTTGACGGTGGATATACCACAAAATTCCAAACTCAAACACTGTTAACAGGCATCAGGAAAGATCAAACAGGCCATAAAACATCAAGATATGGTGCACAACATCATGTAGATGAGAGGAGAGCTCAAGGTGGGCCCATGTGTGGGTCGGCCAACCCCACCATGGGGCCCACCTGGCTCTGGTGATGTGGCATGATCCGTGTGACACTCCAACCAGCTCATTTCAACCATCAGATCAACATGTGTTTCCATTCAACGGTGGAGAAGTAAAGCACAATGATCAAGAGATAAATCAACGTGACAAAGATGCATCAAACATAAGGCCCACCTGTCATAGGGGGGTTGGCCGACCCCTCCTGGTGCCCAGCCAGTTCGGTTGGCCTCCACCGCCTTCCTACATGCTTCCTACGTGCTGGTTCACCAAAGCTGTCCATCTTGAGGTGGTTCAAGGTCAGTTCACCCAAGGGAGAAGAGGCAAGGAGCACACGGACCGCTGACATGGTGCTCCTCCACTCTCCCCTATAAATAGAGACTGCCATTGCCCTCTTCAAGACACACAAGATACACAAGAGTCAAGAGAAGCAAGTTCCATTCCTTACCACTAGTAGTAGTCTAGTGTGGGAGTTAGAGTCGAGTCAAGCTATGCTCGTGGTCTCCGGAGTCATCTGCTGGAGAGTCTGGTATAGCTCTTGTACCTTTCCTTCTGTAACGCTTTACCTGTATCAATATTTTATCTTTGCTTTACTTTACTAAGTCTTTACTTAATGCTTTACTATTCATTATAGTATTGTTGTGTCTTGTCTTACCTTATAGTTGATTTATGCTAGATAGTGATCCTGTAAATAGCTCACGTGTGTAGTTCATCGCCTATCATAGGGTACTTTAGCTATTGGTACGCAGCTAGAGTAGTGAGACTTAGTGTAAGCGTGGTGCTTAGGCTAGATCTTGCCTTTGAATGCCACTTGTCACACGGATTGTTAGTGGGTGCTAGCAGGTGGTGACAGCCCTATCTAGTCTTAGTATCCCTCCACGTGTTTTAGGCAAGTTCTTAAAAGGTAGGCTCCCATAAGAGCATAGGCGCTTCGGGTAGAGGTCATATCCCCTACTGTCTCGCACTATCTCCTACACACCGAAAGTAAGGTAACTGTCTTAGTGTACTTCATCCATTTGATAAGATAGTTCACAAGAGTAAAGTAAGAGTCATAGGAGTCCTATACTCACTCGTTGTCTTCCCACCTAGCTATACTCTACTAGTTATCCTTAGTTATCCTAAACCTTGTCGTGTCTTTGTGTCAATTCCCTTTCCTCTATTTATCGATTTACCCCCCTAGCACTAGTTGGTACTGAGTTGCTATAGACTTAAGGATCTGTCTCTTTATTAATCATTCCTAGCATCGCTTTTTCCTTGGGATAAAATAAATAATGATATCTTGAAAAACTCCCAGGTGAAGTGCTACACTGGTATATTCTGTGCGCTTGCGGAATTATCCAATAGACATAAGAAATACGCTCAAGACACTTCTGGCACTGTTATCAGAGATAGCCCAACACCCCATCTCTGGTGGTTGCGCTAAGAAGTGTCAACAATAGCCGATGTAGCTATGCGTACTTGCTGCACGTTGTATTTTCCCGATCTCTTTTATGTGTTGTCTTGTGTTTCGATTATGTCAAGATCGATTCAAATACATTAATTAGCTGTAACCATCCGATCGATCCTAATTAATGGATGTGATAGATTGAATATTTTGGTGCATAAGACAATGCATAGACTGGATCTGTTTAACATAACTTGCCTTCATTCATGTTATCCTTGAGTCGGTTAATAAGGAATCGAATGTTTCTATTATATTCATGCAATCAGTTCATACGATCGGCTATCGGCTTTCTAGCCGATAGCCAAACGAGAAGGCCCATTGGGCCAGATATTTGGAACCATCTGGGACACATCAGTGGTTCTGCATTGTGTTACTGATCAACCTATTCTCCCTTGTCAATTGCATGTCAAATTGATTGGCATGCTTGGATATTCATCGGTGCTCATCCACGCCGATTGTCGAAGCTAGCTGGGTCCCTTCGCCCTGCGCTCCATAGGACCGTTTTGGTTTCGCTGGTGTGCTGAGCGCAAATCAGATTTCACGCCAACAGCTGCTAGACACACTAGACGCCGGAGGAGCGTCCGGTGCAGCGTCTGGTGCATATTTTTGTGCAGTTTCTCCTCCGATCTTCGTGAGACTTTCTCCCCATCAAGTTCCAACATAAATAAGAGGCAAATAAACACTGTTTGGAACTGGTATGAGACATCCTCTCTCAAACCCTGAATTTTTCAAATGGAAAACCATAGGATGAAATAGTTTTTATGAAGATAGGCAATAAAATCCAAGAACAAAATGAAAAACAAACAACCATGCAAATGCAATGCAAGTTTGCGTAAATTAAACTAGTTGCTTTTCAAGTTTGTCCTGGGTAAGCTTTTTCACACGTTTTTGGGCGGTTATCTTAACCGAGTTAGACAAGCCCCACGTGCAAATCAAAGTTAGACATGTTTTATGTTACAATGCAATGCACAAGACAACACAAGATCATTTTTTAGTGAAGTTGCTTAGATCAAGATAATTTAGTTCATTCCTTAGTGTGCAAAAACCTTGCCTCATCCAATGGTTTAGTGAAGATGTCCGTCAAGTTATCATCCGTTCTTACTCCCTCAAAGGATATGTCACCATTAGCAACATGACCTCTAAGAAAGTGATGGCGGATGTCAATGTGCTTAGTGCAGGAGTGTTGAACTAGGTTATTAGCAAGTTTTACCGCACTATCGTTGTCACACAACAAAGGCACCTTTTTAAGTTAATTCCATAATCAAGAAGGGTTTGTTTCATATAAAGGATTTGTGCATAACAAGCACCCACGGCAATGTATTCTGCTTCGGTTGTTGACAAGGCAATACTATTTTGTTTCTTAGAGGACCAAGAAACTAGTGCTCTTCCAAGAAAATGGCACCCTCTGGATGTGCTTTTGCGGTCAATCTTGCAACCGGCATAATTTGAATTGGAATAGCCAACAAGAGTAAAGTTAGCTCCTTTGGGATACCAATGGCCAATGCTTGAGGTGTGCTTTAGGTACCTATAGATTCTTTTCACTACAACTAAGTGAGGTTCCTAAGGGTTAGCTTGAAAGCGCGCACACATATACACACTAAACATGATGTCAGGCCTAGATGTGGTCAAGCACAATAAACTACCGATCATAGAATGATAGAGAGTTTGGTCAACTGATTTACCTCCCTCATCAAGGTCGAGATGTCCATTAGTAGGCACACGGGTCTTGATGGGCTTGCATTCTTCCATCTTGAAGCACTTGAGGAGGTCCTTCGTGTACTTCTCTTGTGACACAAATGTCCCCTTCCTCAATTGCTTGACTTGAAAGCTGAGGAAGAATGTGAGCTCACCAATCATCGACATCTTGAACTCTTTGGATATCATATCACCTAATTCCTTGTAAAAATATTAATTAGTTGAACCAAAGATAATATCATCAACATAAACTTGACAAATGAAGATGTGCCCTTTATGTTTCTTGATAAACAGTGTGGTATCGACCAAGCCAATTTTGAAGCCCTTTTGACTGAGGAAGTCACGGAGATGTTCATACCAAGCCTGTGGGGCTTGCTTCAATCCATATACCGCCTTGGCCAATCTATAAACATAGTTTCGATATCTAGGGTCTTCATACCCAGGTGGTTGAGAAATATAGACAAGCTCATTTATGAAGCCATTTAAAAATGCTCTTTTCACATCCATTTGAAAGAGTTTTAGGTTGTGATTAGATGCATATGCAAGTAGCATACGAATGGCCTCTAATCTTGCAAATAGGGCAGAAGTCTCCCCAAAATCCAAGCCTTCAACTTGGGAGAACCCTTTTACCATGAGTCTTGCCTTGTTTCTCATAATGGTTCCCTTGTCATCTTTCTTGCTGCAGAACACCCACTTGGTGCTTATGACTCTTGCTTCTTTTGGCTTCTGTTCAAATGTCCAAACTTGATTGCGAGTGAAGTTGTTGAGTTCTTCATGCATTGGATTCACCCAATCTAGATCTTGAAGAGCTTCTTCTATGCTAGTAGGCTCAATGCAAGAGACAAAAGACTGATTTTCAATGAATTGACCATGCCTTTGTGAGTGAGTCATTACCCCCTTGAAGGACTCCCTATTTTGAGATCTTGAGGATGAGCTTGTAGGAGTGGAGTAGTTTTTCTTTCAACCACTTGAGGAGGAGGTTGTGGAGCATCAACATCTTGTGCGCCTCAACATCTTCTTGAGTCATGTAGGTATCTTCATATGGATCCACCCCATCCTTGTCTTCATCATCTTGAGGCACATTTGATGAAGTTGGTTGATTGATCACTTGTACATCATCACCATCATCTTCATCATCTTTTGGCTTGATGTCTTCGGTTGGCATGTTCTTCATGGCCTCCCTCAAGGGTTCATCACCTACATCATCAAGATTCCCATGCTCTCCTTGAGAGCCGTTAGATTCATCGAACTCCACATCATATGTTTCTTCAACAAGGCCGGTGGCATTATTGAATACTCTATATGCTTTGGACTTCAATGAATAACCAACAACAAAGCTAATATCACATCATCTTTGGAACTTCCCTATGTGTTGCCGCTTCTTGTAGATGTAGCATTTGCAACCAAACACCCAAAAGTAGAAGACATCTGGCATTTTGCCAATGAGTAGCTCATAGGGGGTCTTCTTTAGCAACCGGTGAGGGAATAGATGGTTGGATGCATAACATGCGGTGTTGATTGCCTTCGCCCAAAACCTCTGCAGTGTGTTGTACTCATCAAGCATAGTCCTTGCAAGGGTGATCAATGTCTGGTTCTTCCTTTCAACAACTCTATTCTGTTGAGGTGTATAGGTGGATGACACTTCATGCTTGATCCCAACTTCATCACAACATACTTTAATATTTGTGTTGTCAAATTCTTTCACATTATCACTTCTAATCTTCTTGATCTTCACTTCAAATTCATTTTGTGCTCTCTTGGCAAACTTCTTGAATGATGCTGCAACTTTGGTCTTGTCACGAAGATAGAACACCTAAGTATATCTTGAAAAATCATCAACAATCACTAAGTAATAGAGCTTGTCACCAATACTTGCATAAGTTGTTGGCCCAAATAAATCCATGTGAAGTAGCTCTAAAGGTCTTGAGGTTGATACAAATGCCTTGGATGGATGTGTATTTGCCACTTGCTTGCTGGCTTAACAAGCATTACATAATTTGTCTTTCTCAAATATGTGACAGAACCACCTAAATCATCGGGCCCACGTGCACCATCATTTCCTTATGAACTCCGTCTACTGTGCACGAGTTCCTCGTAACCTAGGTGGTCTACCAGGTTTCCCCAGAAACCCTAATTTCCCTGAGGATCTCATTGTAAGCATTGCAGTATTACAACAGTTTACACAAATAACATGGATCAGAGTACAGAGTGCGGAAGTATTACATAGCCATGAGTTTACAAACATAATTTACATTATCCTAAGCTAGAGTTTCGTAGTGGAGTAGCAATATACAAGTAGACACCCTACCTAAGGGTCATATCATATACACATCTTCATCCATGCACGATCCGTCCACCGGCACGGTCCCTATTAGTATAAGATAACTCACACAAATAAACACTAGGATTATCTGCAAGCAGACAGATACCGATGTAACACTTCACCCGGGAGTATTCCGGGCATCGTTATTTATATTTTACCACAGGGAAAATGGGATGACTAGAATCTAGACTTAACCCCTGAGCTGCTATCAAGGACGAAGAAAATAGGTGATATAGGAGATTGCTAAGGCTTCTAGTTCTAATTCTCACAAGATATGATATGATTGTTCTGAAGGGGAACTACTATAGGAATACACGAACAAAGGGTAAATTGCTTAGTAATGGAATCCTACGATCTTACTGATGGGAGGTGGACTGTGTAAGACTCAACAAGGCTAGGTCACCCTCATGATCTACCACCGATCTGGATAGTATAGGGCATTTACGAGTAAATATAATCTAAGCACCACGCTTAAACTATAAATAACTACTTCAATCAAGGAGCAACCAAGACTAAAGCACTCAAAAGAATCATAAACCTTAAGAACAATAATAGCAATGTTACTCACTTGGATTAGAAGTTAAACTCTGAAGAAATCTTCAGAAACAAGTCCCAAGGAAGAACTTGAATCCACGGGTACAAGTCATAGAGCAGTCACCAACAGGCCTGCAACTCCCCCAACTATCTCTAGCTCTACTACCACACTACTTCTGAAACAAGAATAGCCCTAATCTGGAGAGACTACAAGGCTAATCTTCTACTTGATGCTTGGCTCTAGATCCTATCTTGGGTTTCTACTCTATTTGAAATATGTCGGTGGAACTCTGAGATTGATTTCTCTTTGGATCATATGAAACCCTGGGGGTCTAGGGCTGTTTATATTGGCCGGTGGGATGAACCGTAGCCCTTGGATCAAACCGACTTCAATAGTGGTGGAGATTGCGTGAAATTTCAGGATGTGGGGCCACATCGAAACATAGACGACACAGACTCTGCAGGGGATCGGCCGACATGTCAGAGGGATCGGCCGATCCCCCTGGCTTACATCTGGGCCCTCCCTTGGCAGGCGTGTCTTTGGTGTTCTCTAGAATATTTTTGATCTCCTGTCACGGCGTAATTCGGTATTTTTCTCTGCGGTGTGGGTCTTCTTTGGTTCTTTTCCTATATAGTCCTTGAAAACACATATTCACCAAAACTCATAGAATTCTGTCAGTTTAAACCCTATTCTAGGTGTTGGCTCTGGTTAATATCCTTTTCATGATTGGTTGATGGGTAAAATCATACAATAACTACCGTCAACAAGCTCCCCCACACTAGATCTTTGCTCGTCCCAAGTAAAGGATGGAATTAAACAATCTTAACTTTAGAACTAGACATCATCATTTCACCATTCCTAGTCATATCTGTACTGCGGGATTCATTGTGTCTACCATGAAACTTTGAGCGATTGAAGAATAGAACAGCCAGAAACTGATCACCTTCTTCTATCAATCAAGTAGTTAGAGGTTTTTGAATATCTTGAAAATAAAGCATAGCTTACCTTCTCCTTCTTTATAGTACATTCATGTCACTCATGTGGTGGTGTTGATACTTACCAAGGCATAGATGATGTTGCCTTCTCTGTTGCCTACTTCTAAAGCTTATGTGGAGTTGAGGTAGGGGTAAAGTGAAAACATACTTGCATTGCATATATTGTAAAGTCAAAATAAGGATTCAAGGAGAAAGGTGTCATACTCTTAGATCAAGATGTGCATGTGTGTGGAATATATGGTGGCCAACCTAATTCTACCATGCTCCTTATTGAGGATTTTTTCTCTCTTTTTCTTCTGCAGGACAACATGGGCTGTCTTTCTTTTCTTTCTCTTTTTTTTTAGGCAGGCATCTGAGTACCCATTGTTTTGGCACTCTAGACACTTATCCACTTATCCACTTATCCACTTATTGAGTACCCATCTCTCAGGCGGGCATCATTGTGCCCATTATTTTCTCTCTTCTCACACTTTTGCATAGCCACATGCCTCTTCTCTGCATACTTTTTAGAGATGACAAAAAGAACCTTGGAGCATTTATTCCTAACTTTTTTGTGCTTCCTCCAATATCGGAGTGAAACATTTTTAGGTGGAAAGGAATGTTGTTGCATACCCCCAGTGTAGGAATAGCAGATATATATGGAGTGTATGTGATCTTGATCTTGGGAGCATGATAAATTTCTCAACAAGGGTCACTCGGTTTGACAAAACTCAAAGCAATAGCAAGCAGTAAATGTGGAAGGTTAATTCTATCCTATATTTGGATCTGGTAGGTAGATGCTTTTACTACAAAGGAGAAGCATAGCTATTGGTTTTATGTTTTTGTGAATAAAAATTTCTCCAACAACTAGATATCAAGAATCAAGCTTTCAATATTCTTACTATCTCGTATTTCACAACAACTTAAACAACATGAGGTCCCTATTTTATGTTCCCAACAGCAGCAAGACTTCTAGAAAAAATGTTATGTGTGTCTATCCAAAAGTCAAAGCTACTCAAATTAATCTTTTCATGTTTTAAAGTTGCTTAATGATAAGATATTCAATTTAGTGCAAAACAGTGAGCGGAGTACGAGAAAATAGAAAGTTCAGGGTGCGTACCTGACCGTGGACGAAGCTCGCGGTCGGGGTGGATCGGCCAACCAAGGGTAGGGATCGGCCAATCCCTCCTGGTGGCCATTCGCGCCCTGTCTTGTCGTGTGTGATCTGTGCATCGGTTGCTTTTGTTTTGATGTACTTTCATCTTCGGTGTTCGTCGTTCTATCGCGTGGTCCTCCCCCACACTTGTTTCCTATTTTCCTTTATGCACAACAAAGTGGAGACAAGCACACATATATCCAAGTGAGATAATATTGACTCAAAAATAACTTTTAATAATAGGGCACTTTTATTACACAAAACTCTCAAACTAAAACAAACTAAGCAAACTAAAGTGAACTAATCGAGCTAAGCGAACTAACTAAGGGGTGCCCTATGGATAACTCTAATACTTCCTAGAATTGGTCTGGGAGAAAAGCTCAAATTTAATCTCTAATTCCCTTTACTTTCTATCCTTCAGATCAATTCTAAGATTAGTATCAGCTATAGTACTGGGGTCTCGGGCGATCCTCCCTGGTGTCCATTTGCCTCCGGTCTCTTCGTGTGGCTTTCTCACGATATTTAGTTTCCAAAATTTGGACTTTTCCATGCAGAAAGGCAAAAGGAAGGCTTATGCACTAACATACTTGGTAAATTAATAAATTCAATAATATCTATTTCCTCTGGGCCTTTAATTGGTTCTAGAAAGAGTTCGAGGCAATGACCATTTAACTTGAATAATGTACCTTCGTCGGTTTGAAGTGTGAATGCTCCATGGGATGAAGTGTTGATCACCTTGAATGGTCCTTCCCATTTGCTTCGTAGCTTTACGTGACCGAATAACTTCACCCTGGAATTAAAAAGTAATACCTGATCTTCGGGTGCGAAGTCCTTCTTCTTCAGCCTTTTGTCATGCCATCTCTTGGTTCTCTCCTTGTAGATCTTGGAGTTGTGATATGCTTTTTCACGCCATTCATCTAGTTTAGAGAGTTGCATCTTTCTTTTTATTCCTATAGCATCCAGATCTATATTCCATCTCTTGATTACCCAGTGAGCATTAAATTCAAGCTCTACTGGCAAGTGATAGGTCTTTCCATAAACAAGCTGGTATGGTGACATTCCAAGTGGTGTCTTGTAGGCTATTCTGTAAGCCCACAGTGCATCTGGTAGCCTGTCCTTCCAAGTTGTTCCTATTTTGTTGACTGTCATTTGCAGAATATTCTTGATCTGCTTATTTGATATCTCTGCTTGCCCACTTGTCTGAGGATGATATGGAGTGGCAATGTTGTGGCGAACCCCTCTTTTTGCTAAATATAGTTGGAATCTTCTGTCGATGAAGTGGGATCCTCCGTCACTGATTACCATTCTTGGAGTACCAAATCTTGGAAATATTATTTCAAACATCCTCTTTGAGCTTCTGGAATCTGAAGCTTTGCATGGCATAGCTTCTACCCATTTTGAGATGTAGTCTACTGCCACCAAAATGTACTTACACTGCTTTGAATTTGGGAATGGGCCCATGTAGTCGATTCCCCAGACATCAAAAAGCTCTACTTGGAGGTTGTTGATGAGGGGCATGGCATCTCTTGAATTGATGTTTCCATATCGTTGGCATGCCTCGCATCTCTAGACAAAGCTTTTTGTGTCATCATACATGGTAGGCCAAAAGAATCCACTTTGCCAAATCTTTGCATGTGTGCGAAATACGCCATAGTGTCCTCCATATGGCATCTTTCAATGATCATGATCCCCTCTTCCGCTGGTACACATCTCCAGAGTAGTCCATCAAAACATATCCTGAAGAGGTATGGCGGGTCCCACATGTGTTGTCGACTCTCGTAGATGAGCTTTCTTTTATCCTCCCCTGGTGGTACATATCCTGCAACTATAAAATTCACAATATTTGCGTACCAGGGGTCGGACCGGGTGATCCGATAGAGCATGTCGTCCCTCATCGAGTTGTTGATGGGCATTTCCTGCATATTCTCAAAATGCATTCTAGACAAGTGATCCGCTACAGAGTTTTCTACTCCCTTTTTATCTTTAATTTCTTAGTCAAACTCTTGAAGTAGCAAAATCCGTCTTATCAATCTAGGTTTAGCATTTTTCTTAGTGAGCAAGTATTTTAAAGCAGCATGATCAGTGTAAACAATCATCTTAGCTCCGACTAAGTAAGATCTAAAGTTATCAATAGCAAAAACAATAGCTAGGAGTTCTTTTTCAGTTGTTGCATAATCAAGTTGTGCTCCTATCAGAGTTTTGCTAGCATAGGCAATTGCATGATGCTTTCTGTCTTTAGTTTGTCCCAAAACTTCCCCCACAGCATAATCACTAGCATCACACATAATTTCAAAAGGTAAAGACCAATCAGGGGGTTGAAGGATTGGTGCAAAGACAAGTGCTTGCTTAAGGGTGTTAAAAGATTTCATACAAGCATCATCAAAATCAAAGGGAGCGTCCTTGGCTAGTAAATTTGTAAGAGGCCTAGCAATATGTGAAAAGTTTTGAATAAAGCACCCATAAAAGCTAGCATGACCAAGAAAACTTTTAAACTCTTTAACATTAAGAGGTGGAGGTAGTTGTTCAATCACTTCAATTTTAGCTCTATCTACCTCTATCCCTCTTTCAGACACTAAGTGACCTAGCACAATTCCTTCTCTAACCATAAAATGACATTTTTCCCAATTAAGGACTAAGTGCTTTTCCTCACATCTTTGCAAAACCTTATCTAAATTTTCAAGACAATCATCAAAAGTTTTTCCATAAATAGAAAAGTCATCCAAAAAAACTTTCATGATTTCTTCAATCTTGTCAGAAAAATAGACATCATGCATCTTTGAAAAGAAGCTGGTGCATTACACAATCCAAACGACATCCTACGGTAGCCATAGGTTCCATAAGTATAGGTAAAGGTGGTTTTCCTCTGATCATCAGGGTGGTAGGAATTTGATGATATCCAGAATATCCATCAAGGAAGTAAAAGAAAGAGTGGTTTACTAATCGCTCTAACATCTCATCGATGAAAGGCAAAGGGAAGTGATCTTTCCTTGTTGCCTTGTTGAGTTCTCTGTAATCTATGCACATCCACCATCTAGTGATGGTTCTCTGGGGGATTAACTCATTATTGTCATTCTTGACAACCATCATGCCGCCCTTTTTAGGCACAATTTGGACTGGGCTTACCCACTCACTATACGGCACAGGATAAATAATCCCGGCATGCAATAGCTTCAAGACCTCTTTCTTTACAACCTATCTCATCGCATTGTTGAGCCTACGCTGGGGCTCTCTAGATGGTATGATGTTAGGATCAGTTGGAATACGATGGGTGAAAAGAACGGGAGTAATTCCTTTCAGATCTTGGAGTGAATAGCCAAAAGCTGATCGATGCTTTTCCAAGACAGTAATCAAGCGAATGGTCTCTACTTGGGAGAGTTTATCACTAATGATCACTAGAGATTGCATATCTCCATCTAGAAAAGCATATCTAAGACTGGCTAGCAAAGGCTTGAGCTCAATAGGAGGTTTAGGTGGCACTAGGAATTCATCAAGGTGTAAAGGTTCTGGATTTTGGCTTCTTCCTCAATGAAGAACTCATCTTCCTTAAGATGGGATTCTTTCAGAAAATCAAGGGCTGCCACCGTGATCTCACTAATTGGATTAGGCTCAGGACATGGCTCAGTCTTAGCATTTAATGATTGGGTAATGGACAAAGGGAACCTAAATTTTGGTCCTAGGTGGACGTTGATTATCCCTGTTTGTCCTTCTTGAATAAGTCTTCCAATGAGTTGGCCTATCAACAGGTCGAACCGCATGACATCAAAGATATAAAAACTAAGATGGAGCATGGTGTCGTTTACCCAGATAGGGAGCACATATAAAATGCCTAAGCTTGGAATAATGTACCCGAAAGAACTTTTCAAGAGCTTTGTTGTTGGGGTTAGTGGCATGTCTAAAGATAAATCTTGGGCAAAAGATACCGACATGATATTAACACCCACAACTGGATTGTAGAAAGCTTCAAAAGGGCCTTTATGGATTTGGCATTTGATTAGGACAGAAGGTGAATCCAATCGGATCACATTAGAGAAAACCTCTGATTCTAGCCAATCATTGTAGATTATGGCTATGAGCTCTCTTGTGGTCTTTCTACAGAAGGCTACTTCAGGAGGTTCTATAGGTTCTAAAGATAGGTTCTTGGGCTCCTGAGGCTTCTTGATCATATGGAAGTGAGAGGTGTTTCCAAAATTGGAGAAAAGATTATCTTCTATTTCAAGAATAAAGTCCGAAAGTGGAGTATCCTCCTTTTCCATAGGGTTGGAAATCGGGATAGTTGAGGATTGGGATGTTGATGGTAAAGGTTCAGGTTCAAGTTCAGCTATCCTAAGCTCTCATTCTAACTTCTCCTCGGGTTAGTTATCTAAGATATTATCCAGGGTCTTGCGTGCTTCAGAGTTTGAAATATGAGCAAAAGATCCTCCCGTAGAGTAGTTGAGATGCTTCTTGGAATTTCTTCTCAGATCCACAAAAAAGTGTTGAATGAGGATCGAATCTGGAAATGGATAGGTCTGGTCCAGAGTTTATGACATCGTTAAAACGCTCCTAGGATGTGGCCAAAGATTCATTATCTTTCTGTTTGAAAGATAGGATCTTGGTTCTGAGGTTCACAATTTTGGAAAGGGGGTAGAATTCGAGACAAAAGTCTAAACGAAGTTTCCCCAATCTCCTCCTTCTTTCTCTACGGTTCGGTCATACCAGGTTTTAGCTCTCCCTCTCAAAGAGAAAGGAAAAAGCTTCCACCTTAGGGTTTCATTGGACATGCCTCTATATGGAGGTAGTCACATGTTTGATCGAACTCTCGTAGGTGAAGATGAGGATTATCATCTTCCTTTCCTGGAAAAGATTGGCTTTGGACCATCTCTATAAGACACGGGCGTAGCTCATAGGTAGAAGTTTGGGTAGGCTTTGAGGATTTCCTACGACTATGGCTTGTGCTCGTGGATGCAACATATTAATAGACGGGTGTGGTTTCAATGGCATCCATAAAGATGAAAACAAAAATAAGGAGATAATAAAAAGAAAAGTATGAATACAAGGTTAAGATACACTCTAGATGTTTCAACCATTTTCCCTGTCAACAGCGCCAGAAATGCTTGTCGGTATAAGATAACTCAAACAAATAAACACTAGGATTATCTGCAAGCGGACAGATACCGATGTAGCACTTCACCCGGGAGTATTTTCAGGTATCGTTATTTATATTTTACCACAGGGAAAACAGGATGACTAGAATCTAGACTTAACCCCTGAGGTGCTATCAAGGACGGAGAAAATAGGTGATATAGGAGATTGCTAAGGCTTCTAATTCTAATCCTCACAAGATATGATATGATTGTTCTTGAAGGAGAACTACTATAGGAATACACCAACAAAGGGTAAATTCCTTAGTAATGGAATCCTTCGATCTAACTGACGGGAGGTGGACTGTGTAAGATTCAATAAGGCTAGGTCACCCTCACGATCTACCACTGATCCAGACAGTATAGGGTATCTACGAGTAAATATAATGTAAGCAACATGCTTAAACTATAATTAACTACTTCAGTCAAGGAGCTACCAAGACTAAAGCACTCCAAAGAATCGTAAACCTTTAGAACAATAATAGCAATGTTACTCACTTGGATTAGAAGTTAAACTCCGAAAAAATCTCAAGAAACAAGTCCCAAGGAAGAACTTGAATCCGCGGGTACAAGTCATAGAGCAGTCGCCGACAGGCCGGCAACTCCCCAACTATCTCCAGCTCTACTACCATACTACTTCTGGAACAAGAATAGCCCTAATCTGGAGAGGCTACAAGGCTAATATTCTACTTGATGCTTTGCTCTAGATCCTATCTTGGGTTTCTACTCTATTTGAGATATGTCGGTGGAACTCTGAAACCCTGGATTGATTTCTTTTTGGATTATTTGAAATCCTGGGGTCTCTGGGAGTGTTTATATAGGCCGGTGGGATGAACCGTAGCCCTTGGATCAAACTGACTTCAATGGGCGGTGGGGATTGTGTGAAATTTCAGGATGTCGGGCCACGTCAAAATGCAGACGAAACAAACTCTACAGGGGATCGGCTAACCTGTCAGAGGGATCGGCCGATCCCCCTGGCTAACATGTGGGCCCTCCCTTGGTAGGCGTGTCTCTGGTGTTCTCTAGAGTATTCTTGATCTCCTGCCACGGTGTAATTCGGTATTTTTCTCTGCGGTGTGGGTCTTCTTTGGTTCTTTTCCTGTATAGTCCCCGAAAAACATAGATTCACCAAAACTTATGGAATTCTGTCAGTTTAATCCCTATTTTAGGTGTTGGCTCTGATTTATATCCTTTTTCTTTGATTGGTTGACGGGTAAAATCATACAATAACTACCGTCAATAGTCCAAATAGAACTATACACTCAACTCACCTGCAACAGGGGGTTAACAAACCCTGAGTACTGGGGTACTCCATAAGATTTACCCGACTAAAGAAATTGGGGAGAAGGTTCAGTAATGCATGCTGAGGAAAATTAAGGTAAGGCTTAAGCAAGAAGCAAAGTAAGCAAAGTATTTTGCTAAAAAGTGCTCAAGTTTTTAGTTTCAATTTTCAATATAGTAATTCAGTATTAATCAGTAAAACTGAAGCTAAGTTGGTTCACATATATCCTTCAATATTCCAATTACATTTCCATTCTCAAAAACCTAGTTCTGAACCACTTTTCGGGGTAGGACAGTGGATCAAGTCTCCATTATCTGAGGAGCAACGATGATTTGAATCAATTAAATACCCAGCTAAGGATCCCTATCCACACTGCATATGTAGCACCTAAACTTGCATATGTCAACCCCGTCTACCACGGCTTTTCCAAAACCTGAACTGCTCCTGTGCCACCCAAGAGCACAATACTCTTCTCATCTCCAGGCACGCTGGCCACGAGGATACATGCTACTCTCGCCATCTCTCCACTCCTAGTGTGTGGTTATCGGTTCAAGTAGTAGAGCCACTGGAGTCAGGGCTTTCCGCAATATGTGTCTAGTTACAAAGTCTCGATCCAGCAAGCCTACAACGAACGGTCCCTAATTCTTTTCCGTCAGTGACCATGCATTGGGATTCCGACCCAAGTACAAAGTTACCAAACGGTTTTCAAATCCATGTCTACCAACGATAAGACATGGGGAATGCCACCCATGTGCACATCAACCGACCGAAACATATTTTCTTATCAATCGGTTCCAAACTATTTCTGATGGCGACAATACATTGGCGCTCTAACCCAAGTGCAAGTCGACTGACGGATATCATGTTCTTCACTAATTCTCATATTTCATTCATAATATATATAATTATAGCACAGAAAATAGTATTTTATACGAAACTAAATTAATTAAGCATGGCTAAGTATTTTAACATTTTTATTTTTAAATCAGGTTTCAGAGATGGTATTCAAGTCGTCAAGGATGGTAATGCATCAATTGGGTTATCACTCAACTTCAATCAACTTAATGCAGCAGTTTAACTCAAGTGATAAATATTTTATAAAACACAAGGAAGGGGTTTAAATGCACCGAGGCATGCCTGTGTTGCAAGTCTGTCACTTCTGCCAGAAAACCAAAGATACCCACTTGACTTCTCCTGATGAATAATCCTCCGTTGGGAACCAATCAAGCAATTCATCTGAAAACCCGATCACTACATGTGATAATAATACAATGCTTAACATGATGATATGTATGCCATGATGCATGAGGTGCATGAAATTGTAGATTAATAGAGAGTAAACTTAATTTACAAAGTTGAGTACAACTTTCTCTCATGATAAAGTTGTAATCGAGACTCACTAAACTAGGTGGGGATTACATAATTGATTTAATGACTGTTTTATTAGTCATTGAAAGCCAAGTTAGTTTTTCCTTAGAATCCTATCAAATCTTTGCTTAAACAAATCATTAAGCCATATTATCATATGTGAATAACATAAATTATTAATGTCCCAAATTAACAATTTAATTAAGAACTCAACTAACTAATTAAAGTGTCGAGGGTCATCTCAAGTTAATGACCCAGGGACAACACTCAATCCAAAAGTCACACAAACCAAAGTCATTAGGGTTTTCTATCTATTTATCATTTAATATAACATTAACTAATAATTAAGTAAACTATTTCCATTTGAGCCTAAACTTTTTCTATAGATAACCCATACCCTAAAACAGTACCAACACAAATTTCATGATTTTTGGATATATAGTTTGGCCTAAAAAATTCATGAGAGTCACATTTATGAAGTAAATTTGCCATTTTTACTCTCTGCAGAATTCATCTAAATTTCATATTTAACATTTTTATTAAATTCTACATACAAATGTACTTTCATGATTTGTGAAGCAGTAATTTAATTCCTACATAAACAACAAGACACAACACTATTCAATTTATCAAGAAATAGAAAATACCAATTAATTCGCATGGAAAATGGAAAACCATAATTCGGCCCGAGGTGGCCCAACGCCTGTAGGCAGGCCCACGCAGCCTAGCTCCATCTCTTCCTCTCACCC
>CM041633.1:51819638-51834450 GCA_023333625.1 Bothriochloa decipiens | reverse complement strand
AGATCTTGAGTTTTCAGTGGGTGATCAGGTTCTTCTCAGAGTATCGCCTACTAAGGGTGTTGTACGGTTTGGTAGCACTGGTAAGCTTTGTCCGAGGTACATTGGACCTTTTGATATCATAGCCCGAGTTGGTAGCTTGGCTTATTGCTTGCAGTTGCCTGACTTGAAGGGAGTTCATAATGTATTCCATGTCTCTATGTTGAGGAAATATTTATGGGATCCCGAGCATAAGATCAACTTAGGGTTGATCCGAGTGGAGAAGGACTTGACTATGAAGTGTCACCCAGTGCGTATCTTAGAATCATCAGAGTGTGTTCTACGGACAAAGATTATTAAATATGTGAGAGTTCTATGGACGAATCAGTCTGAACGCGAGGCGACTTGGGAGCTTGAAGAGCAGATGCGTAAGGAGTATCCCGAACTCTTTGATACCGGTGAGTCCAATGTGGTTTAATTTTACAACTTGTGTTTCATGGGTTTTTGTCGTAGATACGGCAGAATTCGAGGACGAATTCTTTTTAGGGGGAGAGACTGTAATGCCTAGAAAAAAATAATAAAAATGAAAATAAAGGAAAGGAATAAAGGAAAAAAATAAAAAACGAAGGGTTGCTGTAGCGTCACTACAGTACCACGAGATCGGTCCTTTTTCCTGGACCGAGTCAAACTCCACCTCTACCAAGCATTTGTTTTTCTTTCCTCCCAAACCTACAACTCCTCCACCCCAATAGCCGCCACCCCCTCTCCTCTGTGTAGTCACACCAAGAAAGAAGAAGAGAGGAGGAAAGAGGAAAGAAGGCCCTAGGGTTTTGGCCACCGCTGGCGTCGTCGTGTCATCTTCCCCAAGATCACATCGAAAGGAGGATGCCATCCCAGCGAGAAGGATAGCCCAGGGATCATCTTCATACTCTTTGGGATCAACCTAGGTAAGATTTAGGATCCTAATCCCCTTCTTTGGATCAAGTTTAATCGATCGAATCATCTCTTTAGGGAGTCTTGAGTTGGGGTAATTCCCGAAATTAATCTTGCCCACATTCTGGAACCCCGTCTGATCATGTCATCTCTGTTCATCGCTATTTTTAGGCATCTTAAAGATCTCAATAATTTTTGGGCCTGTAGAATTTTTTGTAGAGTACTTCGTCATGTTTCTTTGGACACCAATATCACCTCCATATCCTTCGTAGTTTGGGAGATATGAACAGTTAAAGTAGACTATTTTGCAGTGATGAAAATCTGTATAGTTCTAGATTGAATCAGTTTTAGACTATTTAAATTAATTAATTTGATCTAATGATCTGAATGAAATAGTAGTGTTTTTCTTTATCTTTCTAGATTGGTAAATTTTATAGTAATTGAATTAGTATAACTTTAGTTATGAATTTTTGATGTTTGATGTTTAGTTTTGGGTGTCAGAAATATTTAGTTATATTCTATGGTCAATTAGACCATCTTGGACATCTCAAATGTAAAATCTTACAATATCTGAGTTGTAGATAATGGAGTTTTACTTAATCTGGTAAATTTTGAGATTTTGGACATGTATTCCGAAATCTATGAAAAAGATTAGCGGCATTGCTGCTGTCTTGATCGGTAGCGCAATCGATAGAGGCTTGAATGGTGGGTTTGGGGTGCTCTAGTGCGTTTTTATTGTTATTCTTGATTGTATGTTGGTGCATGTGCTTAATATTATTTATGATTAGGTGGTAGCACTTCGGAACGTCGCTAGTGCTCTTATTCCCATTCGGTAAAGAGGCAAGTAAATATAGCGGTGTTTTATTACCGTTTTGGCTTGTTATTTTCATCACCTACATCCTATTATTTATAAGAATGTCACATTACTAATATACAAAGCATGTGATCTTGGTTTATTCAACCTTAATTTAATTATAGAAATATTCATGGTGATGTTATTATTCAATATTTCTATTTGTGGCTAGCCCACAACTTTGAAGTTGGAGTTGAAGTATCATCGGTGGTATATTAATTTTATTGCAGCATGTCAGTTGCATTGCATCATTCATTGGCATTGGAAGTTAATGTCTTGACCTATGGTCAGGACTGTACCGGTATGCATCATGGGATGCAGCTCCACACCTTGTTGGGTGTGCAGGCAGGAGACATTTGCATTGCATTCATATGCGTTCATGAAGTATATTATTGAAGGAAATTATCTATTTTACTATGAAGCTCTCTATCATTCGGCTATAGCTCAAATTAGAAGTCTATGACTTTATCTTGTTATCATGCCAATTGAATTAAATTGATGTTTAACTCAGCTTGTGGTTTAAATAGCTTGTCAAAACAATTTTGCTTGCTGAGATGTTTTCATCTCACTCTTGCTTTACTCAATCCAGGTACTTCATGATTCCTTGGAAGGGAAGGGAATTAGCTGCACATCATGCACTTCTTTTAGAGATTTCATAATTTAATATAAATAAGTTGGATTTCTTTCATGAGACTTAGAAGTAAATGTTTAAAGAGTGGTTGATACACTTTATTGGAGTACCATATTTTTGTGTTAGGATGTTCGTTCATATTCTTTAATGCTAGTTTGGTTCTTTTCATTATATATATGTTTTGCTTCCGCATGGCTATATATTCAAAGGATATGCCGCCAAATACTTTATTTGTTTGGTGCGGCTGTTGTTGGTGTTGTTTAGTGGCATCCCGGGGTGCCGTAGAATTCCGGGGTGTTACAGTCCTGCGCAGGGCTAAAATAGCTTTATATTTTGAATTACTTTACTATGGGACTTTTGTTTTTTGTAGTGAATACATGCGGTTGTAGTAGCTCCAAACAAATGCTATGATTTCGTGCATGTGACTTATTTAAATTTGTGGTGTGCTTTGCTGTAGGGTGACAAATCAAATGGGATTATTGTGTAGTTTGGCGGATGGACTATCGAGGTGTCGAGCATATGAAAGATGCTGCAGCAGCAGCAGCTGGTGCTGCTTCTACATCATGCTCTCAAGTGAACACCCACATAATGTAGTGGAATATGGTTGGACATAAATTTTATATAAATAATCTTGTAATTTGTTCGGTTGGATCAAAACTTTTATGGGATCTATTGTTGGGTGAAAACGTGAAACCTTGTATTTGATTATTGGATGAAAACTTTGATTTATTGCATGTGATGTGTATTGTGGCACTATGAGAATCTAAAAATCGTCTAGAAATGTGCCATCAATGTCCACATCAGTGCTGACGTTAGTATACACGTCATTGGTAGCTCAATGATGAGGTGGTTGTTTAATCTGTGGCGGTTATTTTTGTCACAAAAAATGGATTTGAGCTGGGTTAGCTGGGCCTCGGGCTGATCTGTGATGGTTTAAGACCGTCACTGATTCTACTAATATGTGACAGTTTTGAGTAAACCATCACCGGGGTTAATCCATGACGCTCAATCCGCAACGATATCTGAAACCATCACAGATGCTGCATAGCAATGGTTTTTTGGTGATTTGTGACAGAATTTTTTCATCACGGATTAGCAGGTTTCTTGTAGTGTGGGATAGGAGACTGATAGGTGTGGCCCAACTCGGTCAAAACCAGCTAATGACCATTTGTGTCGGGTTTGAGAAATCAAATGATCAAAAATAAATGGTTTTGGAGTTGGATAGTCATTCTTGGACTTCGGCAAAAGTTAGATGGCCAAAAATAGACTTTTTCCTTAAACAAACATGAAAACCACATGAAACATCTATTCGAGGGATTGCTGGCAAACAGAGTCAGCACACGCTACAAAAAGGCTTTCAAATGGTAGATATATATAGGAAATTTAGGCAAATCTTAAATCTAGAAAACCAGCAAGATATTCCTAACAAGAATTAAATGCACCTTAGGTCCTTTAACTTGCTGCCCTGTCTCAATTGGGTCCATCAACTATGAAACCGGTTATTTGGCCCCGAAAACTTTGAAACCGCTTCACACCAGGTCCAAAGGTTGAAACTAGCCCGGTTTTGCCGCGTCAATTAACAAAAAACCCTTCCCCATCTCCCATCTCACCCCTAAGCCCCTCCTACCACTCTGCATGGCCCCGAACACAAAGCAGATGGTCAGCTCTGAGAACGACGGTGGGGATGGACCCGACCCTCCAGCTGTCGGCCACCACGGCCGCCACGTCGCGGCACTGCGGTGCAGCCCAGAGCTCGGCCTCTGCCATGCCCACAAGGCGTGCGGTGCGGCCCAAGGTCCACCTCCAGCTGCCACTGCACGAATGCGAGCGCACTCCGCCCAGCGCCGCCGCAGAGTCGGGGGTCCATCACGGGGGCACAATGAGGACGGCGCGCCACCACATCGCGAGGGGTCCGTCGCAAGGGCCCAATGAGGACAGCAAACTCTGCCGCATCTCATGCACGGGCCTGCCGCATCTGGCGAGTTCGAAGCATGGCCGCCGCGGCTTCACCTGCCTCCTCGTCGGGCACCATCGCGTGGGAGCGAGCTCCGGTGACACACGAGCCCCACTCGGCCGTAGTGGCGCAGGTGCCGACGAGGCCCACCCGGATGCCCAGATGCGCTAGCGATGGCGAGCCCTGCACCGAGCGCCAAGGCCCACACCAACCTCTGCCACAGCGATGACGTGCTACAGTGGCAGTGTCACGGTCGTGCTCTACCCTGGCCATCATGGGCGGTGCAACACGGGCAGGACATTCTGCTCCAGCTGGGCCCCGCCTCACTGCCACGGTCGTGGGTGAGCTGCACCTCTGTCACCCACTGGTGCTGGCGAGGGCAGGAAGAGCACTCGCCGCATTGAGAAAGTCGCCGCCGCGCCCCAAGCTCAGCGTGTGGGATCTCATCGCAGGGGCCCCAAGGGGAGCGAGAGGGAGCTGATCACAGCGGCCCCAAGTGGAGCAAGCGGGAGCAGGCCGCCATTGCTCATACGTTCGACTGAAGCCATCCGTCGTGCCAAGCTAGGCAGCCATGGCAGGCACAGAGTGCAAGATTTACAAGTACATCCCCTATAGTCGATGGTTTGTAGCGAGGTCTTGTACTATGGCCTGCTAGCTTCCAAAGCAAGCCGTGGATACAAGCAATTAGGATCGATGTTCACTAGAATGGGTGGATTTGGAAGGGGAACAAAGGGCGGTATTCTTGCTATACTGCATTCGTGGACCACGGGAGCAGAGCTATCACGCTATCAGAGGTATGCACCCACTTACATCCACTACGCTACACTCACTCTGTGCTACTTCTGTTCCTGGAAGTACAACCCACATATATACACCTCATGCATATGTGCTGTTTCTATCCTGAAAACATGCACCTATACCGCTCCTACCCTAGGAGTACGCATCCATCCATTCACATACATATTCCCCATCGAGATCCACCCATAAAATTTTCTAACTCCTACACTAGGAGTGAGCACCCAAAAATATTCGTCGCCATCATATTGCTATTGTTATTGTTAATACTCCCTATTGCTATTGTTGTATTAAGAGGATTGGTTGCTCTCAAAAAAAAGAAGAGAAGAAAAAGAAAAGAAAGAGGAAAAAAAGTCCCAAGTGATAAAGCAACCAAGTCCTCCTCTTCAAAGAATTTCAGATTAACTAAATAGGGAGGTATGTTATCCCCAAGGAGCAAGTGTAGAATTAGATCTTCACCATCATTGATCACCCCTCATAATCATCTCCTTATTTATCACCATCATTTGTTCCCCTCATTCACATGCACATATGACTTGATTGTATGACTAGTTTCTCTGGATCCACGGTTTAACTGTGCAATATATGCAAGTAGGTTTTGAGTTGTCTCCCTACCTATGAGCTCCACATAAGCCTATTAGAAGTAGGGTGAGAGAGAGAAGGCAACCTCACTATGCCTTATTTCCACAAATGCCACATATTCTGAGAGAAGAGTGAAGGGATACCTTACACTTGCCTTGGAGAGGATCCAGAAATACCATAAATGAGAGACCTGAAAGGGTCATACAAGGAATCTCTGAGTTTTATTTAAAAATCTTGCAAAAACTCTAGAATAATAGTTGATCAAATAGTGAGAAACATGGCACTTAACTTAATCATTCTGTCTATCAATTGCTCAAGACCCAAGTGACGGCTACAAGCCCCATGTTGAAAGGTAATATGGGTAAGTTTTGAGTCAGAATAGTTCACTCTAATTTGGAGGAGAGTTCTTGTTTGAAAGCATCTGTACTTACGAGGCGTGAAAGCATTGCAGCAACTCCTGATCCATCACTGAGTATATCTTTGCTCAGCGACGAGCAAAAGATAAGCTTGGGGGAGTTTGTTGACAGTAGATAAGTATCAATTTTAATCACGAACATAACATGAGAAAGGATTAAAACGTGAGTACCATCTAGTTATAGGGGTTACACTAACAAAATTCCACGAGTTTTGATGAATGTCTATTTCTGCAGGAGGTTATCAGAAAAGAACCAAAAGAGGTCCACATGTCAGATTTACATAGAGAGAATACCACATCTAGCAATCAAAGAATACTCTAGAAGACACGAGGAGGTGACCCTATGAAAGAGGGCCCATTTAGCAGCAGCAGCTAGGCGCCCGCCCATAGGCAGGGGTGGCCGCCCAGGCCTCTCCACCAATGGGGAGCAGCCTCGCGGATCCTGCCTCCACCGACCATGAGGATTAATATGAAGCGTCCATTTAGGTCAGTTTGATCCAAGGCTGTGGTGCATCCAAGGGGCTATATTTTCAGGGCCTCTGGCCCTTGGAGAAACGATAGTTCATTCAAGACTTCATTTGGACAATTCATCCTCATCTCTAAAGAAGCCCTAGAGCCACCATCTTAATTATAGCTTCAAAGTTTAGTAGCATAGTTACACAGGAATAGATTTAAAGGGAGTCAAGCCTAGCTTGGAGTTCGGATCTGTCAGCATTCTTGGTAATTTCTTCTACTTTATTATAATATTCATTATTGTTCTTGCTACTATGAATAGTTTATTCTATTCTACTATATCAGAAATGACTTTGCTCTATTTGCTGATGTTTTCAATTATTTTGTTCTTAGTTTACTTTGATTATATGCTTAGCATAGTTAGATTAGAATTATGTTTATACATAGGATCGTATAGCGCTTGCTCATTGGATCGATGGGTGAGTGGTCAATATTGTGTAGGCGTAGTGCCTAGACCGTATTTATCTGTGATTGCACCCTATATTCCGGATTGCGAGGTAGATCGCGGGAGTGACAGTCTAGTTGAGTCCTGTGTAGCCCTCCTCCCGAGTATAGGACTAGTAGAACACCACTATTACAGGGAAGTGATTGCTCTATTCTTGATCTTCCTTGGTAATATCACTATGCATAGATGTAACCTTTTCCCGCCATGATTGCTAGGTGTAATTACAGTAATTATTATGTGCTTTAACATTATAGTTAGAATAACTTAGAATTTATTCTTATAGATCGTCCTAGTCTATGGTAGTGTTATAAACTGAGAGTACTCTATTGAGATAATTATCATTATTTTATATGGCTATGTGCCATCATTTATCCTTTGTCACTTACCATTCATATATGTATATTATTATTTTATGTGACACTTACCCTGTATGAGAA
Source organism: Bothriochloa decipiens (assembly GCA_023333625.1). Classification (NCBI taxonomy): domain Eukaryota; kingdom Viridiplantae; phylum Streptophyta; class Magnoliopsida; order Poales; family Poaceae; genus Bothriochloa; species Bothriochloa decipiens. Next base: position 51,826,916 of record CM041633.1, on the reverse strand, counting down.
GATAGATAAAGATACGGTTAAGCTCTCTATTATCACATACAGCGCTCATTGCTCATTATCTGTAAACATTCGCTTCCCAGTGGTAAAAATATAAATAATGATACCTGGATTACTCCCGGTTAAAATGCTACATCGGTATTATCTGCGCATTTGCGAAGTCCTTATTCATTTCTAGAAAGCATATGCATTTAACACCAGCACCTTTGGTGCCATGCTAGAGATGACAGCCTAGCTTAAGTGGTGTTAGAGGTGTCAACAGGGGGTCCGGCCATGGCGGGTCTATATCCGGCCACAGCAGCGTCCGGGCGGCCTCCACCTAGCGGATCTAGAGGCGGCTCAATCGGCAACGACGGCTCAACCAGCGGCGGTAGCGGTGGTGGTGCTGCAGCCTTGGATGGGCTCATCGGGCCTATCTAAAGTTTTTCGCTTTTTCTTGTTTTTTCCAAAACATTTACCACGGCGGGCGTCGGTGTTGGCTGTGGTGCTGCCCGGATTTACCGTGGCGTGGCACCGGCAGCGGACGCTGTTGCCCGCTGCTGAAAAGCAAATTCGCCATCCGTGGAAATTTAATATTGCAGTAGTGACAAGTTTAGCATGGGGTCATTTTTATTACCTATTCAGCTTATAATCACTTATATGATGTTGATGTTGTTATTAATATTACTTTCATTTATGATCATGTGGTTTAATATGGGCTTAAGCACAACTTTATGTGACATTAATGATAAATTGGACTCATTATTAAAATGCAAACGGCAATACACTAGTGACAACATTTTCAGCTTCATAACCCCATGTTATTGTTATTGAGTACAAGACGTACTTATGCCTGTCTTTACTTTTTATCTGGAAAAATCCCAGATGCGTAAGAGATGGTAATTATTTTCCTGAGTATTTAGAGGACTATGAGAACAGTCGAACATCCCTCTATCGCTATAGAGGCACCCACGGACCTTAGTTCATTAATTCCGCTTGGCTGAGACTGATATTTATGTAATGGAGGGAAATATGCCAATACGTTGCAACGAAAGAGAAAAACTAAAATAAATATTTTTATTCTTTGCAAAGCATATATTTATTTAGATATAAATATATCCTAACTTAATTTTTCTTCATACCATCCACGTGTTACTCAGAATAAATTGACCATTATAGCTTTTTTGGCGCTTCATGTCAACCTAACAAACTTCTTACTTTTTTTGTAACGTGTCAAAGTTCCGTCCGCCAATGATTATGATGGGACACATCTTTTGATTTTTCTCACGGGCTGTCAAGAATTATATAAATATTTGTTTGGATTTCATTCACTAATACTTTTCCAAGATTCCAATTTTTTAAAATTATTAGCTGGATGTTTTAACTTACTTATAGACAAAGCGCAACCTAACAATATTCATAACATCTATGGATAGATCCTATTTTTATGAACCTAACAAAATTGGTTCGGTATTTTTTTATTTTTGCAATAATTTGTTGTAAATTTTGCAAGATCTTTGATCTTATAGAAAAGTCAAAAATAAAAGAAAATAAAATAGGTTTGTATTGGCTTGGTCCAGTCTATAACGAAGCCGACCCAACTTAAAGAATTTAGGCCAGGTTCAAAAAAAAAGCGCACCAAAAATGCCCACGCGATTCTATACATTTTACATCAAGAACTCCGTATCTGATATGTTTTATACAATATTATTGCTCTTCCACCTTTTCTTTCATTCTAGAATCTTTACATCTAGAACCCCATATTTATTTCTATTCTTTCCCCACTCGTAAAGTAATGTATACCGAAAGCAATAGGTATGAAGCAGATAGAAAACTGGGATGCGGACTAAAATTGCGGCAATTTATTATTAGGTGTGGATTAATACTCATGATGTAATAATGCATTGTGCTTTGGATTCTTTTATTGTCTCTATATGTATCTGTGATTGCTTCCTCGGCGCACATATGGTTGTGTACCTGGTTTTGTCTTTCAGACTGGGTGGACACGATGCCCTGAGTAGCAGTCGGTACTCCTTTGGAGAAAAAAAATATTATTAGGCGTATAGGTTAATATGTTATTGAAGTCAGCTCTCTACCACCCATATCTCATGCCATGGTGTAGGCTTCAACTATCACTATTGCATATCGTACCAGTTAAGATTGTATTCTAATACTTAATGTCCTTAACAAAGAAGCACAACAAAATGATCATTAAGTTAGTTTCTTTGTTATTATTAAACTTAAGTTTTTAATGTATGAGCTAAGGGAGCAGTTGTTGATGATTCACAGGCTTACGTTTCATCATGTGTGACATCGAGAAAAAACTAAGCACTGAACAAGCTTGGACAGACTAGAATCAAATGATGGATGAAACACATCAAATAACAAAGCCAACCGGCAAAATATTCTTTTACCGTAGAAACGCATCAAACGCAAGTGCATGGACTACCTTCCATAATTAATGAGCTAATCCTAAACAAATTTACTAATTAATGAGCTAATCCTAAACAAATTTACCTAACTCTGAAGATGTCTCCAGCTGCTGTATTTTCATCTGCATCTGGTCACGTCCATCCCAAGAAACTTGAGTCATGGTTGCTGGAAGGTGACAGTCACGCTTCATGGGTAGGACATTTTGGCAATCTATGTAAATTATATAATATAACAAATACCTGTGACTACTACTAAGAGTAGATCATGATGCCCTTGCGTAACAGGTGGAGACTTTTCATAGTATGATGCCTGTCTCAAGCAAGTGCTGTCCACAAACAGCACGTCTAGTTCCTAGTTTTAATCTATGATGTCGATGCATATGTATACAAGTCATACCACCGAAAGTCACACCACCGGAAGTTGATAGTGTGGATAGCTATCCTAAAATAGTGGGTACCACCTACGTTGCTAAAGAAAACATTTTCACCGTCGGTAGGCATTTTCACTGTCATACATTCATTAAAACCGTTAGTGGTCATTTTCATCGCCAGTATGAGTCGCCGGCAAATATCAACACTATATCAAAACCAGTAGTAGAAATTTGTAACCAATTTGGCCCACCTCTTAAAGTATGTGCATCAAAGTAAAATTTCGGTACTATAATAACTATTCTCAGAAACAGTGACCTATTTTTGGTACACGGGTGGCTCATTCAACGTCTAACATGAGCTGCTAAAATTTATATCTAGATATGAAGGTATTTTAGCCGTCCCTAAAACTGCCCTATTTTTAAATACCGCTGTAAATGTCCTTCGAATTAAAAACATTTGGCCTCTTTTGGACAGATTTATGATTCTCCTATGTAACAATTTATGAAGACAGGTGTACTTTAAGCTACCTCTTCTTGTTTCAGTGAAAACAATGTTAATTAATGTCCGGTTTTATTTTTGGGGCTAACCAGTTTAGGATCGATCCAGTTTCTGAGTACTTAGATTAGATTTCACATATTTAGAGATTGGAGGTTGCAACTCAAATGGCTGTTCGTCCAGCTAGATACTTACATAGAGCAGAAATTTGGAGATTTAAATTGTTTATTGTCTTGATGTTACTTGGATAGTACACTTTATTAGGTTTACTCTCTCCATTCCATTTTAATTTGTTTACGTCATATTATTTGTGCTTATAGACTCATAATCATTTTATAGTATAATTTTTTACAAATCTAATCATATAACTTTGTATTATAGTTGTTAAAAATATTAGCAAAATTATTGGTTCAAGTATTTAGAATTTAAATCTTGATATACGCATGCCCTAGAAAAATATGGAATGACGTAGTAATCTTACGGTCCATTGGTCCAGGCCACCTTGTATCACCAGCATTAGGGCAGGGCACTGAAACAAGAAGATTTTTATTTGAAACCCAGTGAAATAAGAAATTAAGTACCTTTATTTAACCATATGAAAACCGATCGTATTATAAATTTTTCAGCAGAAGAAACATGCAAGTGTTTTGCAAAAGATATGCAATGGCAAAAAGAGCAACGAACCAGCATGGAGTGATGAAAGTACTAGTGAACTAGGAGTATTGGTGTAATGCAGCCCAGCCCACGGGGAGGTAGAAATGGTCTGGGAAAATGTGGTAGTGCAGCCCAGCCCACGTCCGCCTTAGTTCCTACAATACAAGCTTACGATCTTGATACTGGACCGAACCTGGGCCTTCATTTCAGAAAATACGGTACTGACCTTTGCCATCTGAAAAAGTTTGTTCTCTTTGTCACTTGTCACATGGTTATGTCCTGAGTTCTCCCATGCATATTAGGATTTTTTGATACATGATACGGAGTACTAATCTATTCTATTGGTTTGTGTACAGACCTTTGTAAGTCATGAAAGATACCATAATCCCTGTACGATATAATAAATACATGACACTAGTCATATTGTGGATAACCTAGTATGACGTTTATGTATGCTCACTAATGTCACATTATTTGCTACAACGCATATTACAAACTGTATGCACGATACCTTTTTGGAGGATGACAAGGCCCATCGGACATGGCATTATATATGCACCAGATTTGTTTCATGTATGTTCAAAATAAAAAAATCTGAGGCAACCAGGGCGTCATACTCCTATCAATCTGTTACGTCAGAGTTTAACAGCAAACCATCATTCATGCCACCATTTCAACGTACTTGAAGCGAGCCATTGCTAGTATTGAGCAGCCCGATTGAATTTGAGGCATGACAAGAACTGGTAGGTCCCAACTCAATGCACATTCCTTGCTGATCTGTTAGCACAACAGAGTGTATCGACGCTGTCCTGGAACACATGTTGAATCCTCCAGAGCACCACCAGATTCCCCTGGGCCCCTCTGTACCTTGGAGCTAATAGCGGGCTAAGGGAGTTTAGCGGTTTGTCTCCAAAACAGCTATAGCGGAGCTAATAGTGGGCTATCACTGCTGCACAAAACAACTTCCGTAGCAAACATTTTGCCTTTACCGCAGCGGGCAAACGCGTCCGCTGCGGATGCCACGCAACGGTAAGTCATGCAACGCCTGCTGCGGTAAATCCATTAACCACAGCGGGCACATAGGATGCCCGCTGCGGTAAAAAAATTTGAAAAAACAAAAAAAAACCAGGAGCCCGCTGGCGAGCCCGTTTCCCAGAACGAAACCCTAGCGTCACTGGCAGGATCCGCGCATCGCCGTCGCCTGACCCTCCACGTGCCGCTGGATCCATGCGCTGTCGAGGGCGCGCTGGCCTGATCCACGAAGACCGTGGTGGCTGGCGCTGGCCATACCGCTGGATCCACGCCGCCGCCACCCGATCCGCCGGATTTGCGAAAGGAGAGAGAAGAGCTAGTGAGGGATATGAAGAGGACCGGGAACAGATTGGGAGAGATAGAGAGAGAGAGAGAGAGACAGAACACATACGCCGTACCTGCTAGCGTGCCGTGGACGAGGAGCTCCATCGTGGCCCCGCCTGCGAGTAAGGGGTCACATCGCACTTTGGCCTCGCGCTCCGTCACGGCCCCGCGTGCCTCCGCCCTACCTCGAGTGCTAGGGGTGCAACCCACTCGCGAGGAAGAGCGAGGGAGGAGTCGCGGGCATAGGGAGGGAGGAGAGCCGGCCAATCACGAGGAAGATGGAGGGAGTAGCGTTGCCAAGGGTGCCAGCTAGGAAGAAGGAGAGGGAAGGGCCCGGCGGAGGAAGAGAGGAGACCGGCGGAGAGAAGAGAAGAGGTCGCGAGAGCGGAGGAGCGGCAATTCGCAAGAGCGGAGTCGCGGTTGGGAGTTTGGCGGCTAGGGAGTCTAGGGTGAGAGAGTGGTGTAGTGAGACTGAAACCCTAAATCCAGTGTATATAAATGTGTCATTGATTGGGCCTCGCCCTGGATCCATTGGGCCGTGGCCTTAACTATAGCAGGCCTTATAGAATGCTCACTACAGTAAATCTATTTACCGCAGCGGGTATCTTAAAGGTGTTTGTTGTGGTAAATAGGGTATTTTTCGTAGTGGACACCTTGAGTTGCCCGCTACGGTAAATAAAAAAATCCCACCGTGGTAAATCCTGACATTTACCACAGTGGACAAAAATAGGAGCCCGCTACGGACTGTAAAAGTGGAACGCTGCGGTAATTCCTTGCGCACGTTGTGTATAGCAGCTAAATTATACATGAATACAAATCGTGCCACCGTGTCTCGAAAGGCTATAGCAGGCTATAGCGGTAGCCATAGCTGGCTATCTAAAACAAGGTTTATGATGAAGTTCAATTTCTTGGTGCTTTCTGAGATGTTTAATTTCAATGCCAAAAGGACAAGCTAAATGCTTACAAGGAATCGGAAGTGAGACAAGCTCTGGCAGAGCTCCCTCTTCAAATTCTGGGAGGGCCACATTCTCATGTTGCACAACAAAATATTCCACAGCTTGAATATTTTGTTGACGTGGGTATCTTTCACGTTAGTGCAATCTTCAAGGCTCAATACTGTGATAAGTTTATACTTGCCAAAATCAGAATGCACCACCTGCACTCCCACGGAGAGTCAGAGACAGGACACAACGCAACTCCACATTCAAGATATTTGTGGAATTAGTTCCATCGTCAACATCACCATTGACAAAGAGGTGACAAACTATTTTGTCCTTCGGAGCATGAGAGCACATGATGACATGGGTCTTACACTTCTGCATTTTTACTTAATTTTCACAGGATGCATTATGTTAGTCTTAAAATTTATATTTGCCAGTCTCCTATGTAATTTCTTCACTTCTAATTATGACCTTCTTTCTGAGAAGACGGCCGATTGGAAATATACCAAGATATAGCAAGCAGGTTCTACAGTGAGGTCAGGTAGACTGGTGTGTAGTTCTCCATGAGCACAGCCCGGAGCCTTGCAAAGTTAGGCTCACCATCTTCTCGTTCCAGATAAGATTCCAGCTTGCTGCATAATTCTAAACAAAATTTCCCTGTAGGTTCATCTTCACTGCATAATTATCTGCCCACACCGACAACGTCACAGGTCACGGCCACTCGAAGCATGCCGCCGCTGGGCTACCCATGTTGGTCATGCGGAGCATGATCACTTAGGCATGACACCATACTGCTAGGCTTGACACATCACACCAACTGGAAACTACTTGCCTCTAGAAATCTTCTTTATTAACCTCTGAAAATCTTGTTCGTTCTTTTTTCGCAATCAGGCATATAGACCTGTTTTTTTTCAAAACCTTGTTTGTACAAATGATAACGCAGAATGAATGGGACAGGAGCTTTACCCCTACAAGTGTGAAACAGTAGGGTTTCATTCCAAGTACAAGTATTGAAAAAGTGTACACCTGGGTGGTCTAACTTTTTTCTTTTT
>CM041633.1:51804589-51819238 GCA_023333625.1 Bothriochloa decipiens | reverse complement strand
TTTTTCAGAAGGTCAAGCATATCATCATATTCTGAGTGCGTGTATATATATACATTCGACACGACATGTCATCTGGAATTAGTACGCCTGTGCTGCGGTCACGCCCAGAAATGTTGAAAAATCAATCTCGTTCTTGACTTGGGCCGAAGGTACTGCGGTATCTTTATTACATATTAGGATTACAATGTACCGGGAGCCCTAGCCACCACGAGTTGCACCCTGCCGTTCCATTTTGTGCTCTCCCGCAATATACAATCCCAGTCAACCCAACGTATGTAAGCAGTAAGGCTAATGCTACTAGTGACATCTAGTCGAAATGTACTCAACAACTTAGTCTAACATAGAGGGGGAAAAATGAATGATCAGTTTGATGGAACTTTTAGGATGTACAGTTTTCATATACAAAATTGTCTTTATCCGATGCCATATACGAAAGATATGATTTTTCTAAGATGACAAGCTGGGGTAAGCGATTGCTAAGCTGCTACAATTCAATGTTATTTATAAATCATCTCAACAATCTCAATTGCAACAATTAAAATTATAATTTTATACAACTCACGGAGAGCTATATTTTCATTATAAAGTATTTTTATCTGACATTATTGACTGTACATGAAAAGAAATTTTCTTCTGGCAAGATAGGTTTGGTACCATACAAAATATCTTGCTGAAAGTTTATATTAGTTTTTGGCATCTTAACCATCCCAAATGAAAACATAACACTAGAGTTACAGATCTCATCGAGTGTTACAATTTTCGTATAGGAATCGTCTTCTTCCAAAGTCCTATGAAGTAGATATGATTTTTCTAAGATTGAGGCTAGTTTGCAGCTAACATGTGGGTCCCAGCTGTCATATGTAAGTGTTGAGTCGGTATGCCATGTCAGCTATCTGGTCGGGTAAATGCCTGTTTGGATCCGATAAGGATGGAAGAATGCATTTTTAGATTATGGGGACCTACCTTCATGGAATGAATCATCCATGAAAAATTAAAGAGAAGGTTTTACATGTCTGTTTGGGTGCCCAACAAATCAGTAACAATTCTCGTTGGCATGCGTCACTCTTTGGATTTCTAGAACTATGTTAGTTCGCTAGCTTGCTATCGCTATATTTCATACACATAGCTGGCTACTCATTGAAGTTAGAAACTGTCCCAAATTAGTTAGGGAATATGTATCCATCTGTCAACAGATTTTGAAGGCTGAATCTTTGGAATTTTACAATGTTTCACGTGTTATTCTCCTAAGTTGCACATGACTTAAACAATGATGTACTACGCAACATGCATGAACAATGCTTGAAACATGAATTAGTTATGTTTCACTAACTAGTTGGCTAATACCTAATTAGAGACTTGGCTAAAATATTAGCCCACATATTAGTTCTCATGTTTGGATCCACTGGACCTAATTTTACTACAGCGATGTGGAGATGAATCTGGAGAGTAGAAACTGCAGTAGACGCCGCTTGCTCCTAGATGCACGTCGCCTGATCTCGAGCAGTATCCTCAACCGCGTCGCCGCTGCCGCACAGCTTGATGATGAGCCCTGAGGCCCTGAGCACGATGCGGCGATGCGGAGAAAGGAAACAAGCGGAGCCTGATACTGTCCTGTGTGACGTCTTTAATGACCATGGTGTCGCACAGCATAGCTCAACAAAGTGTTGCAGGTGAGCGTTTGCGTCCTCACTTGGCAAGCCACAAAACTGGCTTGCCTGCACCATCGAGATGAGGCCCGTCCGAATCTCGAAGTTTCCATTACCAACATTGACAGCAGGCCCAACAGGCATGTTGGCAACAGCGGGGGTGGAGTAGTCACGGAGTGTCTTGTCCATAGCAAAAGTAGCTGATGGTGCGGGAGTGACTGATTCGTCTGCTGGTGGAGTAGCAGAAGAAGAAATGGTATGAGACTTTTTCTTCCTTAGGAGTGCTTCCGGATTGTTGATGAAGTTGTCCGACACATCAAAACCGCTCATACACTATCTTGTTTTCATTCCAATAAAAAGAGGAAGAAAATAGCGAAGTTAGCCTGCTTAAACTATGACTACCAATGCTTATTTTGTAATCAATGTTTATGCCAAGCTAGATGTTTGCATATTTCTTTTGCCCTCTCCGCCAACAGGGTAAAAAATGCTTGTTGGCATCCCTAACCACCATTACGTCAGAAACGTGTGTTGGCATCCCTAACCACCATTACATCATAAGAGTAACTCTCGGCCCTTAACGTCGCCGGCTAAGGTATTGCAATCCTGATAATAATAGTTAGAAGTGCCGGATTGGCCTTCTTAACCGTCATTACTTACGAAGATGCAATCCTGTAGCATGGCGCCATGGGGTGCACAAGAATTACAGTCCTTAAGTAATGGTACTTAGGCATGCCAATCGTGATAGCTCAGTATGAAATAACGATAAATCTGCAAGCGCATAAAATTATCATTATAGCATTTTTAACGCCTGAGTTTTCAAAGATGTCGTATTAATAATTTCTCATAGGAGGGCAGTACCATTTTTTTGGAATTTTTCTTCTCCAATGTACTCTCCAGATCCATCTCCACATCGTCCCCTGCCGGTCTTCACGTTCTTTGCGGGTAGGCAAACAAGATCGATACGATATGGCCAATGGTCAGTTTCCAACTTTCTTTTCATTATGTTCTATTCTATATATATAAATGATTTTGACAGCATGTGTTGATAGCCAGATTTGGACAAAGATATATTTAGCCTCAATGTGTCATTCAGGTTTCCAGGTATAGCAGTACAAGTTTCCCCTCCAGAGTGTTTGAATTGGCTCGAATACGACCTGAATCAAGTTTGCTGCAACATGCATGCATCGATTTTGCATGGACATATACGTCGTTCTGCGTATATGTTTGGCCACTTTTTTTGCAACCTGAATCATGTTAGTCGGGTCATAAAGTTGATGAGTCTGGCTCTGGTTGGACTAGTTAAATTTTCCATATCTGATTTGGAGATCAAGCTGGCCGACGGACAGGTATATACGTGCATATTGTAACCAGAATAGAAGCAGCAGGAGTCCGAGTGGAAGACTAGAGAGGATTAACTGGCTTGCGTATTTGCATTGGATAGGAATGTGCTCACACGTATGATTGGCCGATCATAAGCTGAAGGTGTACTTCGACTCGGTCTCTATTTTCTTTTCACCGTGTACCTATAGGGAAGACCAGCCGCCCTATATATATTAGGGGTGACGGCTGATTGACAACGCACAATCGACATATCAATCTACTACATTATTTCACATCTACTGTTTTCTCTTGAGTTTTGCTTCTTATTCTTCGTTGCCGTATACTTCATTGCGACAGCGAGCACAAGGTCCTAGGGGTGGTCAGGCCGACCTAGGGCAGCCCATCGTTGCCATTCTCCCTGATGGGGTCCCTCCTGGGAGCGTGGGGTGTCGGGTTCTAAGAGCTCTCGCCGGTGTGTCTTGCATATCGCGCTCTCGATGAGACTCCCCTTGCGACATGTCTTGCGCATCGCGCTCGTCGCTGGGGGCACACGTGACGTGTTCGTGTGCGAACACACTTTTTGGTGACTCCGCTGGGGAAGGAAGATCACAGTACATTTATGCCGCTGACCATCATGTCTGGCAGCATCCCGAAGCCCGCAGAAGTCAACCCAGACAACATCATCAAGCCTAGCTTTGATGAATTGTCTGAAGAGCATCGCCAAGCTTATGAATTGTACAAGAAGAAGCGTGATGAGGAAGATATGAACAGATTTCTCACCAACTTCAACAAGGATCGTCAAGGCAACATCACAGCGGTTGGTGATATCACATCTTTACAAGGCAAAGAAAAGGTACAACACCCTGTAAGTAGCGCTTTTTCTCCAGAACAGTTGGCTGAATTGCAGTTCTATGTTGCACAGAATAATATTTTGCTTAATGATTCTATGTTAAATATGTTGAAAGCTAAAGATAATACATCTCAGCCCTCTGCTAATCAGGTAAACCCTAACCCAACAACGCATAGTAATTCATTAGAATTGCCACAACAACCTCAATATGGCATGCCGTTGGATTTCTTTTCTGGACAGCAAGCTAAACCTAGGAGTGGATTAATGGTAATGCCTACATATACTAATCCCATCATTAGCGTACCACCTTTTGGGACTTTGGCGCCAAATAAAACCATGCCACAACATTCTGCACCGCCGATGTCAATACCACAGATTTCCAATACATGCAACACTTTTGTAAACCCCACGCCATCACGCAGAATACTCCCAACCAATTTAGAAGAAGTTATGGCTGGAATACGAGAAGACATGCATAGGATGTTTGTTGAGTCCTTCAAAGTTGAGCCGAAGATTAGGGGATGTACCTATCAAAAAGCCATACCCATCTTCTTTTGATGCTATTGCTTATCCTCAAGGTTATAAGGTTCCTGAAATTTCTAAATTTAATGGCGAGGATAGTAAAACTACATGGGAGCATGTTAGTCAACATTTTGCTCAAATAGGTGAAGCAGGTTCTATAGATGGGCTGAAAGTTTGTTTATTTCCTTTATCTTTAATTGGTACAGCTTTTTCATGGTTTGCTGCTTTGTCTCCTGGATCTATAACTACATGGTCGCAGCTAGAACAAAAATTTCATGATCATTTTTACAGCGGCGATAATGAACTTAAGTTATCACATCTTACATCGGTTAAGCACAAGCATGATGAATCTATTTCAGATTATGTCAAAAGATTAAGAGATGTTAGAAACCGATGCTATAGTCTTGTGATAGGAGAAAGAGACTTGGCTGATCTTGTGCTTAATGGCTTGAGACCTCACATTAGAGAAAAATTAGAAGGCTTTGAATTCTTAACTGTTAACCAAATCTTGCAGTGAGCTTTGGCTGTAGAGAGCCGAAGCAAAGATACTAAAGATAGTTATAAGACTAAAACTGATTATCATCGCATGCATGTTGTTGATTATAATTCTGGTTCGGATGATGAAGTTGATGTCTATGCTGCTGAATTCATTTGGCCTTCAAAGGCCAAACCATATGCTTGTAGTGCTCTTAAGCCGATTGACAAGAATCGTGAAGAAGAGATGAAGTTCACCTTTGATATTGCTAAATGTGATAAGATTTTTGATGCATTGCTGCAAGATAAGTACATTAAAGTTTCACACACTATACCGTCGTTTGAGGAGCTGAAATGGCGTGCTTATTCCAAGTATCATAACTCTTTTTCGCATGCTACTAACGATTGTAATGTGTTTCGACGATAGATCCAATCGGCTACAAATGATGGACGATTGAGTTTTGCTGAAATGCAAGTTGATAAGACTCCCTTCCCAATGAATACTTTGAATTTGGAGGGCAAGAAGGTGTTACTTCGGCCTGAACATGCCGAAGCTGCTAAAGGAAAATCAAATGTTGTCATTGGTGAACCTAAGATCATACATGCTGATGACAAAGTCTTGGGAAGAAAGGTTGTGCTTGAGAAGGCCCCCAATGGCAAGGAGACATTGAAAATCACTATGAAAGCTTCTGTACCTGGGGGGCAAGTGCAGCAAGGAGGCCATGCAAAATTCATCAAGCCCAAAAGTCTAGAGGTTGGCAAGTGGAAGGTGAATGAGGTAAAGGTGCAGCAGAAGAAAATCAAGCCAAAATTTGATTTGTTGCTGTCCAAGTATGCTAAGCAAGCGGCCGGTTTTAGCTCTAATCGGCCATCACAGTTGAAGCATCCAAGATCACATCCACGCAATCAATTTCAGCATCAACATGGTCCATACGGGCCATGGGTTCCTGTACCTTGGATGGCGCCACCTCTCTATGTGCCATATTATGGGAGAGATTACTATGGAGGATGGGAGCAACCCTCAGTGGCTCCATATGTTTTTCATCCAGGGTGGGCGGCACCTAGAAAACCTGTGTTCGAGAGGTTAACTCACTCTGTAAGAGGTCGTTTGGATGTTGGTTCTAATCGGCAGTTACAAATCTCTCCAAAGAAAAGGAGCATGAAACAAGAATGGCTTCCTAAGTCACCAAGTGCTGGAATTTCAGAACCAGCAAGCAAGCAAGAAGAAAGGTCTACAAATGCAAACATTATTAAAATTAGTACTAAAGGTACAGAGATCAAGGACCTAGGTAAAAGGCCCATTATTATTGATAATTCGGTTAAATTTAGTAGTGTTGTGGCTGTTGCACAGTCAGGTTCAGCAGCTAGTGATCATGAAGCAAGCATCAGCGGCACCAAGAAAATTGATCCTAGATATACCCAGCCAATGTGGTGTCCTCCTGGTTTGTCCAAGACTAAGAAAAGGAGGTTGCAGCGCATGAGAAATCAGCAAAAGGAAGAGGAGAAGAGGGAGAAATACAGGGATGAATGCTTCAACTTAATTCGGCCCATCATCAATCCAAAACAAGTGTGGAAGCCTAAGATTGATGAAACAGCAGCACCTTCACCTATTCCAGCAGCTGTGACTCCAATTCAGGAAGTGTCTGAGGCTATTCCAACCTCACCTGTGTCACCTACAGTATCTCCCTTATCACAGACGTCGGTATTCAGTTTGGGAGACGATGAGGAAATGGTGGATTTTGAGCCAACACCCAATAGGGAAAGTTTGGGATATGATGAAGAAATGAAAGATTTTGAATCATCACCTATCAAGTGAGGCATGGATATGAATATGGTTTATTACTTACCTGCTGAGTTTCATGCTATTGATGAGGAAGGAGAGGTAGCCCAGTTGAATTTTGGTCCCAAGAATGCCATCTTTGAGAAGCCCAAAGAACCGGTGAAACACTTGAAGCTGTTGTACATCAAGGGTCACATTAATGGATCGCCGATTGCTAGAATGCTTGTTGCTGGTGGAGCTGTGATCAACCTTATGCCATATTCAGTTTTCAAGAAATTGGGGCTGCGAGATGAGGATATGAAGAAAACTAACATGGTGCTCAATGGCTTTGAAGGCAAGGGACAGACAGCGACCAAAGGAGTTATTTATGTGGAGCTCACAGTTGGAAGCAAGACTTTGGCCACTGCATTTTGTTGCTGAGGTGCAAGGTAATTATAATGTGATTTTAGGCCACGATTGGATACATGCTAACCAGTGCGTGCCATCTACCATGCACCAATTTCTGATCCAATGGGTTGAGGACAAGGTGGAGATAGTTTATGCAGATATATCGGCTTATCTTGCTTTAGCCGATGCTATAGTGGATTGGCAACATCCTGAAGCTACTTGTTTGACAGGACGCACTGATCTTCCATAGTTTGGTTTTCTTAGTGCTACAAAAAATGGTTTTGTGCCTGTCATGTTAAAGCCGATTGGTGGTGATCGGCTCAAAAATATATTGTGAATACATGGATCCTGGTAGCTCAGATTGGTTGCAAAAGCGTCTTAAAAATTATCGGTCTCAAGAGAAAGATATGCAAGAGTCCATACAAGAACCAGAAAATATGGATAAGTTAGGACAAGGTTTTACATCTGCTGATCCATTAGAGGAGATAGATATTGGTGATGGATCAATTCCTAGGCCAACTTTTATAAACAAAAGTTTGAAAGCCGATTACAAGTTAAAGTTAATCAGGCTGTTAAAAGAGTACGTTGATATCTTTGCTTGGGAGTACCATGAGATGCCTGGCTTGAGCAGGGAGTTAGTGGAACATCAGCTGCCCATTAAGAGTGGTTTTAGACCTTTCAAACAGCCGGTTAGAAGGTTCAATCCCAAAATATATGACCGGATCAAGCAAGAGATCAATCAGTTGCTTAGAGCTAATTTTATTAGACCTTGCAAGTATGTTGATTGGATTTTCAATATTGTGCCTGTGGAGAAGAAAGGGTCTGAAAAATTGAGGGTGTGCATTGACTTTAGAGATTTGAATAGAGCGACACCCAAAGATGAGTATCCTATGCCTATAGCCGATATGCTTATTAACGATGCTTCTGGACATAAGGTTATTAGTTTTCTTGATGGCAATGCGGGGTTTAACCGGATTTTTATGGCCGAAGAGGATGTATCCAAAATGGCTTTTCAATGCCCTAGTTTTGTTGGTTTATTTGAGTGGGTGGTAATGACCTTTGGTTTAAAGAATGCCGGTGCTACATATCAAAGAGCTATGAATTTAATCTTTCATGATTTGCTTGGCATCATTTTAGAGGTTTATATTGATGATATTTTTGTCAAATCAGATGCCATTGAACCACACTTGGCTGATTTGCGTTTAGGTTTTCAAAGAATGAGAAAGTATAATCTGAAGATGATTCCTTTAAAGTGTGCTTTTGGTGTATCGGCTAGAAAGTTTTTAGGATTTATTATTCATGAACATGGCATAGAAGTAGATCCCACAAAAATTGAGAATATTTAGAAAGTTCAGATTCCACATTGCAAGAGAGATGTGCAAAAGTTCCTTGGCAAGGTTAATTATTTGAGGAGATTTATAGTTAACTTGTCGGGGAAAGTTGATGCTTTTACACCTATTCTTCGGTTAAAGAGCGATGCTGATTTTACTTGGGGGGTAAAATAGCAAGAAGCATTTGAAATGATCAAGCAATATTTGGTTACTCCACCGGTATTGAGAGCCCCCAAACATGGACAACCATTTACGCTTTACATTGCAGCGGATAATGGGGTAATTGGTGCTGTCTTGACACAAGAAACCAAAGGAAAGGAGCATTGCATTGCATACTTGAGCTGGCGTTTATTGGATGCTGAAACAAGGTACACTTTTATTGAAAACTTATGCCTTTCACTGTATTTTGCTTGCACAAAGTTGAGACATTATTTATTATCTAGTGCTTGCACAATAGCTTGTCAAACCGATGTCATTAAGTATATGTTGTGTAGACTAATTCTTAGTGGTAGGCTTGGTAAGTGGGCTTATGCTTTAATTGAATATGATTTGTCTTATAAACCTTTGAAATCTATGAAAGGCCAAATTGTTGCTGATTTTATTGTTGAGCATCGGATTGATGATAGGCGCAGTACTGATTTGGACCTTGTTTCTTTAGTACCATGGAGATTGTATTTTGATGGTTCAGTCTGTAACAATGGCCAAGGTGTTGGTGTTGTTTATATTTCTCCATATGGTGCTGTTTTTGAGGCCTCATGCCGCATAGAATTCTTTTGCACAAATAATCAAGCCGAATATGAAGCTTTGCTATTCGGGCTGCAGTTGTTGGTTGCTATAGGTGTTACACATATTGAAGCTTTGGCGATTCCTTATTAGTAGTGCAGCAAATATCCAAGGTTTTTCAATGTTTTGATCGATCACTTAATGTTTACCTCGATACATGTCTAGATATTATTGCTACCTTGGATTCATTTAGTATTACTCATATATCTAGACATGAAAATTACAGAGCAAATGAGTTGGCGCAGCAGGCATCCTGTTATCACGTTCAGCGTGGCGTGTTTTACATCTCTCAAGAGCCGATGTCTTGTCATGCTATCATACGCGAGGCCAAACCACAGCCCACTGATTCGGCCACTAATTTAAAACCTTGTGCAGGCGAGGACAAAGATTGGAGGAGGCCCATTGTTAATTACTTGCAGATCCTAGCAAGAGGGTGGACAAGACGGTTCGACGGGTGGCTTTCAAATATGCATTGATTGACAATGATCTTTATCGTCGAACTGTTGATGGTATTCTTTTGAAGTGCTTGGATGAGGACCAAGCAAGAGTTGCTATGGGAGAGGTACATGAAGGCATATGTGGTACATGTCAGTCAGCACACAAGATGAAATGGTTGCTGCAGCATGCTGGTTTCTATTAGCCGACGATGATTAATGATTGCTTCAGATATTACAAGGGGTGTGAAGCTTGTCAAAAGTTTTGTAATATTCAGTTAGCTCCCGCTGCTATGTTATATACTATTATGAAGCCATGGCCATTCAGAGGTTGGGGATTGGACTTTATTGGACAGATTCATCCTCCATCATCAAAGGGGCATCGGTTTGTGCTTGTTGCCACTGATTATTTTACCAAGTGGTCTGAAGCAGTACCTTTAAAAAATATGACACATGTGGAGGTAATCCACTTCATAACTGAGCACATTATCCATAGATTTGGCATTCCTCAAACTTTAACTTCGGATCAAGGGTCTTCTTTCATATCATCCCAAGTCCGAGATTTTGCTGAATTGTATAAGATAAGGTTGCTGAATTCCTCTCCATATTATGCCCAAGCTAATGGACAAGCAGAGTCTACAAACAAAATTTTGATCAAGCTCATCAAGAAGAAAATTGAAGATAATCCTAGAAGGTGGCATGAGGTGTTGTCCGAGCCTCTTTGGGCGCATAGGATCTCAAGGCATGGTGCTACTAAGGTAACTCCATATGATCTTGTATATGGGCAAGAGGTTATTTTGCCTATAGAGGTAAATCTGGGTGCTTTGAGATTAGCCAAGCAAAATTACTTATCGGCGGTGGATTTTCACAATCTAATGATGGACAATATTGATGAAATCACGGATAAGAGATTAGAAGCATTGAGGTCTATTGAGAGAGACAAGCTACGGGTGGCAAGAGCATACAACAAGAAAGTTAAATTAAAAAGCTTTCAAGTTGGTGATCTAGTATGGAAGGTGATTCTACCAATTGGTTCGAAGGATAATAGATTTGGGAAGTGTTCTCCAAGTTGGGAAGGTCCTTTCAGGATTGTGAGAGTGGTTCCTCGAAATTCGTATTTGGTGGAATCATTGCAAGGTACTTTGCTGCCCGTGCACTTAACGGCAAATATCTGAAGAAGTTTCATCCAAGCGTGTGGCAAGAGGCTTAAACATGCATGGCCGGTACTTGGTTATCGCCCTCAGACTTTTAACATGGCCAATAATTAACTATCGCCCTTAGAACAAAATTCACATGGCCGATGGTTGTGTTGACATCGTCCTCAGTCATGGCATAAGAAACAAGTATATATAATTTTTGGCATGCAAGCTTTGCCAAAAAACAGGGGGGCATGTGTTGATAGCAAGATTTGGACAAAGATTTATTTAGCCTCAATGTGTCATTCAGGCTTCTAGGTATAGCAGTACAAGTTTCTAGAGTGTTTGAATTGGCTTGAATACGACCTGAATCAAGTTTGCTGCAACATGCGTGCATCAATTTTGCATGGACATATACGTTGTTCTGCGTATATGTTTGGCACTTTTTCTGCAACCTGAATCATGTTAGTCGGGTCACAAAGCTGATGAGTCCGGCTTTGGTTGGACTAGTTAAATTTTCCATATCTGATTTGGAGATCAAGCTAGCCGACGGACAGGTATATACGCGTATATGGCAACCAGAATAGAAACAACAGGAGTCCAAGTGGAAGACTAGAGAGGATTAACTAGTCTACATATATGCATTGGATAGGAACATGCTTACATGTATGATTGGTTGATCATAAGCTGAAGGTGTACTTCGACTCGGTCTCTATTTTCTTTTCGCCGTATACCTACAGGGAACACCAGCCGCTGGCCGATTGACAACACACAATCGACATATCAATCTACTATAATATTTCGCATCTACTGTTTTCTCTCGAGTTTTTCTTCTTGTTCTTTGTTGCCGTCTACTTCATTGTGACAGCAAGCACAAGGTCCTAGGGGCGGTCAGGCCGACCTAGGGCGGCCTATCGTTGCGATTCTCCCTGACGGGTCCCTCCCGGGAGCGCGGGGTGTCGGGTTCCAAGAGCTCTCGCCGGTGTGTCTTGCGTATCGCGCTCTCGACGAGACTCCCCTTGCAACGTGTCTTGCGCATCGCGCTCGTCGCTGGGGGCACACGTGATGTGTTCATGTGCGAACAGCATGCTCCACAGATTCAATGCTACTATGCTACGGGATAAGTTAGTTTAGAATGTAGACATCATTCAATTCATTCAATTTGTCTTCCAGTTCATTCAATTTATCTTCCAATGTTTTATCCCACGCCAGGCTATTTGATCAGTACATTATTCTTGTCAAAACTGATATGTACGTGTTCCCCGCCTAAAACATGAAAATTTCCTAAAGCTCAGACGATGCTGCAATTTGATCCCAATGGATTCAGTTTATGTCGCATGACATGCATCTGAACCCTAAACCAATCCCTTATCCGTGTGTAACAACTGCGTGTGTTGTGCAGAGCCGGGAGGACAAGGAGGGGTCGCTGTTCGTCGCAAAAGATTCTTCTCGTCAATTTCTCTGAATCGTGAAACATGATTCAAACCAAATGTGTTTGCTGATATGAAATAGGTAACCATAAACCTAAAACCTTTTTTGTTCGATACACTAAATTCTAGGTGCTTAAAAGAGGAATGCACCAATGCAAAAAAAATGTATTGTTCTAGTTTGCATCTTCAATGGTTCGCTAGTTTTATTTTGCCTGACATGTATAAAGATTAATCCTTTTGGCTTAACTAGTAATTATATATATGAAAGTTTATTTTTGGCATCTTATGTTATCTTTATTCTTATTTTTCTATTGGTGCTATATTTTATATAGCTTGCGCAACCATGGCAGTGGACAATTGAACCATAAATCTTGAATGTGATGGGGCAGCTGAAGGAGAGAAACTTGTGCAAATAGAAATGGATAGGGATGAGATATGCTACTCCAACTTGATTGATTTGATCGAGCTTTATGGGTACTCATCACTTGTCTATCTATACTACAAGAGAAAAGATAGCTTGGTTGTGACAAAGGAGATCGGCCACTTTAGCGCCTACCATGTCCAACATCGATGTGTACAAAGAATGCAAGAAGTAACGAACTTTATGAATCCTAGCAAGTTTTTTTAATTTTTCTTCCTACTAGTATGGACTATTTATATTTATTCTCTAGATCCATACCATTATGTATATATATTGTCATTTGATTTGAACAAATACGTTGTTTGAAATCATACTATGATATGTGGATCTTGCTATGATTATTAAAATATGTCATTTATATATATGATTTTGCAAAGTGTCATGTGTTGTGTGATTTTATAATAATAGGTGCGCCAGATGTATAGGCAAAATAAATGTTTGTTTCGTAATATCTGAATTTGTAGTGATAGATATAAACAAATGTTACAAACCTGTGTTCCTATCTCCCATACCGTTTACCCTAATGTAAACCCTAATGTAAAAGTGTTACTGCAACTAAAAGAAGTGTTACAACGGAAAATCATTGTAACACTTGGCAAGTGTTCCGATAGGCAAATAAATGTGTTACAAACTATGTAATCTACCCAAACATGAAGTGTTACTAGAGCCAAATAAATTGTTACAATATTGTAACACTAAACAAATGTTCCTATAGACAAGTAAATGTATTACAATAAACCAGTCTATTGTAACATGGGCAGTTGGAACGGCTGTAGTAACACTTTTTTCAACCTATAGTAACATAAGTTGGTGTTAATATATCTTTGCGCTGTAGTAAAATTAGGTCTAGTGGATCCAAACATGAGAACTAATATGTGGGCTAATGTTTTAGCCAAGTCTCTAATTAGGTATTAGCCAACTAGTTAGTGAAACATAACTAATTCATGTTTCAAGCATTGTTCATGCATGTTGCGTAGTACATCATTGTTTGAGTCATGTGCAACTTAGAAGGATAACAAGTGAAACATTGTAAAATTCAAAAGATTCAGCCTTCAAAATCTGTTGACAGATGGATACATATTCCCTAACTAGTTTGGGACAGTTCCTAACTTCAATGAGTAGCCAGCTATGTGTATGAAATATAGCGATAGCAAGCTAGCGAACTAACATAGTTCTAGAAATCCAAAGAGTGACGCATGCCAGTGAGAATTGTTAGTGATTTGCTGGGCACCCAAACAGACATGTAAAACCTTCTCTTTAATAATCTTTTCATGGATGATTCATTCCATGAAGGTAGGTCCCCATAATCTCAAAATGCATTCTTCCATCCTTATCAGATCCAAACAGGCATTTACCCGACTAGATAGCTGACATGGCATAACACTTACATATGACAGCTAGAACCCACATGTTAGCGGCAAACTAGCCTCAATCTTAGAAAAATCATATCTACTTTATAGGACTTTGGAAGAAGATGATTCTTATACGAAAATTGTAACACTCGATGAGATCTGTAACTCTCTAGTTTTATGTTTTCATTTGGGATGGTTAAGATGCCAAAAACTAATATAATATTAAATTGTTGCAATTGAGATTGTTGAGATGATTTATAAATAACATTAAATTGTAGCAGCTTAGCAATCGCTTACCCCAGCTTGTCATCTTAGAAAAATCATATCTTTCGTATATGGCATCGGATAAAGACATTTTGTATATGAAAACTGTACATCCTAAAAGTTCCATCAAACTGATCATTCATTTTTCCCCCTCTATGTTAGACTAAGTTGTTGAGTACATTTCGACTAGATGTCACTAGTGGCATTAGCCTTACTGCTTCCATACGTTGGGTTGACTGGGATTGTATATCGCGGGAGAGCACAAAATGGAGACGGCAGGGTGCAACTCGTGGAGGCTAGGGCTCCTGGTACATTGTGATCCTAATAAGTAATAAAGATACCGCAGTACCTTCGGCCCAAGTCAAGAACGAGATTGATTTTTCAACACAGGCGTACTAATTCCAGATGACATGTCGTGTCGAATGTATATATATACACACACTCAAAATATGATGATATGTTTGACCTTCCGAAAAAGAAAAAAGTTAGACCACCCAGGTGTACACTTTTTCAATACTT
>CM041633.1:51711254-51804378 GCA_023333625.1 Bothriochloa decipiens | reverse complement strand
CCCCCCAATGCCAGTCCTGGTCCCGACAGATTTGGACCCCTGTTCTTCAAAATCATCTGGTCTGCCGCTGCTAGTGACATTTGATCTCTCTTCAACGCCTTCCACGACGGTGCCACTGACACCGAGCGTCTCAACCAATCCTACCTGGTGCTGCTCCCCAAAAAGGGCAATGCTCGTCTTGTGAAAGATTTCAGGCCTATTGCCCTCCAAAACACCATTGTCAAGGGCTTGTCCAAGGTCCTCATGAACAGGCTTCAACCCCTCTTCCCCCATCATCTCCACTGGCCAAACCGGCTTCGTCCTCGGGTGCTGCATCACCGATAGCTTCGCCTATGCGGCTGATCTCCTCCACTGCTGCCACCAGCGCAAAGCTCCTACCATCATTCTTAAACTCGATTTCCACAAAGCCTTCGACAGCGTGTCATGGGAAAGCCTCGATCATATCCTTTACTACCAAGGTTTCTCTCCCAAGTGGCGTGGCTGGGTCCTCAACCTTCTCTCCACGGGCAAAACTGCGGTGCTCCTCAACGGGATCCCAGGCAAGTGGATCAAGTGCCGCAAGGGCCTGTGCCAAGGAGACCCAATCTCCCATTACCAGTTCATTATCATCACTGACGTTCTCTCACGCCTCCTTTGGTGACGTCGCTCATACTCTTGCTTCCTCCTTTGGCGCCTCTGTTTCTTTCTTCCCCCAAACCTACCTTGGCCCCCTCTCTCCCCCCACAAGATCTCTGTCACCCACTACCTTCCCCTCCTCGCCTCCTTTGACAAATACCTGTCTGGATGGCGTGCTTCCCTCCTCAACAGGGCTGGGCGCCTTGTCCTCTACAAGTCCATGCTCAGCGCCCTTCCCATCCACTTTATGCTTTCCATGTCTGTCCCAAAAACCGTAATCAAGGCCATCGACCAGAGACGACGTGCTTTTTTCTAGACTGATGAGGACCACTGTCATGGCTCCAAGTGCCTTGTGGCATGGGAAAATGTCCAAGCTCCCAAAGACAAAGGTGGTTTAGGCGTCAAGGACCTCAAACTCCAAAATTGATGCTTGCTAATGAAATTCATCGATAAGCTCTTCTCTGATGAAGACACTGCTTGGAAGTACTGGCTGATCTGGGATGCGTCTCCCATTGATTCTTTCCCGTCTACTCCCCATAGCTATCTTTAGCGCATTATCTCTGAAGAACTAAACTGGTACCGCTCTATCACCTCTGTCAGAGATGGCAATGGTGCCTCGACTTCTTTCTGGTTCGATCACTGGCTCCTTGACCTACCCCTCTGCTTCCATATCCTGCCTTGTTCTCCTACTCCATTGCCCCAGATTTATCAGTGCAACAAGTTTTCGTTGATGAGTTTGAACTGTGCTTACGTCCCCGGCTAACCACCGCGGCCAGAAATGAGCTGGGTGCTCTTCTTTCTTCCTTGCAGGACATCACCCTGACTGACGAGGCTGACACCAGGGTGCTCAAGACGACAGGTCGCAGGTTCACAACGCGCAGCGCGTATGCAGTGCTGTGTTAGTTCATGGATCGATTCTAGTAGTAGATCAGTGGGTCTGTTTCTGTTCTTTGGGATAAACAAGTGGATGAATATCATGGTGCACCTTCACGGTGCACAAATCAGAGAGAGAAGGAGATGGAGATGTAGGGATAGGCACATACCATTGGGCGTTGAGGAGTTGCCGGTGAGCAGGTTCGTCGGAGAAGATCTACGCATGCGCAGGGACGGTTGGGGAAGAGCCAGAGCAGTGGCTACGCCGGTGGTGCTTCCCGTTGCTTCAGCACTTCCCGATCGGTAGGGTTCCATGGTGGGGTGTATGGCGACTGTGGTGAACCTCGTATCTCGAGCCCTGACCTCCACCTCTTCTTTATATGTGCAGTGCAACATGGGCCCACAGCCATGTCATTGGGCTGGGCGTCCCCAATCAGGACGCGAAGTCAAGGCCCAGTCTGTCCGTTGGGTCAGTCTGGTGGGAGATCAACCTAACATTCTCCCCTTGATCTCTCATCATTCTCTTCATTCTTAAATTTCATACTTCAAACTTCAATTCTAATCTTTCTTACTTCTGTCTCATTTTATTACAGATTGGTGCATTGAGCGTGTCTCATCGTCACAACAATTAGTGTCATTACACTAACAGCCACAACACACTTTCTCCGTTCTAAAATGAAACTCTCTTCTGGGCCCTTTATTGTCTGGAAATCATGGGCTATACCATAAACCCATGTCGACTGTGTGTCCTCTGAACACACTAGGTGGTAAGCCTTTAGTAAGCGGATCCGTAAGTTCTTACTTATTACTTATATGTTCAATATCTTTAAAATAATTGCGGACTTTCTCGTTTACAACGAATACATTCATGTCGGTATGTTTGGCACCACACTTGACCCGTTGTCATAGGAGTAAAATACTTAAATGGTTATTGCTGTTGTCAACCATTATCAATTCCGAGTATAGGTTCATTTAACCATTTTGCCTGTCCTCTAAGCCTCATAATATTCCATTGTATAACTTTGCATCATTCATGATTTCACAATTGTTTCTTTGGAGCCTTTCCACAATAAAGCCTCCGACAACGATTGTTAGTGATTGTGGATTTCACTACACATCTCGCTGTACTTTCATATTGGTACCCACAACTATTTGAGAGTACTTGATCTTTCTTATTCAATATGAGACTATAAATCTTTTCAATGCATTCTTTATTCCATTCCAGTGATCTATACCTGGATTGTACTTCTGCCAAAATATCCAGGATATATCAACTATGTCAGGGTAAGTTTTTATTCAATTCATCAAGCTTCCAACAGCTAGAGCATATAGGACGTCCATTTTATCGATCTTATTTCGGTTCTTCTAAACATTTCAAGTTATCAAATCTATTAACCTTGACTATAAGAACAGGCATAGGTTTTTCTTTGTATGCAAACTTTGTTTCTTCAGAATCTTTTCTAAGTATGCCTTTATGATAGTTCTAATACCCCTCTTCTTCTCTTTCAATGAGTTTCAACTCAAGTGATTCTTCACTGAGATTCTTCTTATTCAAACTTGAGGACAAAACTTCTTTTCTCTCCAATAGCAGATTAACATCACTACTAGCAAGTAAGATGTCATCCACATATAGGATTAGAAAGTAAATTTTCCATTCATTTACATAAATGCAATTGTCCTCTACATTCTCTTCAAAACCCAAATTTCTTTTGATTCTATTTTCTATAGATTTGCTCTAATTCTCAAAAGGTTTCTTGAGGCATCATTCATTATGTTGTTTTCCTTCCACGACAAAAACCCTAAGGTTATGCCATGTAAACTATTCACATAAATCCCCATTACAAAATGTCATATTTACATCTATCCGATGTGACTTTAAATCACAATGTGTCACTAACATTCATCGTAATTGATTTATTCTTTTTGTGTGATTCTTTCATCACAAGTTGCACTATATATCTTTCATCGTTCCCTCCAGAGCCACTTTACATCTTGTAGACCCATTACAGCCTACTGCTTTGGCTCCATTAGGAATTTCTTCTAAATCTCAAACATCATTGGTATTTATCGATTTCACTTCATCTACCTTTGTTTCTTGCCATTTAGATGAGTGAACGTCTCTCATGGCTTCTACAAAATAGATGGGATCATCTTTCATTAGAATTTCTTTATCAACAATGACTTCATAGTCACCAAAATAATTATTTTTCTCATTCTTTGGACCTACTAGGGCCTCGTGGCACTTCTTTCATATGGGGCTGTTGTTGCTCTTCATTGCCAAGAGGTAATTATTCTATAGGTTTTTGTATCACATGATCCATATTTACTTATTCATTTTCATAAAGAGGAAACAACAGGTGTTGTATATGTCATACAACATCAACAGGTAAGTGGGCATTCATTCCTGTTTCTATTCAATTCTTTAGGTATTTACATACCATGCTCCCCCAGATTACTCCATCCTTTGTAAGGATGGTGTATCTTCAAATTTCTTATTTGGGTTTAATCTGTCATAACTTCTTACGATGGTTTGAGCACCGTTTTAGTATCTCTCATTATGCTATCTTCCTATTGGAGACATAAAGAGTTCAGAAATCTAGCTATTTCTTTACTTAGGGGTATTCTTATTATGATTGTTGTACTCCCTCAACAATTACATTCATCTTTTATAGATCACTCTTGCTCATATCACATTCATTTCTTGTTCATAATGTACATCATACATCACATTGTCAAAAAAATATAGGGGAGTATCTTTCTTGATTTTCTGTTTCTTTCTTGATTTTCTGTTTCTTAATTGATCTCACAAATCTCCCCCTCGAAATGTGGCAAGAACTTTTTTGCCATAATTTTGAAACTATTCAAAATTCTTATAAATGAGGAAACTTTCATTACTAACTTCATCTACATGACTATGTCATGCAAATAAAGTTACTTGATAAATCTTTTGGGAGTACACTTTCCTCATCCTACTTCAGAGTCATTTAGTACTTCTGCAAGTCACACTTGCATGTTATTCTTGTCATTTGGTTCATATGCAACTTTCTTCTCCCGCATGCAAGATAAGTTCTGTTGATAAGACTCCATGCCATGCGGGATAATTCCCCGTAAAGGGGTATCAAAGCCAGAATTGGCTCTCAGGGCATATTCAATTATTAAATTCAGAAATAAATTCAAATACTCTTTAACACACATACTTAATCTGACATTGGTCAAATTAAACATGCGTATAACTCATTACATTTCATATCAAAGTGCTTTAGAATGAAAAATTAAAAAACAATATATTTGTTAAACTACACTCTTATTGCACATAAATGTCATTTCTTAAATTAAACTCTTATTTGTTCTATCTTCTTTTCTTAGATCAAAGCACCTGAATCATCCTTTTCTTTCAATCCATCCTTTAAAGAGAACATTGCCCCTTATATGATGGTTTTCTTTAATGCAAAACTTGCACTTTTCATCTTCTCAGTCATAAGTACCCAGCTCATTCTCTTGTCTGCCTTTGAAGGCAGTCAGTTCTTTATCTGAAAACATTCAACAATAATCATCAATAATGCTCATTAAATTTTAGACAGAAATAGAATAAAACAATATTCTTCTATATTAATTCCACATCACCGTTGGGCAGAAATGGAATCAACGTATGAAATTCAATTATCTTAGTAAAATATATCTCCTCAAAAATTAAATTCTCCCGTTGGTTCGAATTCCTGTTGGTTCGAATTTAATTAGAGGATAATCATCATTGTTGCAGCGAAAACACGAAAATACATTCTTTTCATTTCATGAGCATTTCTGTATCTTTAAATTCATTGTGATGCAAAATTTATCAGAGATTCAAACTTCAAATTCAAACTTACAATATTTTCTCTTTTATATTCTAAATCACCATTGGGCAGAAATAGAATAAAACATCATTCTTCTACATCAATTCTAAATCACCGTTGGGATAGAATCAATGCATATAAATCATAAAACATATCATGATATTGCTATTAAACAACTTTGCTCAGAAAATAACAATATCACAATTCACTGAATTCTATTAACTTCTCTTCAAATCAAATTCTCTTATTGGTTCGAATTCAGTTAGAAGAATCATCATTGCAGCGAAAACATAAAAAATATCTTTCTAGTTCACTAGCATTTCTTGATCATTGCCATTTCTTTGAGATTCTTCGAAGATCTGAACTTCAAAATTCAGAACTCATAAATGAACTTACAATATTGTTATCATCAACGTTGGTCAGAAAATAACAATATCATAATTTCTCTAAAACATAAAACTGACTATTTCTCCAATTAAAGTATTCCAGTTAGAGAATGAACATCTCACCATTCACTCAATATCTTCAACTGCTCTCCAAATTAAATTCTCCCGTTAGTTTGAATTTAATTATGAGCAATAATTCCTTCAATATTCGCAGTGGAAACATGAATAAAAACTCAATAATTTAATTTTCTAGAAATCTTAATTCTCTCTGAACAAAATTATCGTTGTATAAAATTTGCACAGAAAATTTGCATCAAAATTCGATTCAATTCATTCAAAAATTCATATCAAATAAATTTCTGGAAAATTAACAGATTATACTGTTCATTCGGTAAAATTCGGCCCAAAATGCGGCCCTGCGTGCTGCGTGCGGCCCAGCCTGCTCGCTGCGCCCTCGCACCCGTGGCCTAGTTGCGGCAGCAGTCAGTGGCCCAGCTAGAACGCTGCGGCACATTTTCTTTCGTTTTTTTTTTGATGTATATCGTGGCCCAACAGAGGAAAATAACAGGCCCACGACCCGTCTCGCCGGCGCTGCTGTGCCCGGCCCAGCTGCGCTGCTGCGCTCCCCCATGCCCAGGCCGCAACATGGGCTTGGGCTAGGATTTCCTCTACCCGCCTGGGCCGAAAGGAGCCCGAACGATCATGGCCGTTGATGTCGATCGATCGGCCGTCCGCCCTTCTCGGCTGGACAAAACCACCGTGTCGGTCACTCCCCTGAAACCCTAGGACCATTTCTTCCCTTCCTGTTCTCTCAGCGCAACAGCAGCTGAGGTGTGGATGCCGCCGGCTGCGGAGAGGTCACCGCATCACCGGAGCTCGGCTCGTGCCGGCTGCTCCCCCTGGAAACCCTAGAGATCTTGGCATCGTCCTGGGTCCATCTTGGTCGGCTCCCCTTCTTCCTTCCTCTCTTCTCACTCCTCCTCTGCCCTTCTCTACACTGTGCCACACCGGAGGAGTGGCGACGCAGGGGAAACAACGGCGGCCGCCCATGGTGACCGGGAAGGAGAGATGGCAGCGCCACCGCTGAGTCCTTCACCGGCGAGCGCGTTCACCGCGAGGGATAGTGTGCCACCGTCAAACGATTCCACGATGGTGCAGCTTATCTGCGGCAGCGGATTCTTCTTTCACGCGCGCCGGCGAGGCGGCGGCGCGAGTGCTCCTCCCAAACTACAGCGGGTGATGGCAACAGCAGGGAGCTCGGGTAGGTCTCTCCCCTCTTCATCCTTTCTTTCTTTGATTCTTTAGGGTTAGGTTTCACAGAGGTTAGGGTATAACCCTAATTCGATTCATTTTCTTCCGATTCAAAATCTTCTAATCCCGATCTGGATCTACAACTTAGGAATAACCTGGCGCTCTGATACAATTGTTAGTTCATGGATTGATTCTAGTAGTAGATCAGTGGGTCTGTTTCTGTTCTTTGGGATAAACAAGTGGATGAACATCATGGTGCACCTTCACGGTGCACAAATCAGAGAGAGAAGGAGATGGAGATGTAGGGATAGGCACATACCATCGGGCGTTGAGGAGTTGCCGGCGAGTAGGTTCGTCGGAGAAGATCTACGCACGGGCAGCGACGGTTGGGGAAGAGCCGGAGCAGTGGCTACACCAGTGGTGCTTCCCGTTGCTTCAGCACTTCCCGATCGATAGGGTTCCATGGTGGGGTGTATGGTGGCTATGGTGAACCTCGTATCTCGAGCTCCGACCCCCACATCTTCTTTATATGTGCAGCGCAACGGTGGCCCACCAGCCATGTCATTGGGCTAGGCATCCCCGATCAGGACGCGAAGTCAAGGCCCAGTCTGTCCGTTGGGTAAGTCTGGTGGGAGATCAACCTAACATGCTGGACACTGTTGGCAACGACTCCAACCCCCATGGCTGCCGCGTCTGGGCTACCCTGGTGCTGGCCAAAGTCAAGATCTTTGTCTGGTTGTTCTTCCGTGACCGCCTGAGCACGAAGACCAACCTCCTTTCGAAGCACATTTTGGAGAGTGCCCGCTGCCAGCGGTGTGGGCAGGTGCCGGAAGACAGGCACCATGCTTTCTTCGGGTGTGGAGCGAGTGCCCCTATCTGGGACATCATCAAACTCAACCATGTCAATGCTTTGCCTGACACTGCACTCTGGACCGCTCCCATTCCAGTTGGGACTGATCGCACCACCTGGCCCTTCGTGCTGTTAACCATTCTGTGGAGAATATGGGTTAGCAGGAACGCCGACACCTTCCGTGGAGAACCGTTCAGGGGTAGGACTGTGTTGACGCGAGTGTGTGATGACTTTGCAATTTGGCGTAAAAGACTTCCTGAACATCTTGTAAACGGCCTTGATGGCTGGCGTGTGTTCATCCAGCGATGTATCCCTCATGCTGTAAACCCTGCCGGGTGACTGGCGGGAAAAACTCTTTACGTTTTGCAATTGAGAAGGTGGGGAAGCTCCCCCCCCCGGTTTTTTACTTTCAAAAAAAAATTATTGACTACTACATCCGTCCCTTTTTAATTATCGTTTGCACTTCTCAAGAAACAAATGCCGGTAATTATATATTAAACAATATTAATATTTATAATACATAATTACTACCATTAGAAATTTCTTTGAATCTAGTTTTTAACAAATTTATTTAGAGATACAAATGTTACACATATTTTCTACGAATTGAGTCAAACTTATGGCACGCACACTAACGACGACAATTAAAATGGGATGGAGAGAGTATTTAACTTGCCTAGTTTTGGGTCCGCTGGTCCCTGGGGTCGTTGGCAATGGATCTTGCTCAGCAGGACCTAGCAACCAATATGATCGAAAGATTGCTCTATATATGGTCCGACTTGCATTGGCCTAGTATTTAGAATGTGAAGGACTGAGGCGCTAGTTTTCCAATGCTTTTGTCTCAAATGAAGTTATATGATTAAGTTTTAAGCACATATATTCGGCCTGTTCATTTGAACTTATCAGTTTGGTTTATGAGCCATGGTATAGTGGTTTTGCCTCCCAACAAAACAACATTAGCCACACCATTGGCCGAACAGTCCAATGGATCTGGACGTGGGTGGTCATGCAAGGCAGCGGGGGCTTGGTGAGTGCTGGCTGGCCATGGAGTGTATGGCAGAATGACTGTTGGCATGGTGAAAGCTCACAATGCATATGTCGTTTTAAGATCAATCATTGCTACCATGGTGAAGGCTCAAAGACGTAAAAACACATACAGAAGAATAGCAGCTGTTGACACATGCTGTGAATGGAGCACGGAACGTACCTCATCTCAGAGGAAGAGAACCTACCTAGTGAGGCTACAATGTCATGTAATATGGGAAGCATTTTGAACAGCATCATGTATTATGGGACAGAGGAATAGATGTTTTCATTAATGGAGGCCAATAAAACTGTGCCTTTAAAACTATATAAGGAACCATTTGTAGGGGATTACAGGTGTATCAATGAGTGAAATGGTTGGGCCTCGGCGTCTTGGGTGGTACCCAACAAATTTTGGGGCAATTGCTACGATATCAAAGTCCTTAAAACTAATTTTATTTTAGAGTTCAAAATCTAATTTAGTAATCATCTTTCGCAATTAATTGTGGTAGAAGTAAAAAAAATCCAAAGAAATACCAATGGTATTCTCTAACCAGCTAATAACAAAGCTCTTAAAATTGACAACGATAGACATCTCCGATTTTACTGCAGCGGTGGCAGGTCAGTCACAACAACTATATACTCGTATGTTCGTCTGCTGCTGTTACGAGTGCAGATCCTTGCGTGACTATTCCCAAATTTTCACCGCAACAGAGTACTGAAACTTGGTAGATACCGTAGAATTAAATATTTGGTTGATTGCAGTTGTGGTTCTGACCTGAGGGTTTAATATGGCTGGAGACGTACTGTCTCGCCCGGACACCAATCTTCACTCTTTGAGCAGGGAGTCAGTGTCAGTAATTGCTCGACAGTCATTTGCAGGAGGTGGTCCGAGCCAATGGCAGTAGGGCACTTTTGCTTTCCCTTCTGTTTCTTGGATACCCATGCTCCCGCTAAAATGACTACAGTATCACGTCAACACCAGGTCAAGTCAAGTAATACATATAGCACGACGTTTTCACTCTATATAAAGCGAAAGTCCGTGTATAGAACGGCACAGTTCAGAGGCAGTCCAGCCGAGTGCAGGCCTTGCTAGCCTACACCAGCACTGCGCAGCATACGAGAGCGAGAGAGAGATGAGGGTAGCGGTGGTGGGTGGCGGCCTGAGCGGCCTAGTGGCGGCGCATGAGCTGGGGAGGAACGGTGGCGTTCGCGTCACTGTGTACGAGAAGGAAAACTATCTCGGCGGCGCCAAGACCGTCACCGTCGACGGCGCAGCAGCCGCAGGCCGTGTCGTCGTCGACCTCGGCCTCATGGTCTTCAACCCGGTGCGGAGTGAACATGCAACATATATATAAATGTTGGCTTTGCTCTCTTTTGGGTTATCAGTCAATCTACTAAAAATATATTTTGCACCTATGTATACAATATGCATACTAGACTATGTAGTATATGTATATGCCACACGACATGAAGATTGTAAAACAACATACCCTGTTGACTGCAACAATCGATCAAAAAACGTAAGTTCAATTCAGCACTCGGATAAAAGTTCTTTCGTTAGTATAGAAGACAAAATCGTCGTGGCCAGATACAGTAAGAGCCAGACGATGAGAAAAACATGCAAAGATGTGTAAATTTATCGTAGGATACTATTGCCACCAAAATAAAATTATCTAGCGGTGGATGGAAGAGAGAAGTTAAAGTAGTGACCAACATACCCATAGCTATATTCATTCAGAGTGGAGCCGTTAATAGTTATCTAAAAGATTTATAACAAGTACTTAAATGGAAAACTGTTCCAACACGGTGTTCCAAAATCTATTTGTACAGTGAACTTATCGGACTTATTTAAAGCAGTACGCCCAACTATTTCTAGCAGCTAATGACACCCCCGACTTTAAGCCCACCAAATCATCTAATGATTTTGAATGATGCTCGCAAGTCAGGCCGCGTCTGTAAAAGTTTTTCGGCTATTTCCTAAAAGCGTCTGTTAAAGTTTTTGGGCTGTTTCTGTTAAGATTTTTGGGCTGTTTACAGAGAGCTTTTTTGTACGAAGTAGTGATAGAATGAAAAGTATCATTTCGAGGTTTGTATGCTATCCCTACTCGTCCATTGTAACTCAAGATGCAACTGCAGGTGACAAGCCCAAACATGATGGAATGGTTTCAAAGGCTAGGGGTGGAGATGGACACATCAGACATGTCATTCTCAGCAAGCATGCGGTTAAACAAAGCTAAAGGCTTCGAGTGGGGAAGCCGCAATGGTATGGCTAGTGTCCTGGTGCAGAAGAGCAATCTGCTTAGCCCAACGTTCTGGCTCGTAATCCATGAGATATACAAGTTCAAGAATCATGCCCTCAAGTAAGTTCACAATGGATTCATTAATGAGAGTTTGTGCATTATGCCATATACATTTATATAGTCATGCTGAATTATTGTTAAATTTGAAACGTTATTTTGATTCTAAGGTACTTGGAGGACCACGAAAGAGACCCTGACTGGAACGAAACTTTGGGGCAATTCATTCAGTCACATAGATATTCGCAGCTCTTCCAGGATGCCTACCTTGTATCTTACTAATGCAGTTATACAAATTCTTCTCCAGCTTCTCATATCACTTCAAGGCACTGAAAAATTATATATTGTCTGCAGATCCCAATGTGTGCGTGCATTTGGCAGAGTCCATCACAAAGAGTATTGGGCTTCCCGGCTGTCTTTGTACTTTCATTTTTCCGTGACAATCAGCTTCTTGAGGTGCCTATTCATCTACTTTATGTGTTTATTTTGTTCTCCATTATAATTCACGGTGTGTCATATCGAAATGTCTAGTGAGTCTGACCTTTATTATGATGCTAATTAATCTGATGTAATTATTTTTGTATTCAGTATTTTAGTGACTCGCAATGGCTTACTGTCAAAGGTGGTTCGGGGTCCTACGTGAACAAGGTACATCATGAAACTTGTCTTGTGTTAGAAATATAAAGGATCATCATGTATCACATGAACTGTCTATGTATGTGCAGGTAAAGGAAGAATTGGAGAGCAATGGTTGTCAGATTAAGATTGGCTGTGAAGTCAGCTCTATTTCAAAGTCTAAAGGAGGTAAATCCATTGTTCCATATATTTAGAAAACTGTTTCATCAAACCATGCTTTCCCATGGGCGGAATTTAAGAATGACTAACAAAAGTTCTAGTCATGATAGCTATACACTATAGTCCTATTTAGTTGTAATTAATAAATCTATCATGATTATTCATCTATATCTATTTTCATCTGTATCCATAGTTTTTTTTTCTTTGGCTATAGATCCAATGGCGCTTACTATCAATGATGTTTATAGCCTTCCCATTTGATGGCCAGCTTTTCTAATATTTAAGATTCTTAAGAATTTGCCTCTTTTGTGGGTTTCGTGAGCAATAACATTGATTTATATTTTTCAAGTGTGTATATTATTGATTTGAAATCTAAACATAAGTTATTCAAACAAATCCTTGATTTATATTTTAACTTTCGACATTTAATCAAGTTGCCACTATTTTTTATCCACGTTTACTACTGAGAATCTAATACTAGTTGCATATCTTATTCAAAATTTTCATATTTTATTTATTATTAAAAGAAGATTCTAGGTCCTAGGCTACCTTCTTTACTCTTAAAATGGTTTAAATATTCACTTCAGCTTAACCAAGACACTTAAGATATTGAACTTATTATATAAAAAAATTATATGTGTAATAGTATTGTTCTATAAAACATATATTCCTTAATAATGAATTACTAATATTCATATGACACAACGTTTCAATCAAAATGTTTTAAAATTTAAAATCACAAATTTATTAGGTTGATGAACGAATAAATTTAGGAGTTGGTCCAAATCTTCAAGGTGCTAATTTGGCAAACCAAATCTTATCTTGAAGCACATAGGGTTAAATTTTATTAGGTTTTACTGATCTAAGGTTTCTGTTCCAACGCCAGGATGCATTTACAGTTAGCCGAACCAATTAACCAACATACAGTAGGGTTATGGAAAAGATACTTTTGAACTGCCAACTACAGTTATTAGTTGCTTACAGGAAATTACACTACATATTAACTAATGAGAAAAATATTATGATACTGGAAGCAGGTTACCAAATTTTAGAGGTTGATGGTTCAGAGGAGATGTATGATAGGATCATATTAGGAGTTAATGCACAGGATGCACTAAAAGTACTAGGAGCTGATGCAACACATGAGGAACTGAGGACTCTAGGAGCTTTCCAGTATATCCCCAGGTAACACATACACTATATATTATGTTATTCCTCATTGATGTGATCTGATATACAATTCTTGCATTTTCGTCTTCACAGTAACGTGTACCTCCACTGTGATGAAAATTTGATGCCATATAATTCCTCCGCTTGGAGTGCTAGGAACTTCTTGGGGAATACAAGCAATGGTGTTTGTGTTACCTACTGGCTAAATATACTTCAGGTGACTAACTAACATGTAGCTTCATATAGTGACTTAAGATTTATTATTTTTCTTGTGCATTATGGTGTTTGTATGGAAGTGTTAACCGTGGACTTTCTCCAACATTTGAATTGCTAGAACATTGAATCTGCGGGGCCTTTACTTGTGACACTGAACCCTCCTCGTGTTCCCAATCATGTATTTCTTAAATGGCATACTAGCCACCCCATTCCTTCAATTGCTTCTGCAAAGGCTAGTCATGAGGTCATTAACATCCAAGGAAAGAGGGGAATTTGGTTTTGCGGCTCATATCATGGTGACAACTTTTGTTTCACATCAAGCTGGACTTCATATTTAACCAATTACAATATAAGTCTGAAATGTTGCACTCTTTTTGAATAGCAGGCTATGGATACCATGAGGAAAGCGTTAAGGTATTCCATGTGCACTCGACCCTTTTGAATCACTAAGGTGCTGAATAATATGCAGATATTTACGGGAGTATATTCTGTTTATGGTAAACTGAATTTCAGGCTGGGAAAGCAGCAGCTTCAGGATTGCTTGGAACGAAATGTGACCTTTTGGTTAACCCAAAACCGATGGTCCCATCATGGACTGAGGCTGGCGCACGTTACTTGGTAGCAAGAAATTTTGACCAATACATATCTATTGGTAACTTCTGGTGAGGCCAGTGCGAATCCTTACACAGCACAATCTCTCTCTAGTCAAGATTCTTACATTGGTTTTGTGCACAGCATACTCGAGGAAGGAGGCACTACGTTTAGCTTTGGTAAAGCATGTGAGAAATGTGATATAAAATCTGTTATGCGAGTTCACGATCCCCAGTTCTATTGGAAGGTTCTCTTCTCTCTTTCCAGTTCTTTTTCGAATTTATTATTTTGGACCATCATAACTATGTACATTCTGGTTTCTTCTTCACATCTCATGTTAGATACATCTTTACTTCTTTTTATGGAACCAGAGGGGTGTGAACCCCTGCAGAAATTTATTGCAACAACAGAATCAAAAGTTCAGAGTAGACAATTAAGACAATTAATAACCAAAGAAGGAACTGGAAAAAACCAGCAAAAGTAATACATCTTTACTGTGCCTCATGTTTTCATTAGGCTGCAACAGGAGGGGACCTTGGTTTTGCATCTGCCTACATCCATGGCTATATATCATTTGTTGATCACCGAAACGGCCTTGTGAACCTTGTACGGGTAAGACAAGTGTCTGGCCGATTGTGTTTTACATATTTATAAAATCCAGTGAAGTTAGAACACTAGAGGAAAGCAAAGTTCAACATGTTGGGCGTGCCTTGAATACATTATACTTACGCTGAAAACAAAATGTATTCTAGGAATAGAAAAGGGGAAACCTATTTTTTTTAAAAATAATTATGTTAGTCAGGAATTCATAATAAAAATTTGAGTTGTCATAGGCAAGTTTGGTTGTTTAGTTATATGGATTCACATACCTACCCTGTTTCTGTTTTCTGACTAAATCTATGAGCCATATCGGTACAGATTATATTGGCTAATAGATGTGAACGCAAGAGGTTATACAGCACTAAGAGGACAAGGTATCTCGTCCTAATTCTAATAAAAACATCTGAACTGTTTTATCAATATGAATGATCGTATATGAATATGCTATTGCTGAACTGGTTCAAATGTGCCCTGCAGTGGTTATACAAGGAAGGCCTGGTGGACACCGCTGCTTGGAATTAGTGGAGTTGCATTTGCAAAATATTTTCTGCGTCATGCCTGGCGGAAGAATAGTGTATCCAAAGCTCGTAAAAATATATCTGAACACTATGATCTGGTTAGTGAGCTCACTTTATATTTTTAAGAATAAAAAAGATAACAAATAACTGCTCAATTTTGTTAACAACTATTCTACTTATGACAAAATATCAGTGTCATACATATTTCTGATTTCCCTCCACCCATATGCTAGAAATCATTCATTTCCATTGTTTAAGAACTAAGTAGTGACAGATTTATTTTAATGTGAAATATTTTTGTGCAGAGTAATGATTTCTTTGCTCTTTATCTGGATCCAACAATGACGTATTCTTCTGGTATTTTCAAGGTTTGCAGAATCTCAAGATTTGATTTCCACATTGTTAATTATGTAGCTCTGTTCTCAAACAAGGAAACTATGTAGTATATATTGCTTAATGACCTGTAATAATGGTAGGCGGAGAACGAGAGTTTAGAAGCTGCCCAGCTACGTAAGCTTGACAGTCTCATTAATAAGGTAAGAAAATCATAACGTGCATTAACTGTGCTTTTTCTGTACTGTATTACATCATCAATCTGATCTGATCTAGTCAACCGCAATATATGCATTACCATATTAATTCTAATAGCTTGCTTATAAAATCAACATGACCTTATATAAATGTGATGTCCTGAAGGCTAAGGTGGAGTCAGGGCATCATGTTCTTGACATTGGTTGTGGTTGGGGCACTTTAGCAATACGGTTGGTGAAGAAAACTGGTTGCAAGTGCACAGGAATTACATTATCTGAGGAGCAACTGACATACGCCAAGAGAAAGGTGAAAGAAGCTGGATTAGAGGCAAGTTATATTCTTTTCTTGATAGTAGTAGTGGCTCAAGACTGTCTTTTAGAAATACTATCTAGCAATGGAAAAAGCATGATTAAAAATATTTATTCTATATGCAGGACCACATAACTCTCCTTCTTTGCGATTACCGTCAAATATCGAATGGCCAAAAGTTTGATAGGATTATAAGTTGGTGAGCAGTACTGCTGAAGTGATCATAGAAATGATAGCTCAGCTGCTGGTCTGATAACCATGTTTTCCTTGCTCATTTAGTGAGATGCTTGAACACGTTGGCCATGAGTTCTACGAAGATTTTTTTGCCTCCTGCGAGTATCATTTGGCAGAACACGGTGTATTTGTCCTCCAGGTTGATCATTACCAATATAGATTTGTCTTATACACCATTGTATGATTAGGGATAACATAGACTTCAATAAACTAATTTTTTTTCTAAAAATAAATTTATATGCACAGACCATCGCGCTTCCCGAGGAATTGTATGACAAAATGAGGTTGCGGCCCGAGTTTCTGAAGACATATATCTTCCCCGGTGGCTGCCTGCCTTCTCTAGGCCGGATCGTGTCTGCCATGACTAACGCATCAAGGCTCAAGTATGTACTTTCTTCGTAGCTATGGATTAACAAAAGCATCCGTGGTTTTTGACGCACTTGGGTATTGATCTGAGTACTCCTGTGCAGCATCCAACACCTTGAGAATATAGGGGACCACTACTACCCAACCCTAATGAACTGGAGGGATAACTTCGTGGCCAACAGAGAGTAAATCAATACCACCTCAAACTCAAGCTAAGCTGAAAGTCATCTTTTGTTCACCTCAATCTCAGAACTAGATTCTTTTTGTTTTATTTTGATATTCCGCAGGAAAGCTTCTGCACTTGGGTTTGACGAAAAATTCATCCGTACATGGGAGTATTATTTAAGTTATGCTGCGGCTTTGTTCAAATCACGCACAGCTATAGACTACCAGGCACGGGCTTACTATCCACGCTATATAGTTAACAATTCGTAATTAACTGCAGTTATGTGGTGACTTTTGGTTGACTACTGTTTGTACAATATGCAGGTAGTGTTTGCTCGGCCAGGCGATCGAAAGCTACCAAGCTATATCTCCATTGCATAGATGGAGGATGCTGTGTTTATGTTTCACAATGCATTTTAGGTCGAGATTATATTGTGTGTTATAGGTGTCTGTGTGAGCTTTTTATTCAGTCATGTACGTGTGTGCTGGAAGTCCATATGCAGGTGAACAATAATTGTGGCTAGGTTGGAGGCGTTGTCTTGTACTACAAGTCCATGCAGGGAGGCACCTTAGATGCATGCATAATGTCTGTTAGTGGTGCTTGGATCTGCATTAGATTGGTGCTCCACGTAAGAGTTAAAGTAGGCCGAGCAATGCTGCTTTTCTAAATAATATATTTATGCTTGTTGTCAAAGAAAAAATGCCAACGCTCAACTACTTAGAAATAAATTTTGCATCTCACTGCAAGGGTGACAAGACACAGCAGTATCATGTAGTTATGCCTACTCCTGTTCATCGTCCTTGAACCACAGCATACAGTCCTTTCTCAGTACTGGATTGATGGAATAATGAATGGATTCTTGTGGTTGGTGTAACGTTCATCTGAAATTCAAGAACACCGCGCGGAGCTGCAATTCAAGAACTCCGCGCGGACCTGCGATCGAATTGGTGCAGGCACCTTGGCACCAACCAAGCACATGCGTGGATTATATATATCTGGACACACTAGAGGGCTAGCTGCAGGTACCTACTACATTACTGCAAGCACTACTCGATCCAGATTTATCTGCCCGTCTAAAACACTAGCTACTAGATAAACAATTCATAGTAAAATTATGCTACTACTACACAAACGATTTTGCAGGACGTTGCATGTCCTTATATTAACTGAGAAGGTCACAAAATTCAAAAGGATTAATTAACGTAGGCAATCATTTTAATTTATGGAGAAGGTCACTTTTGCCCTATTAAAAATGCCTCCAAATAGTCTACTTTCTGTGGCGGTCTCTTAAAGAGCACTCCTACGAATCTATTTCCGGTGACGGGTATACTACGAGGCCCATCTCCTAAAATAGTGCCCCAGCTCGCAACCGAGAAAAAGGCCATCTTTGCTTTTTCTACTTGTCTCATATATAAGTGGTACACAACCTTAGCGTCATGCGAATTGATCATAGATTAGCTAGTTGGTTTCTTATGGTGGAACCAGCCCACTAGGGATCAAGTCCTCGACTTGGCACTGATGCTCGTATTTTTCAAGGAAACTTCTCTGGCATTATGCTTTACGTGGTAAGCGGCGTTCCTGTTGACAACGAGGCGCCAGCAGTGACTTGAGGAATCTTCAGATCTTCCGGATCAGTTCTTCAGAGATGCTCATAGGGATGAGCTTTGCGTACGTGTGTTCATAGGGATAAGTGTGCATGCATGTTGGATGTCTGTGTTGTACTGTGTAATCTCAAGAAAACATAACCCTAGCTTCACAGTTGCATCCCCTCTAGTAGTCCTCTGCTTTCACGCAGAGCCGCCGAGTGTGCGGCACGTTTCCCCTTCCGCACGCAGCGCGTCCCTTCCCTCTCCACTCACCAGCTTCACCAGGCGAAGCCTCCCTTTCCTCCCCTACCCTCCCCCTCGCCTTCCCTCCTCTAAAGGCAGTGCCCCTCCAGGCTATGGTTCCCTCCGTCCACCCCACCACAGCAGCATCCCAGACCCAACCTTCCCCAGCTAGATCCGGTGGTGCGCGGGTCCTCTCTCTCGGCGGCGGTGCAAAGGTCCTGTGGTGCGCAGCCCGGGGAGCCAGTGATCCACCTTCCTCCTCCGTCCGGCGGTGGCGCGATGCGTGAACAATATATCCGGTGGCAGCTCATTGCGTGACCGTTAGATCCTCCAGCGGCCACGTAGAGCAAGCGAGTAGTGTTAGGAAGCCTATGTACATTGCAATGGGTGGAAAAAAGCTGTCAAATGAGATTCCTAGTAAATAAGTGTCACACCCGGTTCTAAGGACAAAACCAGATATACACTATATGTGAGGCTTAAAGGGAAAATCGATTACAATGCTTTAAACATAACGTACACAATATATAAAAGATCACCTAATGAACAATCAGCGGAAGGACGACTTCAATCTCTGGGTGTAGACTTCACTCCACTGGATCCAACTGACTGGTTGATCACAAGCCTAAAACTTCTCCTATGGTGTGAGGGGAATAGCAAGAGTGAGTCCATGTCGAACTCAACAAGTATAGCAACAAGGCAATATACCCATAAACTCATGATCAATGTAACATAAATAATATAAAGCATAAAACGGTAAACCATGAACATGTTAGCAAACAAAAATCATCATCTTAATGTAAAGATTCCAAGGCCGCCCTGTCCGTGGGCAAGGACGATATATCGGTTTAACTCAGCGCAGAGGTGTACACTTTCACTACGGGCCGTGATATCCAAATGCATGAGTATGCTACTCCCATACACCAAAAACCACTATGAAGCCCCCCAAAGGTTTTCCTAACAAGTTGGGCCGCGAAAAATTCAGATATAGGAACCCCCTTCCAATATGGCACAATCCTTCCCGGCTATACTCATAAGGACAGAGGCTGTCCTATACCCAACTCGCAAACCTCGGACCTGCTAGAAAAGGTCCTTTGAGGAACTAAAGCCAGAGCCATATAGCACCCATAGTTGTACGGAAAATCCCGGAGGTTCTGTTACAGATAAATTCTCAAGCTGCTAAAAAGTCATTTTTTATCATTTATTACTTACATTAATCAAGTCACAAGATCATGATCATAGAAATAAAAACCAAGCTATACTTGCCTCGTTCAAAGCATTCCCAATGAACCTGCTGATTCTGGTTGTCAAAGAACTCTTGGTCTCCAATTCTAATTGTACTTGTCGGTCCTCAGCTCCCGATCTTCAGCACTCATGAACTGCTTTTCGTCTATTCGTAGCAAACAAGCAACACAAACAGACAAAGCTAAGAACAAACATCAATCAAAAGAAACACTGAAGAAAGAGCGGTCTACATGGTAGAGCTCATTACTACGATCATGAGAGCGTAAGAGTGACCAACAAAGGATCTATCTTTGTGGTGGCACAACTAACGAGGTTGATCTAAGCTATTCGCATGTTGGAAAGGCGTTGATAGATCATTATTCTAACCCACAAATAATTCACATTTTGAAAAGACTAGAACATGATAAATTTCACTATGATCGTGTAGCTTACGTCGATACGATTCCAAAAAGTATAAGTTTGCTAAAAACGGAGTTATAACGTGAAAGTTACGGCTAAAACAAGGTCAGGGGCATAACCGTAAATAAACAGAACCATTTTTTTGTATTCAAAAATAATTTAAAAACTAAAATAAAACTCATTTTGGACCTAAAGCAAAAATACCGACAACTTTAGGGTTGAAACAGCAAAAAACAGCAGTCTGATTTGAACTGTGGTGTACTAAATAGTAATTACAGAGAAATCCAAGGACCTTTCTGCAAAAATGCCAGGTTGTTGACCAGGTTGACCTAGTCGTTGCTTACGTGGTGTTGAGGTGGCGCATATGTGGCGCCACCGGGGCTGCCACGTCGGTGGCCGACGGGGTCTGTTGACCCGTGGTTGACCGGTACGCCTGATCTAATCTGGGCCGTCTAGATTGAATCGGGTGGCCAGGGTCGGCCGGCGGGGTCGGGCCGCCGGAGATGGCGGTTGAGACGGCGGCGCGGCAGGGGAGCTCGCCGGAGTTCGCCGGAACGGCGCTCCGGGGCTCGGATTGCGACGCGGAGGACACTAGATGTACAGCAGTCTTGGCGGCGGGGAAAAGCCAGAGGCGGGTCGGCTCAGCCGAGCGCCATTGGTGCCGGTGGCGAGCACGGTGGGGAGGCGCTGTAGGGCTCTAGGGTGCAATCCGGTTGCGCGGACGGGATGCGCGCGTCCATGCGAACTCGCTGCGCGGGTCGATTGCGGCAGATGGCGGCCGAAAACACAGGGCGACGCGACGGCGGTGGACTACAGTGGCTGGCGATGGCCAACGGCCTCGAGACAGCGGGGGAGAGGAAGGGGATGCTACTGGCGCGAAGCTCACCTCGACGTGAAGCTCGTGCCGGGGTTCTTGTTGGCGGAGACACAACGGCGGCGGAGATCGACTGCGGCCGCTAGCTCGGCATGGAGCAGCTACGCGGCACGGCGGGGCAAAACGAGCACGTGGGCGCGTGGTGCGTGCGATTGCGAGCGCGGTGCACACCGCTGCACGACGGCAAGCGACTGGACGCGACGGGACGTACGGAGAGGCGGACGGGGACCGGCGGCGCTTCTACGGTGAAGTCGCGCGGCCAGGGGAGACGGAGTGGGAGGACGGGAGTGGCACCAGCGGGCGTCTAACCTCGGGCGGAGCTCGTCGAGTGGGTCTCGTCGGCGGGTTCTCAACGCCGGCGGAGATCGGCGACGGCCGGAATCTTCGCGGTGGCGGCTAATGGCGGCTAGGGTTTCGCGGTCTCGGGAAACTGAGGCGGCGGCAGGCTAGGGTTCCCAAGGGGGGACGAAGAGGGCTCGGGCTGGCCTTATAATGGCGGCAGGCCAACCTTGGGGCGCGCACCCGAGCGGATCAGGCGGCTGCGGCGCGCGTCCGCGCGATGCGGGGCGGAGGAGCACGCTGACGCGCGGGGCCGATGAGTGGGGCCCACCTATCGGCGACCGGGCGCGGGCGGAGCTGCAGCGGTTTGCTGGGCCGCTCGGCCGCTCGGCCCACGAAGGCAGGCGCGCGCGCTGGGCCGCTTGTGGCCATGCTGCGACTGGGCGGCCTCGCGGCCTGGCTGCTGGCGTGGTGGCCTGGATCACGGCTGTGGCGGCCTGTCTGTCCTGTGGTCGCCGGTGGCCAGAGCTGGCTAGTGGCTGTCCGTGGCTGGCTGGAACCGGCCAGAATTTGCCAGAAGTGGCTGTGGCTGTCCAGATGAGGCTGGGTGAGGCCAGGATAGGCTATGGCAAACCAGGGTTGTCTGGAGACTGAACTAGGGCCGGTAGGGCTGGGTAGAGGATGGTGCCTAGCTGGAGTAGTGGCCAACCCTATAGATTACTTGGACCAGATGCCAGCAAACAGGAAAGGTTCGTTGCTCGGCATTTATACGTATGTCCGCACTTCACACACAGTACTACTGCGCCCTTGGAGCCATGAGGCTACGACTACACATGTGATGAGGCTCCGTGGCAGGACTCTGGGTTTTGGTCATCATCACTCATCACTGTCGCCGATCGGACAGCTGTACATCTATCTGTTGGTAGCGGCTGAGTGCTCCTGAAGAGGCTATATATTACTGATGGAATGAATAAATTCTCAGCACTATATTTGGTGTAACATCCATGGGTTCATCTCAAATTCTCTTATTGGGTTTGTACCTAATAGAGTTTGGACAGAATGATTTACCATCATGTTTTTTTCTTTTTAAACTGAAGAGCATCTTCAAGAGATTAGCCAAAAAAACTATAAAAATTTACTGATTTAGCTAATCTCTAAAATAGATTTGATAGGAAAACGTTAGGGCACTCAAACAGAGACTATCTATTGGATGGCTTGTGAGATTGGCTATCCAAAAATAGAGAGCGAAAGAAGTGGGATGGAGAGCAACTAAATTTAGAGAGTTATTTGCATAGTTGGTTGGAGATGTTTTTCCTATAATAATAGCTACATTTATCTTTGGAAAGCAATTTGGCTAGTCATAGCCAATTTTTTTTTTTTTTGGTAAT
Source organism: Bothriochloa decipiens (assembly GCA_023333625.1). Taxonomy (NCBI): domain Eukaryota; kingdom Viridiplantae; phylum Streptophyta; class Magnoliopsida; order Poales; family Poaceae; genus Bothriochloa; species Bothriochloa decipiens. The sequence goes on along the minus strand of CM041633.1, from coordinate 51,781,740 downwards.
CTAGTTATAGTGAAGCTGTTGGTATTTTTTTCCTTCAGCTTTATAGATAGCTCCATCGATAAAGGTGTAGCCATTTTGATAAATTATTTATCAAAATGGCCACTTGTAAAGCTCCACTTGTAACCATTTTTCGGTCAGTAAGGCAATGTGCCTTCGAGAGATTGAAGTAATTTTTGATAAATGTGCGAATACATGGTCTTTCACTAACCATTGTGGAGCATCCTTGTGATGTGATGAGCGATTGTCAACATGTCCACCACTTGTGGTTGGCGGTTGGTTTGGTGGTTCTTCTAATCCCCTGGCACAGGCTTATATGTCGAAACGTATCTCTTGGCTCATGATGTATAGGTGTCGAGTCTGGAGGCGGTGGCAATGGTCGGGAGAAGGTCAAGTAGGGCGTGCCGTGTTGACAGACCAGGACCTATGAAGGGTGGACGCGAGGTTTGGACCGAAGGACCAGACGGCTGGGTGGCTAGCCGCGGTGGCTGACACATGGGACATCGACAAGCGCAAGTGTACATGGCGGGGGACATGTACGAGGAATGCTACTTGCGGGTGGTTTAGTGGTTTAGCCTCAAAACCATCGGCGATGGTTTCGTTCCAGGCAACACTTGTTGAGGTGAGCCGGAAAGTCCGCAGGTGTATACAACGGACAGTCTGCGCTCCCTCCAGGTTAGAGCCGAGCTCTTGATTTCCGTTCTTTTCTGGGATTGTGAACCGCGGACAGTCCGACCTCCAAGCTCGGACAGTGCGACGTTGGTCTGCAGCAGCAGTCCAGAATCTGTCCCAGAAGTTCGGTTTTAGATTTTTGAACCACGGACAGTCCGGCGTTCATACCGCGGACAGTCCGCCGGTCATTTGAGTTTTCTGTCCAGAAACTATTGTCGAAGTTTGTGTTTCATATTTTTGTCTCCGAACAGTTTGGCCCTGTCATCGCGGACCGTCCGCCACTCAAACTCAGGGCACTGACCGTACTCGCGGACAGTCCACACCTGAGAAGCCGGACAGTCCGAGGCTCAGAACTTCGCTATGTTCAGAACTATTTCAGATCATTGTGTTTTCGGACTTTGTGCCCGCGGACAGTGCATGCTAGGTACCACAGACAGTCTGCAGTTGTCTACACTGCTGACAGCCCTCAACCTGTCCGTACTCACGGACAGTTTGGCCACTATACCATGGACGGTCTGCCCCTCTGCAGTGAAGCTGAGTTTTCCTGGATCGTGTTCGTTCGCTCTCTGCTTGTTCAAGGGTTTGTTCCAGCTTTCTTGTGGTGACCCGCTCTGTTCCTAGGGAACATCCACCCTTTCATTTGGGTCGTGGTTATCACCGTTTTGGTGTTTGCTTTTGGATTTTTTGTTGAGCCGAGGATCTAAAGTTTTAAAAGAAATTTTGAGACTCCCATTCACCTCCTCTAGTCGCAGTTTTTGGTCCTTCAAAATCTGCATAGAAATATTTTCTTTTCAGATTTTTTTAGGTGTACGCAGGTTACCGCAGGAGATGCAGTAAAAAGAAGTCCCTGCTGTACTGTCTTATTTACCGGCACATGGGCGCTTCAAAGCTGTAGCGTGCGTGCACCTGCAGTGTTGAATTATTGAAACCTGCACTGTAGGCCGCCAAGCAGTAAAAACAACAATAACTAATGATATTATTACAAAATTATACTACGTAAAATTTATCTCCATGTGACTAATTAATGGCCAAAGAAGGATAAGTTTACATTTTCATTTATTTTCAACCTGATTCATTTTGTTCTTGTCTAACTTATTGAATCGATCCGTTTACCTATTAGTGTAAACTATATTTTGATAGATTTTAACTTTTTTTTGACGGCAACAGGAGGGGAAGCACCCCTACTGGATTTTATTAATAAAATAAAGAATAAGTACAAGGCCTGAGTACAAAATTATGAAACAAAAAAGGAAACGAGAAAAATCATGACAATTACACAAATTCCTCTAGCCAATGATCTAATTCCTGGCGGTATTTGGTTTTATCTCTGAGCTTAACTAGAGCTAATTCTTTTCTGAAGTATCTCTTGCAAGCAGGAAGGGAGTGTTGAATGCCTCTGAAGATGCTGTCATTGCGAACAGCCCAAATTTCCCAGCAGATGCAGGATGATTTCCATAAAAAATGGCTTATGAATCAATGAACGGAAAGCAGCCAGGGTATTGAAAAGATCTCCTTGGATCATGTGGGCTAAACCCAAAGTGTTCCAGCAACACACAGCAAAAGGGCAGAGGAAAAAAAGGTGGAACAGAGATTCTTAAATATTCAGATGGCATAGAACACAATCATATGACTCCAAAAACATTGTTTTCCTATGGAGTAGCTCCCTTGTGCTTAATCTATCCACAAGGAGCAGCCAAAAGAACACTTTTCTCTTTGGTTGACAGCTAGACTTCCATAACCAGTTAAAGGCAGGGTGGATTTGCCTTGAGCCAATGAGTTGGGATAGGCCTTGCTTGAAGAGAAGATGGAGGATCCCCAAATATAAGACCACACATCATGACTATTTTGTAAGGTGTCAGAATGGACCAAAGAGTTCAGAAGCTGGTATTGACTGAAAGCTTGAGAAGAGAGAGGCAGAAAAAAGAGTTGAGTAGCATTTGACTGATTCAGGAAGGATTTGACAGAGATATGGGGATTTTGAGCAAAAGAAAAGAGCACAAGGAAGGAACTGATGGTGTAGAAGCCTGCCATTCCAAACATCATTCCAGAAGAAGACAGTTGATCCATCATGAACTGTAGCAGTGGCCATTCCTTTGAAAGAGTCCAAGTTTTTAATCACATCTTTCCACCAAAAATATCCCTTGTTATTAGCCACAGATAAAGGTAGGTTACCATTCTGGTAGACACAATTCCAGATAAGATGAACCCAAGGAATGTGAAGTCTGTTGAAGAATTTGTGTAGATGCTTAAGTAAGAGACTCACATTTTGGGTATTTAAATTAAGGGCGCCAAGACAACCTGCATTCTTGGGTAAACAAACTAAGGGCCAAGCAGCTTTGGATGGCTTCTTGCTGTTAAGATCAGGTCCCCTCCATAAACAATGCTTCCTGAACTTATCTATTTGATTGACCACAGTCTTAGGGAGCAAGAAAGTGCACATTGTATAAGTTGGGAGTGCAGTAAGAACTGCATTAGTAAGCTCCAATCTGCCAGCTTGACTGAGAAGCGAAGATGCACTTGATAGTCTCCTTTCACATTTATTGACAAGGGGCCAATAATCAGCAACAATTGGCCTTGTAAGGTTTAAGGGTAGACCCAAGTAGATAAAAGGGAGGGAGCTTTTGCACAACCAAAAGTACTGGCCAGGTGATGAAACCTTTCTTTAGTAATGTTAATTGGGACCATCATAGATTTGGAATAGTTGACCTTTAACCCAGTGAATTCAGCAAAAGAGTTGAGGATGGCTTTGAGAAAGAAAAGTTGCCTAGCATTCCCTTCTATGAAAATCAAGGTATCATCTGCATATTGGAGAATTTGGAAGTCATGGTCATGAGGAAGATTGACAGGTAGTGCCAAAAGCCCTTGCTGCTTAGCTGCATTGAGGATGGACTGTAGGAAGTCGACTGCTAAAATAAAAAGGAGGGGGGATAGAGGATCACCCTGTCTGACTCCCCTCTTACAGTGAAAAGTTTTCCCTGTGATGCCACTCACAAGAGCAGAAGAAGTGCCTGAGCTGAAGATCATTTTCATCCAATGGATCCATTTAGAGGGGAAACTTTTTTGGTGCATGATTCTAAGCATGAGTTCATGCTCAACTTTATCAAAGGCTTCCTTAAATTCCAGCTTTAAAATGATGATTTCTTTTCTAGACTGATAGCAAAGATGCCAAAATTCTAGAGACCAAGCTAGACAATCTTGGATGGACCTTGCTTTTATAAAACTATATTGATTCTTGTGAATGAGCTGAGGAAGCTTTTGTTGCAATCTATTGGCAAGTATCTTGGTCAAGACTTTGATGGAAGTGTTAAGGAGGGATATTGGTCTGAAGTTTAAAACTTTGTTGTCACTATCGTGCTTAGGAATGAGTGCAATGTTGGATCCATTTAGGCTTTGCAGGCAGACTGACCCTTTGTAGAATTGAGCACAAAGTTGGTAAAAATCAGACTTGATAATAACCAACCATTTTTTAAAAAAATCAGTGTTGAAACCATCTGGTCCAAGAGATTTGCAGATGGTAAACCTTGGACCACAATATCAATTTCACTTTCAGTAAAAGGCTCTGCAAGAGAGGAAAGGTCATGGTGACTGTCACACCCCACTTTTAAGGATAAAAGTAGAATGCATAAATAGCCTTATATGTGCCCTAGGAACAGTCGCACACATAGGATGACAAATTACAAAGAGTATCATCACCCTATTTATTACATAGCGTACCAATATTTATTACAGAGTATTGCGCATAAACAATAAAATCTAAGATAACATTATTACGGAAGCTCCCATAGAGACACGTCGACTGGTGAACACTAAGCCTAGTACTCATCCCGATAGCTCTCACTCCAAACTTCATCTATTACCCATCCGGGATTTTCCAAAATTGAAAGTAAAGCAAGCGTAAGTACACAACCGTACTCAACAAGAATAACATGGGTTAATGAGGCTCAAGTAAGCTGACACGGTTTGACTGCATTTAGCTTTTATATGTTAATCAAGTTGATCAGTTAAGCAGCTTCAAGGTGGCAAGTGTTTCCCAAAACCATCATGATCAATGTAACGTAAATGAATAGTAAACATAACAGCAAATGTATGAACAATTTAACATGACAAGAGAGATCACCATTAGTGTAAGGAGTTCCAAGGCCGCTCGTGTCCTTGAGCAAGGCTAGTATACCAGTTTATTAAACTCTGCGTAGAGGTGTACACTTTCACTATGAGCCGTGAATTGCCCTTTCACCCGAGGCCCGTTGACCTCTTAGCCCACTACCAAGGAGGACCGGCAGGGTTCACTATGAAGCCTTTCAAAGGTTCGTCTAACAAGTTAGGGCCACTGAGGTTTCTGTGCCCTACGGATGTAGTATCCCCCCTTCTGATGGCACACGACCGCAGCCTATACTCATACAGACAGAGGTCCAACTACACCCAACCCGAAACACACCCCCTTGCGCCATAAAGGGAACCGCTAACATGCTAGAAAAGATCCTCATACTAAGCTAAAACCAGAGCCATATAGCCCTCACAGTTGTACTGTAAATCCCGAAAGGTACGTTACTGATTAATCCTCAAGTGGTTAAAAGTCATTATTACTGTTCATGTCACAAATACTCATCAAGCCACAAGATCACGATATCATTAAGCGCTAGCATCATTGCTATCCAATGCAACCCAAAAGGTTCAAGGAATCAGGATATCAAAGCTAGTTATAGTTTCTAGGTCATCAAACGGACACATGCATATGAATTGTTATTTATAGTGGATAGGTAACAAGGATGGTCCATGCTATACTTGCCTTGATTCACAAAGTCTTGCTGGTCGTGCTGATCCTCAAAATAGCTTTGCTTAGCAAAAACCTCACCGTCTGAGCTCGACGTTACAAACGACACCAGACAATCCAATCGAGCACACATACATGAAGCAAACAAAGAGCCATTAGAGAAACAGTACACCATTATCATCAAAACAGAATAAAATGTTTATAGAAATCGATCCTACGATCACATAGACATCAAGTTCATACTTGATCCTACGATCCTACGATCCTACGATCCTACGATCACAGTACACCATTATCATCAAAACATACTCGATCCTACGATCACACAGACGTCAAGTTCACTGAAATCGGAGTTATAACGGCGAAGTTATGAATTTTCAAAGATTTTCTATAGCTAAATAAATACATTAATTATAGGCTAAAAATAAAAAGTCTCCAAAATACTTCAAAATAGTACCACTGTGTAGATTATGAAATTATGAATCTAACGCAATTTGAATGGACCAAATCGGAGCTAAAACGTGAAAGTTATAAACCTTTAAAGCTAATGGCAAAACTGTAAATAGCTGAAAACGTAAATTGACACTGAAAAGAGAAAATACGTCTTTCAAAGAAGAAAACATATTCTGAAAGCTATTATAAGGAAAATACGCTTTCCAGTGGACAAAGCGTATTTAGATCTGTTAAGCAAGAAGTACGTTTTCCAACGGAGTAAACATATTCTGCCGAAAACGCCGAGGGCTCTTAACTAAATAAACCAGACCTCGGGGGGTTTCTGCAAAGTTACCATGCGACGGCCGTCCAAATCAAATCGGACGACGCAGATTCAAGATGTCAAAACTATAACACTCTGGTGTTAAGCATGCATCATACTGCACTTTATGAGCATAACCATCGCAATTGCATCATTTTTGTTACATGAAATGACAAAGTTTAAATATGTGCTTACCTTGACTTAAACTAGAACTATATGAAGGGTTGCTTGTTTGAGGTTGAGTGTTAAATGAAGTTTGTAGAGAAAATTATTTGGAGCAAAACTTATTTTGGGGTCATTTCATGAAAAGGCTTGGAAGTGGGTCAAAAATGTCAAAAACAGTTTGTAAAAATGATTTTCTTTTAATTTTAAATCCCTATTTTTGAAATTCAAATTCTAGGCAGAATTAGGTTTTGATGTTTAAAAGTGAAATGTTCTACTCATCAAAAGGAACATTTCATCTTTTATAAGTTTTTTCAAATTCGGATTATTTTGGAAAATATGGGGTTCATCAAGTCTGCACGAATCTTGGCGCAATGGGACCCACCGCACAGTCTCTTCTTCCTCCTCTCTTCTTCTTCCTCGCGACGCTGTCCGACCCGACGCCGGCCACGTGGCGTCCGTACGCCGGGCCGCTGCTGCTGCCCGCTGTTCCGACCCCGCACCCGAGCCCACACACGGATCCGCCGCACCGCGCTCGTCCGGTTCCACAGCTCGCCACTCGCCCTTCGCTCGGCCCCGCTCTGCCCACATGCTTGCCACGCGCTCGAAGAGCTCCGACGCCGCGCTGCCTCGGTCCGAGCCCGAGCGGCCGTTTCAAGCCGCCCCGACCGCGTCAGTCTCTCCCTCCCTCTCTTCTCCACCACCCGACACGCCATTGCCGTCGCCGAGAGCTTGCACCGCCACCGCACCCCGTAGCCTGAACACTTTTTGCCCTAAACTCGCCAATCGCTCCGCCGAGGTGTGAGGCACGCCGTGCGCACCTTTCCTGCCACCGAGACCCAAGGTAGAGGTCGAATCGACCATCTTCTCCTCCGCCGGTCATGGCCGCCTCGACCGCCGCGCGGTCCGCCGTGCCCAGCAATCCCTCTCTCCCTCAATTAACTAGTGCATCGTGTCCATCTGCTCGAGTAGGGTCGATTGGAGTAGTTCATGAGGTCGATTAGAGTCTGAGCCCGACGAATTTGGCCATCCGCCGTCGCGGATTCGCGCCGTCGCTCGCCGGCGTACCTTGCCGTCGTTGCTCCGGGCATCCAATCATCACTTGATCTGGTCCGTTTAAACCGTCTTGGTCTGCTAGAGCTGTTAGGCTGGTCCGTTTGCCCCGCCGTGGCCCGAGATGGCCGGCGTACCGCCAACCCTCGCCGCCGTCCGCCTCTGTGCATCGCCGTCGGTCGAAACGCCGATGTTTTCTTGCATCTTTTACACCAGTGTGCCCGCTTTGACGAGTTGAGTCTGTTGGTAACCGTGGCTCGGCAGGAGACCTCGCCGTCGGCGAGGAATCCCGACGCCGACGACCATCCCCCGCCGCGTGGACCTCGGACATGATTCCTGTTCTTTCCCGGACTTGAGTGTAAAGGTGCCAGACTCAGCGTATTTCTTTTTAGGGCTCGGTTAGTTTCTGGAATCCTCAGGGTCCGCGGTGTAAAGTGCTTTTTCCTTTTTCTTTTCCAGAATTGATTTCAGATTTTGTTTGAAGCTTTGAAAATTCATAACTTGCTCATTTTTCATCCAAATGAGTTGGTTCAACTTGCAGTATTTTTCTTATGAGATGATCTATGCATGAAAAATATGAAATGTGGAATTTGTGATACTTTTCTGTATAGCTTTATTTATCTCTATTAATTGCTTTTATCTTAGGAAATGCATAAGTAATTCTCTGTTGCTCAGAAAAATATGAGACCAAGTTTGTTAGTCTTCTTATGTCATGCTCTATCTGTAAAAATTGTTATGAGGTTATGTCATGTGGAAAGTTTGCTCTGTCTAGTTAGGGTGCCTATTTTCATGTGATGATAAATAATTCATAATAAATAATTTATAAGGAATTTGTGCATGAAACTTTTTGGAGAGTGTTTTTATGTCAATCTAGAGCTAATTATGTTCTGAGATCTGTTGTTTGATATACTTTTATGTACAAAGTATTTTATGCCCCTGAAATTATGCTGCCTTGTCATTTTTGTGCAGGATAAAGTACTTACTGTTTTGACTTAAAATTTTTATGGTAGTCTTTATTTGGTATGATTAAGCTTCTGTAATTTTTATAGAATTTTCTGAGTAGTCTAAAGTCATGTTGTAGTTATACCCTGATTTCTTTTAGTTATAAATAATGCTTTAGAGTTATCATTTCATGTGTGTAAAAATGCTTTTTATGCTATTTATGATATGTATGATCTGCTATTGGTTGTGGTTCAGTAGAGTGTAGTGTGCGAAATAATGGTTATTGATAATTCCTTATAGTGTGCGAGTATTTTGTAATGCGAGGTTTATTTAAGTTTTGTCGGTAGAAGAGAATGCAGATGACATGTGCTTATCATACATGTTTTCAAATATCATATCATTCATCTTAGCTAAGCATTCATTCACCATCACCATCAGCATTGTATTTATATGTATGCACGGTATTTATACGCACTATGCATCATACAGGATCGTCAGAGCTCGAAACGGTAGTTCCCGGAGCACAAGGAGAGGAAGGCCAGCAGGAAGCTTTGGTTCAGGAAGCAGCAGCAGAAGAGGATCCCGAAGCTAATCTTTCGGAGTGTCTCGACCACCAGCCAAGCGCTTTCCTGAAAGGCAAGCCCCGGAGCATTCTCCCTGTGGTTTGCAAAATATCTAACTTGAGTCCTTTACTTGTTTGCTGCATTAAGTTATAGGCGTTGTTTTATACCTTTGCTGCATTACTTATATTCCTTGCCACTGTTTATACTTCAACTCTGTTAGGTTCAGGTACGATTATATGCTTAGCCCTGCTTAACTAGATCGGTAGAAGTCGGGTGATTTTCTGTCATCCGCGAGTTATAGGTGGTAACTTAGAATGGTTGAATACATTGTTATCTTAGATAACCATGTGGAGATAATAAATCGAGACCGGGCGGGATTGGAGTTGAGAATGAACTGGAGGTTCAATGTGGTTTATCCCGTCTGTGTCGAACTAGGACCCCATCCGTTGTACGTCCTCAAGTCATATTGAATCTATGCCTCACATTTAGCTGGAAGGATAAGTCGTTTCGACCGCGAAGCCTAATTTTGATTTGGGCCGGGAGTCGACTTGCTGTACGCATCACATTGGTGAAGATGGGGGACCACGGGTTACGCGGTTGTAAGGCCTGGATATAGCATGGTGCGCCCTGCTGGCAGCTGGACGGTGCCCGGATGCGATGGTACCTGTTGATCTCGTGTTTCTCCCGAATTGGATGTCGGTGACCTGTAGCTCACCGTGGCTGGTGAGTGTGGTTTGTGTGAGGAGTAACCGCCAGCTGGTTAGTAATCGATTATAATCGCCATCGTTCCTGAACAGTGAACACTTGACTTGAGCAGCGGCATCGTTCCTGAACAGTGAACACTTGACTTGAACAGTAAGAACTTGAATAAGAGGTGAGATGGTTGAGCTGTTGAGACTGAAGGATACTCAACCGGAATTGGTTACTTTCTGTTGAACAATTATTACCATGCTTGTTTAGTACAGGTGCTAATATAGCATGATAAGGTTAATCAGATTAAAATACATTGCTAGAAGGTTCTTATTAATTGTTTCTTAATGCAAGCTTTTTCGCAATTTAAATGAGTCGGCTATCCTACTTATACAGCCTTGCATACTCCTTGGAGTCTCTTTATTTTAGTTTATGACGGGTAAGTCTAGCTGAGTACATCCTCGTACTCAGGGTTTTATTTTCCATGTTTTTGCAGATGGTGAGATGCTTTATGGTTATTGTCAGAACTGTTTCTATCCCGCCTTGGGAGATGATTAGACCTTGGGCATGGTCACTCTTCTCTACCTAATGCTTTTGCTAGATGTGGACCAAGGACCTGGCACTGTATTTCAAATGTGTGTGTGGTATTTGAACTTAAATCGCTTCCGCTACTTGAGTCTTTAAACTGGTTTGTAATAACTCTATTTCGTACTCCGATGATGTTTTAAACTATGTGCGAACTATGTACATGTGAATGGGAATGCTAAACTATTACGATCTTGGTCGTGCCGGAAAAGTTTGAAATCCTTCGAGATTTCACGGACTACCGGGTTTATTAGGTCTCAATCATATGATTTGCTGAATTAATGGCGAATTATGTGCTTGTGCTCTAATTAATTGGTCGGTTCTGTCACAAAAACGGACAACCGATCGGACCACCGATCGGACAACCGATCGGACCACGTTGTCGGCCGGGAAAAATTTCGACATGGCAGCGGCCATCGCCGGCGGCGAAGGAGTTCACCGGCGTTCGCTCAAGTAACGATTCCGACCACCATTTGACATGGGACCGGTGCCGTTCGATAGAGGAGCTTACACCGCGCTCACCTATGGAGAAAATGAAGACCGAGGCGAGGCGGGGACGGCGTGTGGCTCGACACGGCGGACGACGGCAGGCTGTGCACAGAGGGAGCCCAGGTTAGATGGAATCAAGCCCAATTGAAGGTACTATCATGCTCAGGAGTTCACGGCGAGGCTAGAGGCCAACTTACACCAATAAATGTTCACGGGTTGCGGCGAATTGCGGACTCCGGCGGTGGCGACAATGGCGGGGGCTAGGGTTTCGGGCGTTGCGGCTGCTCAAGGCGAGGCGGCTGACTTAGGGTTTCTGGTAGGGGTTTGCGGCGCGGAGTCAAAGGCTTAAATAGCCTAAGGTCAAGTGGAACGACCCGGCGTGGCACGGCGGCGCGGGTCGGTTTCGGCATTCGGGTCGCGGCCGAGTCGGAGGAGAAGAAGGCGACGCGGGCCCCATGCGTTAGCGATAGGAGGGAGCGGCGCACGCTCGGACGACAGACGCGACACCTTGATGGGATTTGGCCTTCGGCCCAGGAAACAGCGGCGGCGCGCGGAGAAAGAGTGGAGCGGGCCGCCGGTTGGTTATCGGCTGACCGGCCGAAAACAGAGAAAGAGAGAAAGATAAAAAGAATTGGTTTTCCAAATTTTTAACACCATTTTCAAATGCAAATTCAAACAGATTTTTGAATTCCAAACCAATTTCAAACATCACACAATAAAAATGTGCACCAGCATGAATGCTCAAGCATGTTTCTACCATGATCCCACTTCATATCCATAAAAAAAATCATTTTGGCCATTTCTTTAAAACCTCTAAAACCTAGGGTGTTACAGCGACTGTTAGTCAAATCCGGAAGACTGAAAGTGATCCCTGAGAAAGAAGTTGTCCCTAGTCTTTCTTTAAAGGACCGCCAAATTAATTCAGCCTTATCATTATGTGTAGAAAGAATGTTGCCTGAGTCATCCTCCAAGAAAGTGATGAGATTATTCCTGTATTTAGTGGTGGCATTGGCATGAAAAAACTTTGTGCTAGCATCCCCTAGAGTTACCCATTTTACTGATCCTCTTTGTTTCCAATATACATGCTGGTGATGCAAAAGTGATGAAAGCTTATGCTCCAAAAGGTTTTTAAAATTCCATTCTAGAATAGTGAGGTCTGGAAATTCCTCCACATAGAGCATAAAGCACAGAGTGAGCTTGACATTGACAATTGCTTGCTTGAGGGATGAAAGATTACTTTGCCATTGTTTCAAGACCTTCCTGAGGTTTTTAAACTTTGTAGTAATTATTTTAGCTGCATCTGTGATGTGAGGGGGGGGGGCAAACCATCCTTCTTAAACAATGCTGTTGAAATCTTGATGCTCCATCCAATAATTCTCAAACCTGAATGAGTTTCTTTTTGGGATATTAGTGGAAATGGAAATGACACATGGCACATGGTCAGAGGTCTCATTAACAAGAGGATAAACTAGAGTGTTAGGATAGGTGATTGTCCAGTGAGGGGAGGTGAAAAACCAATCCAATCTTTCCAAAAGAGGAGAAGATTGCTTATTGCTCCAGGTATACCTTCTACCTTTCAAGGGAAGTTCAGCAAGGCCAAGGGCACTGATTGCTGCATTGAACAAATACATGTCAGAGAGATCACCTCCAGGTTTATTTCTATCCTCTGGACTCCTGTGAAGATTAAAGTGTCCCACAAATATCCAATTTGCAAGATTAGGGATTTGGATATGCTTATTCAAAATTTTCATATTTTATTTTATTATTAAAAGAAGACTCTAGGTCCTAGGCTACCTTCTTTACTCTTACAATGGTACGGTATAAGTATTCATTTCAGCTTAACCAGATAAAGATATTGAACTTATTATATCAAACAATTATATGTGTAATAGTATTCTTCTATAAAACATATATTCCTTAACATGAATTACTAGTATTCATATGACAGAATGTTTTAATCAAAGTGTTTTAAAATTTTAAGATCACAAATTTACTAGGTTGTTGAATGAATAAACTTAGGAGTTGGTCCAAATCTTCAAGGTGCCAATTAGGCTAACCAAATCTTATCATGAAGCAGATGGGGTTAAATTTTATTAGGCTTTACTGATCTGAGGCTTCTGTTCAAGTGCCAGGTTGCATTTACAGTTAGCTGAACCAATTAACCAACATAAAGTTGGGTTCTGGAAAAAGATACTTTTGAACGGCCAACTACAGTTATTAGTTGCTCACAGGAATTTACACTACTTATTAACTAGTGAGAAAAATGTTATGATACTGGAAGCAGGTTACCAAATTGTAGAGGCTGATGGTTCAGAGGAGATGTATGATAGGATCATATTAGGTGTTAATGCACAAGATGCACTAAAAGTACTAGGAGCTGAAGCAACACATGAGGAACTGAGGACTCTAGGAGCTATCCAGTATATCCCCAGGTAATACATACACTATATATTGTGTTATTCTTCAATTATATGATCTGACAACAATTCTTGTATTTTCATCTTCACAGTAACGTGTACCTCCACTGTGATGAAAATTTGATGCCACATAATTCCTCCGCATGGAGCGCTAGGAACTTCTTGGGGACTACAAGCAATGGTGTTTGTGTCACCACCAGGCTAAATATACTTCAGGTGAATAACTAACATGGTAGCTTCATAAAGTGACTTTAGATTTATTACTTTTCTTGTACGAATATATTTATACTATCAATATTTGTACGAATATATTTACACTATCAATATGCCACATAATTGCTAGAATATTGAATCTTCCGGGCCTTTATTTGTGCCACTGAACCCTCGTCGTGTTTCCAATCATGTATTGCTTAAATGGCATACTAGCCACCCAATTCCTTCAACTGCTTCTTCAAAGGCTAGTCATGGGCTCAGTAACATCCAAGGAAAGAGAGGAATTTGGTTTTGTGGCTCATATCAAGGTATCCACTTCTCTTTCGCTTCAACCTGCGTGCCACAAGTTACAATATAAGTCTGAAGTATTGATTCTTTTTGAATAACAGGCTACGGATACCGTGAGGGCAGTGTTAAGGTATTCCATTTTAGGTTTCATGGGAGTGTATTCTGTTTATGCCAAACTGAATTTCAGGCTGGGAAAGCAGCAGCTTCAGGATTTCTTGGAACCAAATGTGACCTTTTGGTTAACCCAAAACCGATGGTCCCATCATGGACAGAGGCTGGCGCACGTTATATGGTAGCAAGAAGTTTTGACCAATAAATATCTATTGGTAACTTCTGGTGAGGCTAGTACGAATCCATACGTAGCACAATCTCTCTAGTCAGGATTCTCACATCAGTTTTGTGCACAGCAAGATCGAGGAAGGAGGCACTACATTTAGCTTTGGTAAAGCATGTGAGAAATGTGATATAAAATCTGTGATGCGAGTTCACGATCCCCAGTTTTATTGGAAGGTTCTCTTCTCTCTTTCCTGTTTTAGTCCATGTTTTTTGACCTTCCAAGCTACATTCCGGTTTCTTGTTCACCTCTCATGTTTGAGATGCATCTTTATCGTGCTTGTGCCTCATGTTTTCATTAGGCTGCAACAGATGGAGACCTTGGTTTTGCATCTCCCTACATCCATGGCTATATCTCATTTGTTGATCACCGAAACGGTCTTGTGAACCTTGTACGGTTAAGGCAAATTTCTGGCCTATTTTTCTTTTTCTATTTTTTTTTTTGCATATGTATAAAATCCAGTGAAGCTTGGACACTATAGGAAAGCAAGTTGAAGATTATCCTTCCACCACAATACATTCAATTATTTTTTAATCTTTTTCCAATATGTTAGTTGGAAAATGGTGGGTGTGCAACGAATACATGAAACTTATGCTAAAAACAAACTTTTATTCTCAGAATAGAAAAGGGGAAACATATGTTTTTTAAAAACAATTATGTTAGTCGGTAAATTCTTAATAAAAATTTGAATTCTCATAGGCAAGTTTGATTATTGTTTAGTTACATGCATTCAGATATCTACTCTGTTTTTTCTGAGTACTAAATCTATGAGCCATATCGGTACAATTTTTTTTTTTTTTTTGGCAAATAGATGTGAACGGAAGAGGTTATACAGCACTACTAGGACAAGGTATCACATCTTAATTCTAAGAGAAACATCTGAACTGTTTCATCAGAATGAAGGATCGTGTATGAATATGCTATAGCTGAACCTGTTCAAATGTGCCCTGCAGTGTTTATAAAAGGAAGGCCTGGTGGGCACCGTTGCTTGGAATTAGTGGAGTTGCATTTGCAAAATATTTTCTAGATCATGCTTGGCGGAAGAATAGTGTATCCAAAGCTCGTAAAAATATTTCTGAACACTATGATCTGGTTAGTGAGCATTGTTTATATTCTTAAAAATAAATACGATAACTAACTGTTCGAATTTTACAACTATTCTCCCTCCATCCACATGCTGGAAATCATCTATTTCCATAGTTGAGCTGACCAAGGAGTGAGATTTATTTCAATGTGAAATATTTTTGTGCAGAGTAATGATTTCTTTGCTCTTTATCTGGATCCAGCAATGACTTATTCTTCTGGTATTTTCAAGGTTTGCAAAATCTCATGATTTGATTTTAACATTGTAAATTATGGAGCTTTATTCTCGAACAAGAAAACTATGTATACATAGTATTTATACTCTTGCGAATAATACTCCTCTTGAAATTGCTTAATGACCTGGATATATTGGTCCTAATGGTAGATGGAGGAGAGAACTTAGAAACCGCCCAGCTACGTAAGCTTGACAGTCTCATTGATAAGGTAAGATAATCATAGCATGATTAGTTTTGCTTTGTTTGAACTCTCTTATATCATAAATCTCACCACATCTTGAGACAAGCACAATATATGCATTACCATATTAATTACTAATAGTTTGGATATAAAAATTAACATGAACTTATATATACGATGCCCTGGCGCTGCAATGAATCCATTTGACTGAAGGCTAAGGTGGAGTCGGGGCATCATGTTCTCGACATTGGCTATGGTTGGGGTACTTTAGCAATACGATTGGTGAAGAGAACTGGTTGCAAGTGCACAGGAATTACATTATCCGAGGAGCAACTGAAATATGCCAAGAGAAAGGTGAAAGAAGCTGGATTAGAGGTAAGTTGTATTCCTTTCATGATAGTAGTGGCCGAGACTACTGTCCTTTAGAAATATTAGCTAGCATTGGAAAAAGCATGATTACAAATATCCATTGTATATGCAGGACCGCATAACTCTCTTGCTTTGCGATTACCGTCGAATACCGAATGGCCAAAAGTTTGACAGGGTTATAAGTTGGTGAGTACTGCTCCTTCTGACGTAATGATGGAATGATAATATAAATATAGAGCAATTTTTGATCTGACAAATAAATTTCGTTAATGCTCATTTAGTGAAATGTTTGGGCACGAGTACATGGATGATTTCTTTAGGAGCTGCGAGTTTCATTTGGCAGACAATGGTATACTTTTCCTCCAGGTGCATAATTACCAACATATATTGACCTTATACCCTGTTGTATAATTGTGAGTAGCATTCGGTCATCATCTAATTGTTTCGTCTTCAAAACCAAATTATATGCACACAGACCATTGCGCTCGTAGAGGAAATGTATGGCAAAATAAGGATGCGGCCTGATTTTTCAATGATATATATCTTCCCTGGTGGCTGTGTACCTTCTCTTGGCAGGATTGTGTCTTCCATGACTAATGCATCAAGGCTCAAGTATGTACTCAGCTATACTTCATATCTGTCGTTTATTGTTTCTCATGCACAGATGCACTCCTATATTGTTGACTGCTACTCTATGCAGCATTCAACACGTTGAGAATATTGGGGACCACTACTACACCACTCTAATGAATTGGTGGGATAACTTCGCAGCAAACAGAGAGTAAATACAATACTACCTCAAGCTCAAGTTTAGTTGCAAGTGCTTGTTTATTTATACTACTTAATACTAAATTCTCTTACTTGTTTTGATATTTTGCAGAAAAAGCTTTTTCCCTAGGATTTGATGAAAAATTCATCCGTACTTGGGAGTATTATTTAGGTTATTGTCCGGCTTTGTTCAAATCACGCATTACTATAGATTACCAGGTACGTCCTTAGTAACTATCCACACTATATAGGTAACAGTAGTATTTGAGTTCAGTTATGTGGTAACGTTTGGTTGACCATTGTTTGTATATGGTATGCAGTGTTTGCTCGGCCAGGCGATTCAAAGCTACCCAGCTATGTCGCCATTGAATAAATGGATAATGTTGTATTTATGTTTCAAAATATATTTTAGGTCGAGATAATGTTGTGTTATATGTGTCTGTATGAGCTTTATTCAGAATAAAGTAGGTCAGCAGCGTGTATGTTGGACAGCAGTCAGCAGCTGCAGGCGTGAGATGTCGCGTGATGGAAGTTCCTGCAGATGAACATTGGCTTGGAGGTGTTGTCTAGTACTAGAACTCAAGGGAGGTACCTTAGCTCTCATGGATATGTCTGTTAGTGGTTCTTTAAATTGCATTAGATCGGTGGTTGAGGTAAGAGATGAAATAATGGTCAATGCATCTGAGTCCTTGGCAGCTGAGTCATGTGGTTAAACATAATAAGTTGACGGCTTGTAATAATATTTTAAAATATGTTGAAATTTGTTATGATCTAGAGTGTTCCGTAATGATAATGTAACATATATGATCTAATTTGCAGCAACTAGCACTACAACAAATCTGGCCTTCTCTGTGATATGTTTCTATTGACATTGAAGCCACACGTCATTGATTTAATTATGCCATTCTCAACAACATAGGTTGCAAAAATGAGGAATATGAAAAATTACTTAGGAAATATTAATGTCAAGACTGAAATGAAATGGTGACATTTGACACCCCAAAGTTTCTATTTTAACAACACTTTTCCGTCATGTTTGATGCTTTCAAGAGTGACACACCCAAACTTTTGAACTAGTTTGAAGGTAAAAATATAAAAAAAATCTTTATTTATTTTTTCTTCATTTTTTAGTTCTTTATTGTTTTTGAGACGAAGCCCAGTCCGAGCCCATTTTTTCATGCAGCTCTCACACATGCAGCGTTGATTGGACTGAGCCCGTTGACCATTGCGAAACTTGCAGCTGATGCCGTGTAAGTTGGACCAGGCCTCGCCCAACACTAGCTGGGCACATTCTGCGGCCTGCTGTGTGTTACGGCCCAGTAAGATATAGCCCAATTGGATATGGCCCAATGGAAGTAATCTCATGCTAGATATGGCCCACAAATAGTCCACATTGTGTTGAACACAAGATATTGATGAGGGAATAACAAGCTCAGGTTTGGCCCAAATAATTCTATTTCATTTTTTTCCACGTTCTTTTTTCTTTGCCAATGAACGGAACAGAAAAATGGCTGGAGCAGCTGCTGCGAACATGCTACTTTACTCTTTGTTTCGTTCGTTCATCCATTTTCCTTCTAAAGTTCCAACTTAAATTTCTGCAGGAACGTGTGGGGACTTCATCTGGTATCTTGTACTCTTTCGGTTTCCCAGAAATTGTGTTTCTTCGGACAGTTTGTGTTCAACCGATCAACTCTAGACTATATAGTGGCAAAAGGATATATATATATATATATATATATATATATATGCGCGGCTGGTGGACAATGATGATGTTTCCAGTTGACTGCAGCGGCTTGGCTGGCCAGAGATCCCTCGTCGTGTGTCACTGCTCCCTTCTATTCAGTAAAATATATCTCCGTGCATGATTCTATTTGGGCTACTAAGCGCGAGAAGTATTCGAGCCATTATGTTATCTGGGGATGGTAAAAAAAATCTGCAACGGTAAAACAGTGCATATATACCACAGGGGACGAAGAGTAGTAGTACAAACAGTAGTTGGACAACGGAATATGTCAGTGTGCAGGTCCAGCCTGTTAAGATATAGCGTATCTCCTCCATATGTCTAGGTGCGTTGTACTCTTGCATAACAAGTAATATATAGATTATAACACAAGATAGGAATGTTAGAAATTATGTAAATTTTTCTGTTGTAACATATCTCATTCCATTTATATGCCACCGCCAGGGGGCTATTCCGTGAGCTATATAAACACGGAGCCGGGCACAAGGTAATGTGACCCGTTCATCTAATCTTTACATGGGACGTCATAATAGCCAAGTTGGCAGCGAGAGTGCCTGTAGAAGTGCAGAACCA
This sequence comes from Bothriochloa decipiens, assembly GCA_023333625.1. Classification (NCBI taxonomy): domain Eukaryota; kingdom Viridiplantae; phylum Streptophyta; class Magnoliopsida; order Poales; family Poaceae; genus Bothriochloa; species Bothriochloa decipiens. The sequence continues at coordinate 51,762,859 of CM041633.1, read as the reverse complement.
ATGGTTATGTCATAAAATTGAAATGTAGGGAGGAATTGAATCCCATTGGGCCTGCGTGCTTGGAGAAATGGAATTTTTTTATTAATAAACTTATTTTTAAAAAAAATTACAAAATTAGTCTCCGTTTTTAAAAAATTGCAGGAATAGGCCACCAGTCGCCCGTTGGAAGGGCGAAGATGGGCTTGTCGCCCGACCAATAGGCGACGTGGCCGTGCACGTGGCATGGCGGGCCCATGTCGCCCCGCCGATGGGCGACGTGGCCATGTCGCCCGACCAGTGGGCGAGTTGACCGTGCATGGCGGGCCCCACGTCGCCCGACCAGTGGGCGACGTGGCCCACGTCGCCCGACCGGTGGGCGACGTGGCCCATGTCGCCCGACCAGTGGGCGACTTGGCCCTGTCGCCCGACCACGGGGCGATGTGGCGCCGCTATATATAACGCGGCCGGCCGCTGCCGGCCGCTGCCGGCTGGCGCAGAAGAGAACAGAAGAAGAGAAGAGAAGAGAAGAGAAGAAGAGGAGGAGGAAGAAGGAGAAGAGAGGAAGAGGAAAATTTTTGGTAAGTAAAAAAATAATTTTGTATATAATTATTTAATGTGTGTTATATTAATTGTTAGATAATGTAATGAGCAGTTGAGCGATTAATATTATATTTCGGTAGTATTACTTATATTTTTATTTTATATATATTGTTAAATTAAATAGTTATAGTTGAAATTTCGGTAGTATTTCGGCAGTTGAGCGATTAATAGTATATTTCGGTAGTTATATTTTGGTAGTATTTTATATATTCTTATATTCTTATTACTTATATTATTATTAGTAATATATTACTGAAAAGGTATTTTAGTTGAAATTTTTAGATTACACAGATGTCGGAGAAGTTAGGATTTCAAATTTATTATGGAGAAGGAGAAATTATTCAAGGTGTACACGGGGTTGATATGTCAGGATTTGCCTCAGTAAGTAGATGGGTGTCTAGGGCAAATGAGAGAACAATTAGTGGTGTGTAGAATTGGTTGATGCGAATATTTGGGCTTAACAGCAACCAACATGACGTTAAGGTCATGGGTATCGTTAGTCGTGCTCGGGAGGGCACTTTTTGGGAGTTAGTACCGCTTAATGGAACATCAACATGGAGAAAATACGTCAACAAAGCTGTAGAACGTGGGTGGCCTCTAGTCCTTCTTGCTCAGGCATATACGAAGGAGGTTCATGAGGTACACGGTGTAGAAGAAGAAGGAGGTCCGAGCCATGACAATCACAATGATAATGAGGAAGATAATGAAGAGGGTGTTCATCACCTGTCATCTATGGTACCGACGGGTGAAGCGGACGAAGGAGAGCGCATAGAGCATATAGTTGAAGAGATGGCGATGAAAGATATGGAGAATGAGAATATATCTGAAACTGAGTCATCTGAAGATGAGAATGAAATTCCTATCCCACTGGAGTGGAAGAGTAACAGTTCGAAGAATTTGATGATCAACGAAGAAAATTCTGTGCCGTGGGAATATCATGAGAATGAACTAGTAGAGGGAGCTATGTACAAAGGCAAAGATGAAGTGATGAGTGCCGTGAAGTACTGGTCTCTGTCAATGAAGCGGTCTTTTGTAGTTGTTAAGTCCAACAAGAAAGTATATGATGTTAAATGTGTGTTTTCGGACTGTCCATTTAGGGTACATGCTTATGAGCAAAAATAGAGTACAATTTGGAAGTGCTCTATAGTAACAGAACATACATGTGAGTTTCAACAATTAGAGAAGTCCAATACTGCTCTTATATCGAGCTTCATTGCAGAGTACATGTATAATCGAATTATTGATAATTTAAGGTATGAGCCAAAATCTATAGTGACTACTATAGAGGAAGATTTTAAATACACCATCAGCTATTCGAAGGCGTGGCGAGCGAAACAGAAGGTCATTGAGAAGAGATTCGGTTCGTACGAAGCATCTTATGAGAACCTACCAAGATTGTTAGAAACCATCAGACAAAGAAATATTGGTACATATTATGATATCATGGATGTGTCTGATCCAAAAGAGGCCGGAAAGTTAATACTTCGTCGAGCCTTTTTTGCACTAGGTCAATGTATAATGGCATTTCGTCATTGCAGACCTGTTTTATGCATGGATGGTACATTTCTAACAGGAAAGTATAAAGGTCAGATTCTAACTGCTATTGGTGTTGATGGGAATAATCAAGTACTACTAATTGCTTTTTCTTTTGTGGAAAGTGAGAACACAGATAGTTGGTATTGGTTTCTAGAGCGTGTGAAGTTAGCAGTGGTGCAAGGGCGACCTAATGTTTGTGTCATACATGACCGACATGCCGGTTTGTTGAAGGCGATAACGGATATGCAATATGGTTCAGTGGAGCGTGATCTTCCTCCTCGATGGTCAGACATACAATCAAGATGGTGCATGAGGCACTTGGGTGCAAATTTTTTCAGCCATTTCAAAAATAAACACCTTATGAATATGTTTAAGAGGTTGTGCAATCAGAACCAACAAAGAAAATTCAATGCAATGTGGACACGTCTTGATGAATTAACAACAAAGCAAACAGAAGAGTTAGCGACTCGTACGAATCAAGACCCGAATGATATGTCTGTTCCTCTTTTAGGCCTTCCAACGGATGCCTTGAGGAACGTGGTTCAGAGGTCAGGGTCATCAATCAGGTGCTTCTCAGATTGGATTGAGTACAAGCCAAAGGAGAAGTGGTCATTATTATATGACACAGATGGGGCGAGGTTTGGAATAATGACAACAAATTTGGCAGAGGTGTACAATTGGGTCATTCGAGGCATGAGAGGATTACCTCTTGTAGCAATCGTAGAGGGTATTTTGCATGGAAGATGCAAGTACTTCCGTGAAAGATATATGGTTGCTTTTAATGCGATGTCAGATAATACATTGATTTTTCAACATTCATGATAAATTACATGAAAAAAAAGGTGGAGAAGGCAAGCTTGCATCGTGCACGTCCTATGGGCACAGCAGAGAATCGCTTTGAAGTTCTGTGTAGGGATCGGGGCCGTCGTGGTGGCAATCGAGAGAGAATTGCACAAGAGTGTGTTATTTGTTATAACTCATGCAGTTGTTCATGTATGAAACTAAAACTTCTACACAGGCCATGCTCACATGTTATAGCAGCTTGTTCACTTACTAATTTGTCCCTGAAGCCGTATGTGTCACATTATTTTACGAAGGAGGTAGTCATGACAACCTGGAATGAAGAGATTTATGGTTTCACAATATTTGGTAGTTTTAGAAACAATCCTGGAAGTAACTACCTGCGGGGGCCCGATAAGGACAAATTAAGACAGAAGCCTGGTCGTCGTAAGACATGGCGCATTAGAAATGATATGGATGACTCAGAAGTGGGAAGACTGGAGCATCGGTGCACCAAGTGCAATGGCATAGGACATACTTACAAAAAGTGCACGCGTGCAACCACCCCAGAGGGAGCTGCAGAAGCAGGACCTTCAGGGAATCCGCAAGACGGCCGGTGCCCTCGTGCACGTCATGGATTCCGGAATCAAGGCGAAAATGCTCTTTTAAAATAATAGTATGTCTGCTTTTTTTGATTTATTGTTTCATAGTATTAATTATATTTGTCCATTATTTTTTTACATTATTAAGATATTTTAGGTATGGCGATGGATGAGGGACACTTGGAGTTGTTGGACGCACAGTTGGACCAGCGCCACCGGTCCTACTTGAGTGCTTTGACAGCTGCTGAGCTACCTGTTCTACGGCCTAGGGTACCTCAGGAGTTGTGGCGGCTGGACGAGCGATGGATACCGAGGTATGCACGATAACACTTTCACTTATTTGTTTTACCCATACAGACGATTTGGTAATATATATTTATATATAAATGTTGTATTTGCTACAGGCTACGAGCAGCTGGTCTACTGCCTCTGTGTAGGCTTTGTGCAGGCTAGTGCTGTTGAGGCCTCGGCCGATGTGGTGACACGGTTTAACTTTGACTGTTCCTTACTTGCAGCATTGGTGGACCGCTGGAGGCCTGAGACGCACACGTTCCACTTTCCTTGCGGGGAGATGACTCCCACACTCGAGGACGTCTCCTACTTACTTGGTGTCACCACTGCTGGGCAGGCCGTCAGCCGTCCAGACGTGGAGGCCACTTGGCGTGAGGACCTTCTAGTCCGTTTCGAGGGTGTTGTGCGTCGACCAGACGCTCCAGAGTATCAAACTCTTGCTGAAAACCAGCATCACGGGCCTACGAAGACCTGGCTCTTGCAGTTTCAGGTAAATAGATAATATTGTGATATAGTTCATTAACATCAAATATTCATGTGTATGTTAAATGAAATTTGAACTTCTGTTTTCTAATTCAGGCCGAGTATATCCACCCTGCGGCAGATGAGGCCACTGTGTCGAGGCACTTGGAGGCCTATCTATTGTGGTTGTTTGGTTGGATAATGTTCACATCGTCGCATGGGAACTCTGTCGCGAAGCACTTGATTCAGTTCGCGCACGAGATAGCGGACGCACCGCTCGATGCCGTGCCGCAGTACAGTTGGGCATCCGCTATCTTGGCAGCCATGTACCGAGGTCTTTGTGATGCGTGCACAAAGACCGACCCGTCAGCTATCCTCTCTGGTTGTCCACTGTTACTTCAACTCTGGTCGTACGAGCGGTTTAGTATTGGACGACCAGTCATAGATTTCTCAACTTACGGAGCAGGTTTGTACGGGGAGACGGAGGAGGACGGCCCTACGATGGGTTCGTTGTGGGTCCGACGGCGGGTAAGTCTTCTATATCGCAGTTGAACATGTTTTTATTTATTTTTGAATAAATTGCACCTTACTATTATTTTCTATACAGCCTACTTGGGCAAACATTCAGGTTCACAGAGCCTATCCTGAGTACATGGCGGCGTTCAACCGGATTAGGGCAGACGACGTCCGCTGGACACCTTACAGCATGGAGGAGATTGTCGTACGAGCGCCTAATGGGTTGTCGTCGTTCTGCACGAGGGATCAGGAGTACTGGATGACACGTAAGGCTGTCGTTTTCGACATCTTTGTCGAGGACTACGCTCCTCACAGACTGATGCGGCAGTTTGGTCGTAACCAGATGTTTCCACTCCCGGTTGCCCATATTGTTCCTCTTTTCGTGCACGAGTAAGTATAAGACAATTAATTCGTTCTGATTGAGTATTTCATATATATAGAAAGATAATTAATACGTTTTGAAATCCATAGTTACGTGCGAAGGGGTCTACCGGCAGGCGTTATTTGGTCCTCCCGTATACAGCCGTGGGTCGACGAGTGGGCCAACGCACTACATGATGTGACCTACGAGCCCAGACCGTTTTCCTTGCAGGCTTACGGGGACTACTTACGTTGGTACATTCCTCGCACACGGATCAAAGTCACGTATACACCAGCGGAGCCACGGACCCACGTCCCCAGGTTGACGGACATGTACCCTGTGCACAGAGATCAGGCGATGTCATTGGCGGTACGATCCTTATGAACTTCAACCCACTTCGTTTAATATTTTTATTATCGTAATTACTTCAATGTTCTCGTTTTGTTAATAGACCGACATGGCTCACCGTATCACTGTGGATGGCGGATCGCTCTTGCACCGGTTGAGGGAGGGCATTCAGATGACCAGCCACGAGCTTACCGCTGTGGTCCAGAGGATGTACGACTCTGCTGCAAACATTGTCAAGTTGACGTTGTGCCGGCCCTACGGGCGACAGCCGGATGTCTTTCCTCGACCTTCACACGTGACACACAGGCCTGACGGACTGACGGCGCCACTACCTCCACGGCCTACGTACCAAACAGGTGAGTAACTTATATTTTCTTCGTATGTAGTAATGCTAACTTGTTCGTTACTTATAAGTTTCATTATTCAGGTCCACCTACGTACTCTGCCGGTTGGCGTCCGGAGTTCGATATCATTGGATCATCTTCGCAGCCTGCTCACATGCCTACAGGTACCATATAGTGGTGAAATTTAATTATATTATCTAATACTGCTTTATTCGTAACATTACATTCACTCTGCATGGTCAGGTATGTACTTTGACGGTTCGCGGCATCAGTTCGATTTCGGAGGTTCCTCTTCACACGCTGTACCCATGGTTCCAGGTATGACCTACTTTTAAGAGTTTGACACGTTATATATTAGTTTTACCATCAGCGTTATCATAATGTTGGTCTTATATGTTTAGGGACGACCCGTTACGACTACGAGGGATCGGACATCTCTGAGCACGCTGACACTTTTCGTCAGCGATCCCCGTCACCCTTCGACCTTGAGAGTTACCTGCAGCAGGAGCCGGCGGACGTACTTGCGTCATCGCAGTTACGTGAAGCACCACCACAGACACAGCCCTCGCAGGACGAGTATGCGACACCACCTGCTGCTGGAGGCCGTCCTGCACGTGTTACAGTTCCTCCTTCGCCGCTTACTTACTCAGCCGGCCATGTGCGAGCGGGCCACAAAGCACCAAAGCCTGGCACGATTAGGGGTGTTGCACCTAAGCGTGGACGATATTAGTTTTGTATGATTTGCCGCCGATGTTGTTTTCTATGATATTGTACTGATACTATTTTAGTTTTTAGAACTTAATTAATGTTTCACTGTTGTATTTTTTTATCTATTAAGCTTGGGCGAGCACACGACAACGGCGTTTTCGCACGCCCATTGCATGACTGCGTATTATTTTTGCTATTTCTCCGACTTCGATATTTTTTCTGAAATTTCCGAATAAATAAATATTATTTAAAAAAAACCGAAATTTTTCCTGAAATTTCCAAATAAATAAATATTATTTTAAAAAACCCAAAAAACCAGATCGCCCGTCGGCCGGTCGACGTGGCCTGGTCGCCCTTTGAACGGGCGACCTGGGCCTAGTCGCCCTTTGGCCGGGCGACCTAGGCCTGGTCGCCCTTTGGCCGGGCGACCTGGGTCTAGTCGCCCTTTGGCCGGGCGACCTGGCTCTGGTCGCCCTTTGGCCGAGCGACCTGGCTTTGGTCGCCCTTTGGCCGGGCGATTGGTGGCCCATTCCTGTAATTTTTTGAAAACGGAGACTAATTTTGTAATTTTTTAAAAAAATAAATTTATTAATAAAAAAAATTCTGGAGAAATGAGTGTGCTTTGTGGGCCGGTAGGCTAAGTGGGCTCTGCCATTCTGTCATTTGTGGGTGGTTTAAGACGACACTCAACTCACTCAGACTGGTCACCGCCTCTATAAACGTTTGTATACAAATCTTATCCTTATAAGCATCTTTTAAATTAAGCCAATATACCCTCAAGATTCAAGAAATAACAATAGACATTTCGTTGTCAATGGGAATATCCTCACCAATCGTTGAAAATATGTAGAACTTGTTAGATTATGTAGATATTCGTTCCCACATGAGGAGTCGAACCAAGGACCTGATGTTAATTATGCTCTTGAAACCACAACGAATATTATCCCTGGGGATATGGATTCGTCCCACCATGCCCATCAACATCCCATTACATTCTTTGCAAATGGTGATCAATCCATCCCATATCCGATGATCCCAGATTCCCAGCATCCAAAAAAACTGTAAAATACAGCTGCAGCCAATGCATACCACACCTGCTTACTAAAATTTTAGGAAAAAAACTACAACACCGACAAGTGCGTTAAGTTCTCTAATAGATATGTTTTGATGGTGAATTTCTTTTTAATAGATATCACTTCATCATTTAAAAAAAATTCTTATAATGGATAAGTTTGACATACCACAAATTATCATGGTCACTTATCCTCTTTGGGTTCATTCATGGCTCTTATGGTGCGATATTGTCTGTTGCCAAATCTTCACCCATGAGCAGCTTTGAAAGGATATTTGGAAGCACGAGCAACGTCATGTCCATCTAGGAAAGTTGATTGAACAGAAGGTTATGTACACTTCGCAAGAAGAAAGAAGGTTGTTCGAACACGATGCATGCACAAATCATTTTTGGATGAATTCGTAGTAATTGCAGAACCATCTGGAGGCCGGCCCGCCACAGCCCACGCCGGGAGGGGTTCCGCTGTTCTGATGGAATTTAGGAAGGAATGGAATCCCGTTGGGCCTGAGGGCTTGGAGAAATGAGTGTGCTCGATGGGCCGGTTTTGGGTGTTAATGGGCTCCTCCATTCAGCCATTATGCATCCATGAGTCGAAGGCCCGTAAACACACCCAGAACTTCTGTGTTACGTGTGGTGCAAATTCATCTTGGTGTGGTTGCCATTTATAATTCACGTATGCAAATGTACATTTTAGATCAGATGAGAGGAGACGATGCTTCAACCATTACATGGACCCTCAACAACAACGAGAAAAAAAGTTAGTTATATGATGTATTATTTACAACATCGAGAACTTGTCCAATTAAAATAATTTAATTAATACCCTCATTGTAGCCTAGCTTGCTAATATGTTTAAACCCACCTCTTAACCAATCCTACCAACGGTGGAATAACTCTTTTGCTCACCCCATCCCATGTCATAAATTTTAGCGAGTGCTTTACATTCAACGGACTCCACCGCTGCACGTGTTCCTCTTGCTGAGATGTGGTTGACAACATATATTAAAAAAAATCCAATTTGGAATTCAGATGAAGCAAATGAAATTTCATGAAAGGTGCCACTTTAGCTTGCAAATGCTGGCCTAAGCTGGTTTGGCAAACACCTTCATATGAAAATGATTCTTTATTTTGTGGTATTTCATCGGCCAGACTAGAAGTCTAGAACGGTTATATAGACGTACACTTGCGCTTCAACTATTATTTGGCCAAGGTTAGTGCATATGGATATGTCATGAAACTGAACGTGTACGCGAATAAGGACGGTGTGCTCTGCCCAGTTCTACGGATGTTTAGACCTTTATGTCCCATGACCAGAGACGCTCAAGATTGATTGAAGTTGGTAGTGAATGCTACCCCACTTAACATAAATCTTGTCTCGAGATTCGAGGAGACTTGGATAGAGTCAAAACAGATGATCCGGGTTGATTCGGGTTTGGGTTCTACAATCACATTGTTTGAACCGGAAGGTGGAATAGCGATAGGAGAACTTCCCGGTTTCAAAATCATGAGAACATGTTAGGGTTTTTCCTAAAAGAGTACCCCCAAAGGTAAATGAACCAAGAGGATTGTGTCTCAAATGTCATAGATATAAAAATCTAGACGATACCCGAGACCATTTATGCACAAAGGAATTAGTCCTTATGATCCCATAGCTTTCAAGAGCAACTCCTGTGGGAATTCCCAGAAGCTTATGTGATGAGATAATAGACTCGTTGGGGCGAAGTTTTATCAGCTAGAGCTTTTTAATAAGATCTTTATCCCATTGGTAGGACTATAGTGAGCCTCTATAGCGGTTTCTTTAATGGTGCAAAGCAGAATATCTAAGGGGCAATAGGCTACCTCGATGGATAGCTCCGTTTCTGCCAGCCACTCGTGACTCATGATGGCCGACAGTCCTTTGATGTTTTTCATAAGGAATCATTGTGCGGACCATTGTCATCCTTAAATGGTGTAGTTAGAGGACTCACTTGAAGTGGTAAATTTTGAGGTATTTCCAAAATCTTCAAAAATATCTTCCTTGAATCCAAAGGGGAATGAAGAAGGATGAGGTTTGTCATCCTCTGGAGTGTAGTGCATTCCCTTAACAAGGGGCTCTATAGCACCTGGATTAGGAGAGGGATTTGAGGGAATTTTTAGATACGGTTGCTAGCGCCTTGTTGTTGTTCAGGGACTGCCTCAACTACTTTTTTAGATTTATCCTCTAGATTGCTTCGAGATCCAAAACAAAACATGATAAACGAATTAAAGATTATGCAAATACCAAGATATGGAGACAAGATGGCAGAATAGCATCTCTTAAAGGAGATGTACACATGATCTTCTATTTATCCTCCAAAGAGGCCCGACAGATATTGAACTTTGATTATTTCAGAGTTTGCACTTGTAATGAAATGTTTCAAGGGTCAGCATAGATCAACCAAAAGACCAAGATCTTTGGGACCCGTGGTGACATACCAAAAAAGGAGTTGTAGACCGATAGAGGTTGACTAGAGAGGCAAAGGTTGGATCACATGAAAGACCAAAGTTGATCTTCGCATACTTACTTTTCGAGAGTTAAGAGATGTAGGTCTATGGGGTAACACCAGAGTGTTCTAGAAGACAAAGTCCAGTTCTTCAAACTGATATAGTAAGATGACCAAAGAAAAGGTCCATGATAAGCTAACACATGGGAGTAGCTCATATAATGGATCATCATTAACAATTCACGTTACCAGCGCTTACTGACCACAATCAGGTGTGTACACCCACTGGAGGCTCTAGGTTCAACATGGCACCGTCAGTTATTAATCAAGACATCATTACTAAGTTTACTACCAATTGATATCTCCCACGAGACAAGTATAGATCTTGCTTGATTTAAGCATAACACGCAAGGCAAAAAGATGATCATGGGGTTTTGAGAAAAGGATAGTTTTCAATCTTCAAACATCCTTCCATCCATGATGTAAAAGATCACTAGTCCAAGTAACAACGATCCTGGGACCTGTGGGCTATGGGCTCACCACGCTCTCGCCATGCCACTCTGATGATGACATCGAAGGCAACTGTTACTTGAGGGTTGTTGATGGTACGTCCTCCTAGTGTTGATCATCCATTGAGTTGTATTAAAGAAGGAAGCATGAAAAACTAATGATAGGAATCTTTGGTGTAAGAAGATAAGAATCAGGATTGATCAGGATGATAGGTAGGATGGAAGACACTACCCCACTTAAAGATCGAGCTACACCATCTAGCCCTCCTTTGAACGGCACACAAATATTACAACAAGCAACACAAGCACACATCACCACATCGACACTACACGTGCTTCTTCAACAATGGTAGTCATCCTAAAGGGCATGATAGATGTGGTAAAAGGCTATCGAACTTTTGAATAAGATGAGTTTAGAAATATTTAGTAAACCAACAAAACCATAAATCAAGGAGATAAGAAATAATAGCTCAAAGGAATCTATTCAAGGAGGAGATAACACGACAAGGATAAGAATTGGTCAATTCAATGAGCCAAGGAGGTGGCAAAAATAGTTTCATAGCAAAATATGTTTTGCAAATCGACCAGTGCTGACTAGGCGTGCGTCCTACAGCCAGCATTGAGCTGATACCAACTTGTCACACCCGGTTCTAAGGAAAAAACCAGATATACACTATATGTGAGTCTTAAAGGACAAATCTCACATATAGCTACAAATAGTATCAATTATAATACTTTAAATATAACATACACAATATATATAAGATCACCTAATGAACAATCAGCAGAAAAACGACTTCAAACTCCGGGTGTAGACTTCACTCCACTGGATCCAATTGACTGGTTGACAACAAGCCTAAAACTTCTCCTGAGATGTGGGGAAGTAGCAAGAGTGAGTCCATGTCGAACTCAACAAGTATAGCAATAGGACAGTACCCATCAACTCATGATCAATGTAACATAAATAATATAAAGCGTAAAACGGTAAACCATGAACATGTTAGCAAACAAAAGTCATTATCTTAATGTAAAGATTCCAAGGCCGCTCATTGCAAGGCTAGTATACCAGTTTATTAAACTCTGCACAGAGGTGTACACTTTCACTGTGAGCCGTGAATTTCCCTTTCGCCCGAGGTAGCTAACCTCTTAGCCCACTACCAAGGAAGGCCGGCAGGGTTCACTATGAAGCCTTTCAAAGGTTCGTCTAACTAATTAGGACTGCCAGATCATTAGATGTAGGAACCCCTCTTCCAATATGGCACAATCCCTCCGGCTATACTCATAAGGACAGAGGCCGTCCTATACCCAACATGGCACCCCTAACTAACGAGAAAAAGGTCCTCATACTGAGCTAAAACCAGAGCCATATAGCCCTCACAGCTATACTGTAAATCCCAGAGGTTCTGTTACAGATAAATCCTCAAGTTGCTAAAAAGTCATTTTTATCATGTTATTGCTTAAATATTAATTAAGTCACAAGATCATAGTCACATAAATAAAACCCAAGCTATACTTGCCTTAAGATTTGCTTTGTACCCAAAGCAAATTGCTTAGAGAAACATCATCCTTTATCTTCCATTTTGCAGCTTCTGATCTCCAACGTTCACAACGGTTCTTGTTCTACTCGTAGCAAGCACCATACACAGGGAACATACAAGCAACAACAAAAAACAACTAAGAACAGTACACCACACAAGGTAAACAACGTACTAAAAGAGAGTTATAGCTACGATCACAAGAAACGCCTACTGAAAAGTTTTACATTATAAAAGAAACAACTTTAAGATTTATTTACTTTATTTAAAAAAAATAAGAATAAGTTATTAACTCATAGAACATAAAATCATAATCTATTTTAAAAACCAAGTTAAACTAACTATATTTTATCTATAAACATATCTCACATCATTAAGACATTTAAACTTTGCTTTGCAAACGACTTAAACATATGAGAGCATCTATGGTCTATTACATGTAGCATGTTTAATCTAACCAAAACATACTTAGAAACACATAGGGTACGATTAACCAAATTAACATGTCATGGATAATTATGGAGATATGAAACGAATATTATTTTTAACTACAAAACTAACTAATTACAAGCATATTAAATAATTTAATATATAGCTAAATATATAAAAGAATGAGACATGATAAAATTAACTCTACTGCATAGAACACGACGATACAAAACTAACGCAACTTGAACAGACCAAATCGGAGTTAAAACAATGAAATTATTACCAAAATACTCTAGTGGTAATTCTGTAATAAGACAAAACCATAAATACCTCAACTTCTACCTCCAGATCTACCGCTTCCACATGAACGTGACCAAGGATATACATGGCGATGCTGCTCTCACGTAGGAGGGAAGGAAGGGGCTTGACCGGGACGTGTCCGGCCGTCGGCGGCTGGCCAGACTGGCACCGAGCAGCCTGCCTGCACACTCATGCACAGCACGGCGACGCTGGCAAGAGGTTGGAGACCATGACGTAGAGAAAGGATAAAAATAGAATTTGCTACCATAGGAATTTCCATCTAGGGACTCCCCTCATGATAATTATGATGTGCTTTGGGAAGGGGTTGGTACAAATATATAGGGCGAAAAACTCCCCACGTCAATGTCAACTAGCAATATGGTACTAATTGATATTGCACCCTTCACCTTTACTAATAGGCCTAATTAATTATTAAAGCTAATTAGTAAATAAAGATATAGGCCTTTAGGTGTCGAAAAAATTAGGAGACCTTATTATTTTCGGAATTGATTAATTTTATGGATAAAATAATTCTTAAAAAGCCTAGAATTAACTTTTAAGCTACGAAAAATACTCCGAAGGCTCCAAAAATTTGGGAAAAATTTTCAGAGACATTTTGGAATATGAGCAACCTAAATAAAGTATTTAGAGCTCATGAAAAAGATATTTTAGAGCATCCTAAAATTGGATAAAGCTCTAGGATAAAGGAAAAAGGTTTCAGAAAAGTCCAGAAAATTCCCTAGAAGGATTGGAAGACGTCTAAACGTGTTTTGAAAACTTAGCATACACAAAAGCACAAACTTAAACAACAAACAGACATCACATCAAGCAATATCCGATCAAATTAATTTAGAAAAGTTTAAAACTCACATTTTTCGTGTAACTAAATGTGCAGGAGCTCAAACTAAATTTAGTAAATTTTACCTAATATTAAAATATTTATTTTAAATTAAAGTTTTCTAAGGACAACCCAAAATAGAAAATTTTGGGGCGTGACGTAATTGAGTACTATATCATTTAATGGCTTGTCCCGATCCAAGTTTTGTACCCGTATAATGTGTGCACAACTAATTCTCAAAGTTAACTGGATTGTTATTCAATTAAATTTCTATTCAGCGCACAAAGAAGAAGAGCAGTGACGAGGACGATATACAGAAAGCATACATCCTGTAGATCTGATGAACAGACAACTAAGAAAGCTTGATTCACTAATTTTACATGCGCGACCAATTTCAGAACTTTCTTCGCAAAAAAAATAAATTCAGAACTGTTCTTGCTCATTTATAGAAAAAAAACGTGATAAACATATATACTTGCATTGGGAACCCTGGATTATGTGTAATCCCCATGCCAGTTTGTATTTACCGTTGACCCGGTTCCTTTCCCTCATTTCACAACACGAAGGGGAGTCTGTGTCAATTAAAAAAACACGAAGGTGAGTCTAGCGATCTGGCCCAATCTGGCCTAGCTGGCGTCAAGAGGCTGGTGGGTGGGCTTCGCACAGCCCAACGCACCTTCTGGCCACGCGGGCAGCTGCCCAACCCATGAGAAGCGGCGAGGACTGAGGATAGCCAGAGGGATTCCAGAGCTCAGCTGACCGACCAGGCACGCTTGACGTGGAATCCATCCTCGCGACGCTCAGCGTGGGACTGGCGGCGAGGAACGGAGGAAGATGAGTGCCCCCGCGGCCCCACGTGTGGGAGAGGGGTGGCTGTCGGGTGCGGTCGATCTCGGGGGAAATCTCAGGAAACGCTGGAATCGGATGAACCGAGCAAACAGAGACAGGCCCAATAACGTGCTCGAGCTGCTTGCTTAGAATTTAGAGATGTTTCGTTGGAGGTTTGTAGACCGGAGTGGAAATATCTTTCCCATGTGGGCTAGAGAATAGTTCACGTTGCTCAGGCTTACAAAAGTTTTTACCTAATATTAAAGAGTCAAAATTTTATACTATTTTTTCACCCTCCTCATCCTAACTATATGGATACAAGAGAGAAGGCAGGGATAATCAATTCTAGTTAGTTGCACAGCCTCTAAATACATAATAAAATTTTAAGTTGTTATCCATTTTGTAGTTAAGACAATGGATGACATGAATGGAGTGGATCAGTTGCTGCAGAAGAAACCCAAGTCCCATAGGTTCCTGTTACAGTGACTGGGTTGCCGGCCTCTGGTAACATTCACCGCTACTTTTCCCAGCAATTGCCCGTTCAGGAGCAAGGATGGTGCAGTAGTCAAAGAATCAAGACTTAAGAGAAACATAGAAACACTATAATAGATAGAGTACAGTTGGAATGATAATTTGGTGCCTCTGTTGTCATACGCAGCCAGTTTGCCAAATAATAAATAGACTAGAGGACAGGAGAAATTGACTTGGTTTCAGATGGTTTGTACGTTATACAACAAGAACAACTAGAACATAGATGGAGAGGATACTGATAGTCCAATCACACTGGCGAGCTTTGCTCCAACTGATTATTTTCTTGTGTGTTCTAGCTTCTATTCCTGATTTTCTTTTGAGGAGTCAAGTGGGGGGGAGAGAATCCCCCACCTGAATTTTCATTAACTTGGTGGCTCCAGAAGCCAAATGTTACAAGGCTTCTCTTCCTGATTTTGGACAGCAGGAGATGAAATATGGCCACTATGGCCGGAATGCTGTAGATCAGGAACAGGAAGATGAAATGCATAAGCTTTTTGCTTGTGCCGGCTGCGTAGGCAGCTAGGAGACAAAAGAAATCGAGCACAATTGTTGTGTTCATCACCACAAGCCATCTCCTGTGCCATGCCTTGTGTTTGCTAAATACCTTCTCCGGCACCAGTAGGAGCAGGATGATCACAATGGATGCCATGAACGAAATGGAGTTGCTGTAGAAGAAAACACGGTACCAGGGCCTCCTGATGTCATGCATGATCGGGTTGCCGGCCTTGTATCCTCCACCGCTGGTCTTCCAAAAGCCACCTGGCGGTTCAAGGCCAGCCTTGTTGGTGGCACTCGCTAACAGGATTCCAAGCAACATGAGGTATTTGCGCTTGACATGTATTCCCTTTTTCGTGGTGGCCTTTTCATCTTGTGTGTTCGGCTTCATTCCTGCTCCTACTAATTGTGTAGTAGTACTATTAGTACTGCAGGTCAGCCGAAATACTAGGAACAGTAGGACCATGAAGAAAATGACCATTGCTTGCAACACGAATGTGTAGATGGACGTCTTCCAATGGTTCGTGCTTCCAGCACCGTAGGCAACCATAAGCCCAAACAAGCCTGCCAACGTGAAGAGGGACAGCACGTTGATTCGTACAGGTGGCCTATGTAGGTTGGGGTAGACGAGGACGACGATGAGGCCAATGTACATCATGAAGCTCCCCAAGTTGCAGAAGAAAAAGGCCCAGTAGTGACGCGGGAAGTTGTACCGGAGGACGAGATCGCCGGCATGGTGCCCAGACTGGTCGTCCTGGAGCAGGAAGCCACCTGGGGGAGTGAGGCCGGCTTTGTTGGTGATTGTCGCCGCCAAGATCGCGACGAGGAGCAGCCACTTGCGCGTCTTCTCCAGCAACTCGTCCTTTTCCTTGTCACTCTGGATTCTTGTTTGCGTGTCGTTGTCCGGTGTGGAGAAGACACGAAATACCAGGACGTCAACGACGACGCCTGCCAACGCCATGGCATAGAACGTGGTACTCACGTCCCGGCAGCTCCCAGCCACGTACGCGCCGATTAGGCCTAACAGGTCCAATATCATGACTGCGTCCAGCATGTTGCTGTTGAGCAGAAGCTTCTTCTGGATTAGGACGATAGCGACCAGGGACGCCACCAAGGATACCGAGTTGCAGGAGAAGAAAGCATTGTACCGCCGAGCATCCTTTGTCCGGAGGATTGGGTCGCCGGCTATGTGGCCGCCACTGTTGTCCTGCCAGACGCTGCCCGGCGGGTCCAGCCCTGCTTCGTAGGTGATTGTCGCTGTCAGAGTTGCGAGCAGCAGGATATAAGGGAGAGGCTTTTTTGCTGCTTTCTCCTTGCGTGTTGGGTTTGGCTCATGCGCAGCTAAGTCCAACCTGGTTCAAGTACAAGATGAACACATTACTTAAACTACAATATGAACATGTTTGAGACTCATAATTTGCAGAGGACATTACCAAACTCTGATAGTCGTATTACATCAAACTTTTTATCACTGCGTTATCGGCAACCAAGTAGAGGTACGAAATATACACCAGAAAGGCTGGGATGAGGCTGAGGACGTAGACGGTGGTGTCGGTTTGCCTGCAGCTTCCGGCGTTGTACGCGCCCATGATGCTCAACAGTATGGCGGCGATGTACCCGTAGGCATAGCTCTTGCGAAGCTCCGTGCCCAGAAGTCGCACGATGAAGAACAGTGACGCGACGAAGGCCAGGGTGTTGAAACCGAAGAACACAGCCAAGCGCGTGCCGTCATGGTCCTTGAGGATGGCAACGCCTGGACGGTGGCCGTCGCCGGCGCTGCCCCAGAAGCCTCCTGGCGTGCTCAGCCCTGCCATGTACGTGATGCTCACGGCAAACGTCGCGAAAAGCATCAGAACCTTGCGGGACTGTTGTTTCGCTTTGTCTTGTTCCACCTTGTTGGGCACGCTGCCGGAGCTGCATTGGGGGTTGGTGCTGGACACTGAAGCAAGCGCCGCCATCACCATCTGGCCCTTGCGGAACTTTTTTATCAGTTTCTGCCCCTCTTCTTCTTCTTTGAATTCGGGTTCGGCCACGACGCTGCCGGAACAGGAGTTGGTGTTTCCACCAGCCGCCAAAGCAAGCACATATTCTGGGACCGGTTGCCGTTCTTCCACTTGGCCTGCAGGCACGCCCCCAGAGCTAGTGTAAATGAAGCACAGGCCCACCGCCACCTGAAGAACGAAGCACAATAAGACGTAGTTCATCAGCACAGAGGTGTAGATGGTGGTGAACTTGTCCCGGCATGTGCCGGCAGCGTAGGCTCCCATGAGGCTGAGCAGGTCCACCACCATGACCACCTGGAGCAGCCGAACGGTGGTAGTGGGGCTGTTCTTGTAGTCCACCATAATTCGCACGATTTTCGAGTAGGAGTTGTTATCCTTCTTGCCCAGATAGGCTTGGCTGAGGCTGAGGCTGAGGCTGAGGATGAGGACATTGATCAGGAGTGACGCAGCAAATGCGGTGGAGTTGCAATAGTAGAAGATCATGTAGCGTTTGTAGTCGGTGTCCCGCATGATGGGGTCGCCGCGGATATGGTCAGCAGCTGTGTCCTTCCAGGCATCACCCGGTGGGCTGAACCCAGCGGCGTACGTCACCGTCGCCACCAGCGTGGCCAGCAGCATTATGTATTTTCGGAGCTCCATCGTCAGACGGTAACTCTTGTTCGTCGGTTCACTTTGGCCCTTGATTTCCTGTTTTTGCTCAACGGTGGTCTCGATTTGTATTTCCTCGGTGGTAATGTCTTCATCGTTGCTAGAGGGAAGCTCTGTCTGGGGCCTGGAGGCAGGACATATCTCTGGTTCCTCAACCTCCACCACGTCAGCTATGAAATCACGGCCTGACCGAAGCTCCGCCAGATTAGAAAATACATACATACATATATATACAAAAAAAAAAGAACACAGCGGAAGAATGTATGTATCGAACTATCATACAGAAAAAGCATAATACTACAGTTTAATTATACTTGGTTTATTGTACCTTTTCATTCAAAACTAGCTACCCACTAGTATTTTTTTATTAAAACATTGATTTAGGCTGTGAGATATACAGGCTTCTTTTATGGTAACCTTGGGATGTTAGGCCTATTTTATACTTGTTAATGACTTCCTTCAAAGGAATCTAAAAATAAGCATGGTCATAGCCATCTTTTCATTTTTTCTAATCTTGTCCACTAGTCAATAATTTTTTTCTCGAATACGTAAAAGGTTTGCGTATCATTCTATTAAGAAAAATAGCGGAAACTTACGACGATGCGCTTATGGCAAGCACAACCGGAGGCCTTACGGCCATAGGCCGGACCGTCCTAGCAAACAAAAGTAAGGTTCGACAATACATAAAGGACAATAACCGGCAAAGGGGTGGAGCTGCAACCTACAAAACGGCGTCGGGCGACTCCTCTCCGACGTCTTAGAGGAACTTTGGACCGCCCAGTGTTTGGTCACCAGGAACACGTGTCCAGAGCTTCAATATGGTTTTCCATCAAGCACCCAATAAGAATAGTGTCGTGTAAGCTCTTGGGAGCTGGAGAAACTGGAGCTACCGGTGCGTGATGCCCATCGTCATGTTGAGTAGTACCTCGCCTCGCCAGGATGTTGGTATGTGCAACAACGGTTGAACGGCAATCCGAGTGCTCCTCTTTGGCAGGGGACGTCGCCTGGTCGACATCACCTCCTTTGTGGGGCTGGCAATCAAAGGCGGGGCTCGCTGTTACTGCACCTCCTCGACGAACCGAGCGAAACGGTGAACAGCTTTGCGTGGTGTGGGCATTGCGTCGTTGGCAGCAGATGGCATCGACAGCTCCTCCCGCACCAGCGATAATGAAAGCGGTTCCGTCATTCGCGGGGCAGAAGTGTCTAGAGGGTGTGATTTTCGAACACCAAACGTCTAGGTGTGGCTTGTGACTGCCCTTGATGAGGAGACACCAGGGGTGCGCGCAGCATCTGCTGGGACGAAGTTGGTGTGCAAGCACCGGTGACCACCATGGGGACCTCGTCCTCCAGCTGGGAGACCACATGAGGTCTCGGGTCGGCCTGAGTGACACTAGCAGCAAGCTCCACCAGCATTGGGTCCTGCACTAAGCTACGACCAACTGTGGTGTCCATGCACGTTGTCAACGTGAACGGGTCGAGCTCGATGATGACTAGTGCATGGCAGTCCTGCCATCATTAGTGATGCTCTCTAGCGTCATAGAGTCGGCACCTGCTGAACGACCATGGCGCCTCCATCACTGTCATGGACGTCATCGTTGTCATCGTTGCCGCCGTCGTCCCTCGTTGCTATGCCCATCTACGTCTGGCACATGACGCCGTCATCCCTCGTTGCTATGCCCATCTACGTCTGGCACAACCTCGCTAGAGCCCACCAAACCTCCTGCGCTCGGGCCCAAAGTCAAGGGTACCCGAGGTTTCGGCCTAGCAGAATGACCTGTGGCTCATGCGTCGCTCGATGCCCGAACAGCCGCGCACCTTGGGTGCTTGCGATGTGATGAACACCCTGGCGGGTGCATCCCCGAACACCCGCACACAATGTGACGAAGCCCCTTGCATCGCAGACATCATTTGGTAGCCTCCAAGTGGCCACCAAATGTTCGGATGAGAGGCAATTGAGGCACTTGCCGAACAAATTGGCCACGATGCGCCTCGGCAGCTGACGGCCTACCGACTGGCCCCTGGCAGCAGGTCTCCATGGCGTGATCAAGGTGGTCGTGGGTCACATCCCCTATCGATGAAGTATGTCCCACCATCCCTCAGCTTTGGGGGAGAAGACCTGTCCACGGCCCCCGAGACGCTGGGGCGCCATTATGCGGCCCTCCGCCTGACGAGCCGCAATACCATGCACCAGTTGTGGGCGCGGCCAACTACATCTACCTTGCCTCCGCCCAGCATCTTGCCGACATGCCACCGTTTTGTCGTGCCCCGACAGAGGATACAGGGGTTGACGAGAATGCCATCAAGGCCAGCGCCACCCACATCATCATCCTCGTCCACGCCTTTTGGGATGTCCTCGATGACCACCAACATCGCGTCCAGCGACCCCATCAACGACGGAGCCATGGAGGGGGGCCCTTGGAAAATCCTCTTCGACCGACCTGCCAGCTGTACACGTGAAGGGTGAGTCGCACGGCAGAGGCGCGGACTGCATCCCGGGCTGCAGTGGAAGCCCCTATTCGCCATGTTCGACCTCCATCCCGCAATGAAGCGTCATGGCCTCCACTCACTCAGCGCTGCCCCTAGCAGCCAGCATAGAGGGGGCCTAGGGTTAGGGTGGGCTCTGCCTCAGCGCGAGGGGAGGGGATGGGAGGGGAGGGGATGAGGAGGGGGAGGGGAAGCTGGGTGTGGGGCCCGAGTACGCCGGCGCTGCCGGCGGCAGCGGGGATGGGGGCATCACAGTCGGAATGGGAAGTGAGACCTCTTCCGCTCCAGTCCACCCAGGTTCCGGTCCTACCTTGCAGATCGTTGTGCGAAGGGCGTTGGCATCCCGACAAAGCTTGGATATAGAGGGGCATAACCAAGTGGCGAATCTATGGTACATTGTCTGGGTCAGCTGACCCCGATGACTTCCGAGTAAACTCTTGTACACTCGTTTCTATACCAGCTATGACCCCGGTAAAATTTGGACTTGACCCCGGTGCAGTCCAGCTCAACTCTTAACTTGGCAGAAGCCCATCAGGCCACGAGTCCAAAACTCCAATGCAACAGCCAACAACCCAAAATTTCAGAGGCTGAAATATCCCGGCTTGTAGAGTGATCGACATGCTAAAAAAATGTAGATCGATCGATGTCCTTTCAGCTTCCCTATCCGTTCATCAATTCTCATGCCAGCATCGAGGCGTCCGCCCGGCACACTACGCTCATGCGCCTCGCGAGCAAGGCCTGCCGACATGGCCGTGGCCGACCACATCGGGCGAATCCATTCAAGAAATGTACGCCAAATTCATCCCTAAGTTTAAAGCTTTTGTTAAATCTGTTCCACTTTTCGTTCATCTGTTAATTGACAAACCTAGGCACCTATCTGCGTGCCCCATTGCCCCAGTTTGGGTCTTAGTATTCATTTCAGTTATTTGATATATTCAAAATTCAGAGAAGCAAAGTCATAGGGTTCAGTTCATCGAAAGACCATACCTTCTCCTCTTCATTTATTATATCAAGCAAGATGTCAAGTAAGGAAAGTAATGATTTCTACTCATATAAATGTGGTTTCTTGCAAAAAAATCTTTAGTGTCTCAATGTGTTGACTAATTTGATAGGAAAATTAAAGCACATTGAAACAAGTCTTTAGTGTTTCAATGTTATGAATGTTGTTAGACTACTACAAGGTTAAATAATGAGTAAGTCCAACCCCAGCGACCGTAGTTAAACGCAAGGGATGACCCAAAGGGAATCTATAGTCATTGCACTATGATAATCTGATCATCTAGTAAAAAGGGTTGAGTTTCAATGTGTCACATGTTCCAACGACCAATAGGAATACTCCACTGGACTGCATGTTGAGACACCCAAAGTCAGGGGGATCAATTATTGCGAAGTAGAAAATTCGTTTTCCTCAATGGCTTTATGGCCTTTCGTAAATTAGCTATATATGTTTGGCGAGGTATTTCAAGTGGATTAAGTTGCGGCAGACTAAAGCTGGTGCAAGTCAAAGATCTTTCCATCGATGGACGTGAGCTTAGTGTTCATAACCATATCCGGCAACCATAATTGCAAGATTAGAAAGTCTTTGGGACCACGTGAAAGGTCGAGATGACGGACTAGAGGAGGATGAATAGTCCTTTCTAAATCTAGTCACACTGGCTAACCGAAACAAATACGAAATTAAAACTATCGGTCTAGCCAAGACTTCACCCCTCTATCTATGACTCTAGATGCACCTTATAAAAGATCCTACACAAGAAGATAAGGTGCCAATCTAGCTAATGCTCTCCTAATCAAGTCTAGCTTGCAAGGTCATACAAACCTAAGTAACTAGTACTTTAGCAAGCGAGGGAGCACTTACACAATTCTAGTGAGCAAAAACACAAAGCCAACCTAAGCTCACTATATACTCAAGGACAAAACTACACAAGCCAAACCCAAGAGCTTAAATTACTTAGCTACACAAGCTAACCAAAACAACTAATTAGACTACACAAGCTAATTACCCACACAAGAGATACTTCTATGCTACACAAGCTACAAGGCAACTCTACACAAGCCGACTAATTGCAAGAGCAACAACACAAGCACAATATATATGAATATAAATACAAGCTTGTGAATAGAGATGCAAACCACCGCAAAGTGTGGAATAAGATGAAACGGCGATTTTTCACCAGGTTCACTTGGTTGCCATCAAGCTACGTCCTATTGTGTCGACCAATACTTTAGTGGTTCTCGCGCTAATTGGCATGCACAATGCCAAACCTGCAGTAGAGGAGCATAACCATCCCTCAAGTGTGGTAGCTCAATGACACTCGCAATCCGCTAGAGTTGCTCTTCGAGATCCCCATGGGGTGAGCACAATATCTCCTTGCGTGCTTCGATGGAGTCTCTTGCCACCAAGCCGTCTAGGAGGTGGCAATCTCCAAGAGTAACAAGCCCACCAGCTTGCAACACGAACACCTAGTGCCACTCAATGCAATCTCTCAATGCAACGCACCAGAATCGCTCTCTCAATCGATCCGATGAACTCTAACAAGCACAAGTGCATAGAGGGCTCTCCAAGCACTCTCCAAGGTGGACACCAAGTCCCCAAGGTGCTCAGCAACCAGCCAAGGGCCGGCCACCCATCTATATATAGGCAAAGGTCACAACTAGCCGTTACCCAGCTGAGTCAGCAAAAACAGCATCGCTGGACGCGTCAATAGCCACTGGCCGGACACGTTCGTTGCGTTGAAGCTTCGCATGGGAAAATCAAATACGTTCTCTGGACGCGTCCATCGCCACCCCCGAGATGCGGCCTTGGCACTGTTCAGCGTCCGGCCAGGTAAAATCCGCAACGCGCGAGAGCCAGCCGTTGAGACCCCCAGACGAGTTCGGCGCGGCGAGCAAGTGTCCGGCACCCAACGTTCGGCGCTTGCTAGACACGTCTGGTGCGTCAAGCAGGCCAGTGTCCAGCACAACACCATGGACGCATCCAGCGCCCCTTGCCTTCACGCGCTCGACTGCTACCACTGGCCGGACGCGTGACCAACATTCAGCGCTCGGCAAGGCTGCGTCCGACGCCGCTTAGACAACGCCAAACACGTCTCCGCGAATGCCTCTTTCTCAACCATGCTAACCAACAAGAGAACCACCTTGTAACCGAGAGTTAGTATGATTTCAACAACATTTTACATCCAGCGCAATAGAAAATAGCCATCTCATTTTCTTAGAAGCGCCGAATTCCGCCTAGCTGAACACCATCTCAACCCTACAAACTCCACCAAATTGCCTCGTGTGCTAAACACCAAGTGTGTACATCACAAGTGCACGTGTGTTAGCATTTTTCAAACCATTTTCCATGACCTTAACTCTTCTTCTCACAACGCCACTCGATCCTAGCATGTCGCAATGTTAGATCACTCAAGTGGCACTAGATGATCGATATGCAAACAAGTTTGCCCCACTTGATAGTACGGTTATCAATCCTAAATCCGGTCATCAACTTCTCTAAACTCATCATGACCGGTGAAATGAAATGCCCTAGCTTATACCTTTGCCTTGCGCATTTCCATTTCCACTGTCTTCCTCCAATGTGCCAATATAACACATGCACCGACACGATCATCAAATGATATGATCCACATAATATCATCATGCAACCTTCTTGGTCCATCGATCTTGACCTCACTTCCTTCCCACATCTAGCCTCCAGAGCAGTGCCGATCGTGCCCGCCCGCCAAGAAAAACAAGGTGTCTGCAGTGACCCATGGCGACGACACCACCAGCGTGGACATCATCCGTCCTACCGGCCACCAGGTACACACTCTGGTTCTCGCCCCGTGTCCAGGCATTCTCTTCCAAGATACCATCTCCATAATTTCCACTCGACGGTCGCGCCCCGCTTATTTGACTGGCCTCTCCCGCGAGCCCTGTCGAGCTCACCCGGTTCCAGATGGGCAATGTTCTCTCCTTCCATGTTGCTACGCCGCCTGTGCGCCTCTACGCTCATTCTATCTCTCACTTCTTGTTCACTGTTGAGGTCGCTAGCTCCTCAGTCGTGGCCACCATCGCCATGGTTGGAACGTCAGGAACTGGTGAGTTCAAACTCTCCTTGCATGCTACCCGGGAGTGCACAGTCAACCAGGCTAAGATGCTGATCACATCCACGGGAGAACAAATGCGGGCGGCTGCATTAACTCCTCTGCCCCTACTGTCTGTGCTAGACAATTGAGTAGATTGCTACATGGCAGAGACAAAACTACCACCTGTGTGGGTAAAGATTTTTCCCTGCAACCCGGTGTCAGGTGATCCGCCTTCATATGACCGCCCTCTCATCCTCCACTACCCCTCTCCTCCCTCCTCTTCTTCCCTCTCCTCGCAATGTTGTGCTCTGTCCAATACCTGGTGGTGATGCGACAGCAGCAGGACTTGAGCAATGTGTCCCCTCTACTCCCCCTCCACCTAGCCCTTAATCCCTCCTTACTCACCACCCACCCGCATCCCCATAGTGCTATGTCCACCCCAGGAGCGATTTTGACATGACCGGCGTGATTACCACCTCTAGTAATTCCACTAACCGGAGGTCTACAGCAACCTTGCCCGCCAAGGTGGCCTTGTCAGGTTTGACCAGCCAGGCCATCGGGGTCGCCGCCGCCTCAATCCTACCGATCAGCTTCATGGAGGCCCTCCTCGCCTGCCATAGCCGGGGCCTTTAAACCCCAGGCCCTTCGCCGTCCTTGCATCTCTCCCACCGCCTATCTTTGCTACTTTGCTCTCAATCGCCAAGCCAAGAACTACCGTGATCCCATCCACTGCCGCTGGTGCTAGGCCTCCGGCCACATGGAGAAGACGTGCTACTCCTCCTCCTTGCCGCCTCGCCGCCCTACCCCAGGCCTGGCAGAACATGCCCTGGCCTAGCTTTCTCTGCTTTTTAGTTCCCCTCCCTCTCCTTTTACCCTCCTTCTACCCATGCATCCCCACCTCTATCAGCTCTGCATCCTCCCCTTTGCCTATCCGGGTTCTATCACTGGCCCGGCTGCTCCTTTGGTGGGCCCACCCACGGTCGTGGGGGCTTACCTGCCTCCCCCCGCCCCTAGCTCCCCACCTCGTCAATGAAATCGAGGAGCTGAGCGAGGACTCTGATAAGGTCGCTGATCCATTGACTGAGGGCACAGCCAACGAGTCCCAGTAGGAGGTCAACTCAGATGGGTCCCCCTTCCGAGAGGGCTCGCCCGACTCCAACATGGACGACAGTGATGAGGACCCCCTCTAGATGCCGGAGGGGGACATGGAGCGAGTGTGGATGACCGCCTTCACCATGATCAGCAATGGCAGCCCGATGGACGCCACGGCCAACTTCATCGATGACACCATCTTTACAGCTATCCCCAACACTACCACTGCCTTGTCCCCATCGACCGCAGCCATGTCCTCCTCAAGTTCGACTCGAGGACTGACTAGGATGTAGTGGCGATCCTAAGCCCACTCACCCACCGGAGCGTCACCGTGGACATCGAGCGTGCAAAGGAGGCGCCCAACTGTTCCATCGTCTATCGGCACTTGCCGATGGCCCTCTCTGCCATGGGTTTCCTAGGCGAGGACTGGACCCCCGCTAGCATCGCGGTAGCTTTCTGCCGCTACGGGACGATGGTCAACATCGACCCACGGTGCCTTCTTGGCGACGACCACTCTACTGTTCACATCATCGTGGCCAGGGACAAGCCACACGACATCAAGGAGCTAGAGAAAATGGGGAACCTGGGCCACGACATGCAGGGACGCTTGCTCAACTCCAAGTTCCATGTCACCATTCTCAACATCTGGCCCCGGGAGGAGCAGATCGATGAGGCGTGCAACCAGCGTCCATGCTTCCCATGCCCGCCTGGACATGGCGGGAACGGCAACCAGCCTTCTCAGGGTCAGCCGGCTCTGGGGGCCATCTTCCAAGGGGTTCCTATTGGGCCAGACGGCCTCTATGGTGCTGGGCCAGACTTCCACCTGGCCTTCAGCTACTACGTCCTGAGATTAGTCCCCCACTTGCACCATCCATTCACCTTTTCTAATTTGACCATGTCCTCCATTCTCATCTCCCTCTCCCAATGTCATGACAGTGGCACCAATCCAGCTGTCTAGCAGGAGTGCCCGCCTCGCCGAGTGCAAGCCAGCCAACTTTGTCCCTATGGCGGCCAAGGCTACTAGGTTGAAGGCTTTATGTGACGGGCTGGTCTCCTGCTCCACCACGCTCAAGAAGCAGGCTAAGGGGCATAAACACCTTAGCCGCAAGACTCCGCTTAGTGCCCTCAACATCAAGCACCTCACCAAGGTGGTAGGAGCCAGCTGCTCTAGTGTTCGCGTGACAACCATGGAAGTGGGAAGCCTTGTCATGTCCCCATGATCAGGCGGATCATACTCATCTAGCCCTGGCTTTTGCTGTCCACCAGGGCCCTGTCCTACCGTTCCACCTGCCTTGCCAGGTTTTTTGCTACTAGCTGCCACTGGCCTTGTCTCATGGTGGCCCTTTTGCTCACCCGCTCCGGCTACGACCGTGATAGCAATCAGTGCCTAGTCACCATCTTTCTAGCTTTTGCTTGTTTCTCCTCTTTTTTCAGATGCCTTGGTGTATGTAAGAACTCATCAATGAATCGCAATCGTTTAGTTTACTCTTTGATGTCCTGGAATGTCTGTGGCCTATGTCCATAGGACAAATGTGAGGTCATTCATGATTCCATCTCCATCTCCCATTCCCACATGGTGTGGTTGCAGGAAACCACCAACACATTGACGCCCAAAAGGAAAAATCCTTTCTCCCCCCTACCTTGATAGCATCGCTTTTGCCCCTGCAAACAGATCCTACGGTGGCACTCTCACGGCCTGGAAATTGGGTGTGGTAACCGTGGCCCCCATGTCTAGACCCCCTACTCCATCACCGTTCCTTTCAGTTCCACCTCCTCTGATCACACCTTCTCCATCACAAATGTTTATCTGCCATCTGATCACAGGGACACCGATGCCTTCCTGGATGACCTCATGGCTACGCCTCGCCCTGACAGTTCTAACTGACAGGTCATTGGAGACTTCAACCTCACCCGCTCACCTGAGGACAAGGACAATGATAACTTCAACCATAGGCTCGCGGCAAAGTACAACAACGTAGACTTGCCCTGATCGAGCTCCCCCTCCTTGATTCTCTCTACACCTGGTCGAACAAGAGGCAGTCCCCACCTATCCAGGCTAGATAGGGCATTCGTTAACAACGGCTTCACCCACCTCTTCCCGGATGCCCGCCTGAACTCCTGCCTTGGCCCCTCCTTAGACCATGTCCCCCTTCTGCTCTCAGCCCCTACTTTTGTGTCAAAGACAAGGCGCTTCCTCTCTAAAAACGCATGGCTCAAACACCTGAACTTCATCTCCTCTGTTCTCCCTGACTGGATCAGAGTAATTGTTCCGCGAGACGTGGTCGGTGCCTTGGTGAGGCAGATCAAGGCTCTGCACCATGGCGCTAAAGCCTGGTCAAAGCAACACCAAGCCAGCCCAAATGACTACCACAATGCATCCTTTATAATCTTACTACTTGATGTCTATGAGGTGTCCAGAACTCTATTTGTAGGGGACCGATAGCTCTGGGAGGTCTGTCGAGACCAGCGCGCGTTGATGGTCGCCCAGCGCGCGGCATACTGGAAACAAAGGAGGAAATTTTGGGCCCTTCATGAAGGTGACGCGAACACCCGGTTCTTCCACACCAGGGCATCTCACCGCCTATGCAGGTACACCATCCACACGATTGAGGTCGACGGCAAGCAGCAGCTAGCCATGGCGGCCATGCTCACTACTTATTACACCAACATCTTGGGCAGTAAGGTGGTCATGACCTGGCACTTTGACATCGACCAACTGTACACCAGTGTAGAGCGAGCTGATGCAACCCCCATGGTCTCCCCTTCACTAAAAAGGAAGCGCGCGGTGGTGCGCACTTGACAGAGCACCTGGACCCGACGGCATCTACGCCACAGCCTGGGAGACTACCAAAGAGGGCATCATGTCCTACCTCCACACCCTCCACCAAGGGTAGGCTGACCTTGACCGTATCAACATGGTAGTCATTGTCCTAATCCCCAAGACGGCGGCGACGACCACTCCAGCCTTGTTTTGGCTAGTCTCCCTCCAGAACTGCCCAGTAAAAATACTCGCCAAGATCTTGATGATCAGATTGCAGCAGCAGATCGCTAGCCTTGTCGACATGGACCAGACTGGCTTCATCAAGCGTCGGTCCATCGCCGTGAACTTCGCCGTTGCCACGGAGCTCTTCTAGACCTGCCGCAAATGCCACGCTCCCACACTGGTGATCAAGTTTGACATTGCAAAAGGGTTTGACTCCATGCACTAGGGCAGCCTGCTATGAATCCTAGAAGCTCGGGGCTTCCCACCAGACTGGAACAACTAGGTGCATCGGCTCTTGGTGACATCGCAGTCCATGATGCTCCAAAACAGGGAGCTTGGGCCATGGATCACCTGCAAGAGGTCCCAGGCTGGGAGACACCTTGTCCCCCTATCTCTTCCTTCTCGTCACAGACATACTCCAGCAGCTTATAAAGGCTGACACCGCCATCAAGCACCCCTTGTGAATGCCTCTGCCCCAGTCCTCCAGTACGCCATCGACACCATCATCTTGTTGAGGACTGAGCTAGGGTGTGTCCCACGCCTTAAGCAGACCATGGACCACTTCACTGCCACCACGGGGTTGAAGATCAATTTCTCGAAGAGCACGATCATCCTGATGCAAGTGATCCCCGATGACCTATAGGTATTCACTGACATGCTAGGCTGCAGGGAAGGTCAGTT
Organism: Bothriochloa decipiens; assembly: GCA_023333625.1. Lineage (NCBI taxonomy): Eukaryota > Viridiplantae > Streptophyta > Magnoliopsida > Poales > Poaceae > Bothriochloa > Bothriochloa decipiens. The sequence goes on along the minus strand of CM041633.1, from coordinate 51,733,375 downwards.
CTGCCAAACCTACCTGGCTCCCCCTATCCAACATCAAGTTGCCGCTATCCGTGTTCGCACCGCTCATCATCAATGTCGACAAGTACATGGCCAGCTGGAAAGCTATGCTTCTTAGCACAGTGGCCTAGGTGATCCTTGTCAACTCAGTCCTCAATGGCCGGGCCACCTATGCCCTGGGGGCCATGGTGATCCCCCCGGCATCATAAAGAAGCTGGATGCCCAGAGCAAGGCATTCCTCTGGACGGGCTTAGACATGGCCTTTGGCGCCCAATGTCTGGTGGCCTGGGAGGAGGTCTGCAAGCACAAGGAGGACGGAGGTCTGGGCATCAAGCGCATCGAGGCACAATACACCTACCTCCTCCTCAAGCTCATGCACCGTCTCCACCGCCCCAACGACTTAGCTTGGGCAATCTGGGTTGGGAGCCGTGTCGATAAGGCAGACCTCTCCGGTGATCTGCATGGCACCCATTGGGCAAAGCTCTGGGAGCTCTTGCTGGCATACCAGCAAATTACTCAGGTGGCGGTCAGGGACAGAGCCTCGACCAGCTTCTGGAATGCCTATTGGATCAACGACTGCCCCCTAGCGGTGCTACTCCCGGCTCTCCACTCCCACTAAGACGCTAGGGAGTCATCGGTGCGTGCAGTCCTCGCCGTGGATCTCCGAAGCCTATTCCAGTGGTGCCCCTTGAAGAATTGCTCCAGGAGGTTGAACTAAGCTCCGGCCCTAATGAACGCTCATGCTTCATTGAGGGTGGCCACCGCCATCTGCTCTCTGGCCTCATCTACAAGGCGTCGCTGCGCGGCGAGCATGACTGGCCCGCCTTCACCTTCGTCTGGAAGAAATTCGCACCCCTGGGTCAAAATTCTTTGGCTGGCTACTGACCCAGGAGAGAATCCATTGCCAGGTAGTGCTGGCCAAGAAGAACACCATCGACGATCCACAATGTGAGCTATGCAAGGCGGCTGCAGAGACTACGGACCACATCATCTCTGAATGTTCCTTCGTCCAAGCCTTCTGGGCGCATCTAGGTTGGGTGGTGAGGAGTCCAAGAGCTGTGGAACATTGCCAGCCATCACCATGGGTGGTGAGAAGGATACTCTATCCCCTGCTGCTACTCTTGTGCTAGGAATTTGGAAGCATCGAAATCTGGTCATCTTCCAAGCCCTGCCGCCAAGCATTACTCGCCTCACTGCGGCAAGCAAGCGGGGCGTTAATGACTGGAGCTGTAGGATCCCAAGGAAAGAGATGGCGACGGTAAAATGTTGGAGACAATCTATACCCTTGTAATCGTCTTCCTCATCTATGCTTGTAAACAAACGATTATATAAACCGTGCAAGGCCATGCCTCCCACCAACTGAGTTTTCTCGGGCATCTGTGGAATGAATTTGCAGGTGGGGATCAGATTGATCCCCCCGGAAGTTTCCTTCAAAAAAAAGAAGCTAATGTTCTCAAGGTCCTATGTTAGCAGTTCCACTGACGTCATGGTTGCTTCATGTTCTTTGTAAAGTATGATGCCGCGATGACAGGGAGTTCAAGACATGTTCAAGATATGGTCTCTCTTATCTATTTCTCCACTGCCAGTTTTTCATTGCTTGTGTTTTCCTTCTAAAACTAGTTGACTCTGTACATATGGAGGCATGAAACTCCATGATGAGGTGTGGACTGTGCCACAGAGTAGACACCGGTTCCACACGGAACTTTTAGAAGTGCCCATTATTTCCTTATATGGAGATCCAATGATCCACAGCATGAAGTAAGACCTTGGAAGAGATATTGAAGACTTGAAAAGATCAAGCAAGTCAAAGCTACGAAGATTGGAACAAGCCCAGATGCAATAGAGTGGAAAGAACAGGACTCTACGAGGTGTAGGACTGCTAAAATAAAGGGCGTCCAACAGGAACAATACCAGGCGTCTGGAGGCTATAGTACAGGGCATAGGACTGCTTAGTAAGGACATCGGACCGCTAGAATGTGAAGTCCGACAGGTTCCAGTAAGCTATCGAAAGGAGCAAAAGGTGTCGAACCAGTCCGACGGTGGCCGCACGCGTCAGCTACAATAGTCAACGCAATGTCGGTGGCAAGGGCTACTAACATGTGACTACACGCTTCCAAGCTTCTAACAGCTCTACTTGCAATGGAGGCTTTAAAAATGAGTTGCAACCAACCAAATAAGGTGTGGCGACGCTAGGAAAAATGCTAAGTGAGGTGATACTCAAGTTTATTGATCTCCACATGCAGTGTTTAGTGAAATATTAGATGATTAGCATAGGTGCTTTGTGAAGTATCAAGGTTTGTAAGACACCGCTTTGCCCTTACTGTAGCTGTTAGGCCTAGCATTTAGTAAGTTTTGAACACCTCTTACCACTCAGTGCCTGTTGTACTCAGCCGGACATGTAATCTTGCGAGACCACACCAAGTGTGCTTGTTGTGTGGCCGCCATTGTGTATCGGAGGGAACGAGGCCTGTAGCAGATCACCCAGAAGCTTGAGAGTGAAGACACTAGGGAGCGGTCTAGGAGAGGCTTACTGAAACGCACACTAGAGACCCACTTGCGCGGAAGGAAGGCCTAGGGCTATCCATAGAGGGATTCTCTGCGAGGGGCCCCAATGAGGATTAAGGGAGGCTTGAGCATTTCTTGGTACATTGGTAAAAATACTAAAGTCATTTGTGGGAGTTTGCATATTTCTATCTTGCTCATTAACTTCCGCATTTATACTCTAACCTAAATTGTGTGCTTTTCTTTCCTAGCTTAGTTGATAAATTGGTTCATATGATTGCAACCTAGGTTCCATAACTCTTTTGTGGTCGAAATAGCGACACACCTAGCCAAACCGTAGTTACACATGTGCAAAGACTACTTTCTTGAAAGGTTTGGACTAGGTTGATTTAAAGGTCATATGTGAATTAGAATTTCCAGGTTCCTAATTCACCCTCCTTTTAAGCATCACAGTCCTTACTGATATGACCAGGCTGCAGTACTCCAGGCACAAGCCCATTAGTGGCTAATACCCGAATAGTATGTTTAGTTTATTTCCTCAATATTATTCATAGAAAATATAAAAACTTGTAATCAGGGATATTTGGATTTCAAGCCGAAACAAACTTTGTTTTCTGGCTTCCTGAAGGGAGCAGGGATTTCTCAACCCAAGCCACCTCTGCTATTCTGGTGCGCCTCCTGCTCATCCTCGTGCATGATCATGGCACCTCGCCACTATTCCTCGTGCTTCAAGCCCGACCCTCAATCACCCACAACTACATCCTACGGTCCGTCAAAGGTAGACCAGTGGTGCCTATCTGCGAACACATGATTTTTCATATCATTGTGTTCTGGTCTTTTTGATGAGCGATTGTCAACATGCAAACACTTTAGTTCGTGGTTCTTTTAATACCTGGCACAGGGTTATGTATCAAAACATGTCTCTTGGCTTGTGTTGTGTAGGTGTGGGGTCTAAGGCGGTGGTCAACGGCGAGGTGAAGGTCAAGTAGGACATGCCGTGCCGATGGATCGTGGCAGACATGAGGCTTGGACCGAAGGACCAGGAGGCCAGGTGGCCAGCCGCTGTGGCAGATACTTGAGACATCAATAAGTGCAAGTGTACATGGAGTGACCGTGTCGATCGGGTCAACACGGTGGGCGTATAAATCGAGCGGGCAACTCAGAAGACTTGGCGTTTGGCCGGTCAAGGATGATGTGACACGCTTCGAGCTACGGGGGATGCGTATGGAATACGCTATTCGCGAGGAGGTTTAGTAGTTTGTTCTCAAAACCATCGGCGGAGGTTTGGTGGTTTGTCCTCAAACCCAACGACACCCGGTTTTACGGGTTTGGGCATCAAAACAGGGGCGGAGGTCCCGATGCGGACGGACGGCACGTGGCGGCATCGAGGAGTTCGCGTCGAAACGAAGCTACCGGTGAGAAGGTCAAGAAACCTCGAGCTGGACCATAATGCCCTTGGCTTAGTGGTTCGAACTAAAAATATTTAGGGGCATAAGAGGAATTGCGTAATAGACCTATAAATAAGAGGGAGCTACCTCCATTTAGTCTTAGCTCTTGAACCACTTCATTTTCCCCTCTCTAGATTAGGGTTTGCTCTCTAGTTGCTGAGGTCCGCAGAAACAATTTCATCTGTGTAAAACTGAGATTTTGAATTGGGAAGAGGAGGCCCAAAACTCTCCTCGTGCCCACCGGGTTTTCGGAATCAGGGTGTCTTGATTTTGGTTTCGTGTTCCAGTTCATCGTATCTAGTTCTTTTCTATTTTCTGATGATTTTCGTGTGCTGTGTTTGGTCATGATTTTTAAGTGGATTTTTGGGGGAAATTGTTGCTATAACATGTGAGGAGATCAATCAATCATCAATTTGATGTTTTCCCTCACGAGCAATTCGATTTCGTGAATTTCCCAAAATTTCCCCTTGTCTTTTGTTGTCTGTACGTAGCCTCGTGCTCCTCCTGTACTTGAGTAGGATCGTTCGTTCCCTTGTCTGATTGGTGGCCATGGCACATGGATCTGGTAGAAGTGCTAGCAACGCTGGTGCTTCAGCATCTTGCGTGCTCTACTGAGCCGCACATGTCCTGGCCAGGTGCCCATCGCTGCCTGTCTCCGTCGCTGTGTTTATCGCGTCGTTCCAGTCATCTTGCGTGTGTGCGTTGGGGCTTCAGAGCTTCTTTCTTGCATCCGTGAATTACCAAGGTAATCATTGATTTTCAATGAAGTTTCAATTTACTCCTATATCTTGAGATGGTATTCACGGTTGTACAAGTTCTGCTATTTTCTTCGTAGCTTTTCTGGTTGTCCACTGCAGGCGTTTTCAATTTCTCCCCTTTTTGTTCTTGCGTGCGTTCGTCTTCTGAATCCGGTGCACGCTGCCTCGGGTTCCTGTAGCTGTACCCGATCAGCCGCCCGGCGGCAGCACTACCTGTGCCGAGTGCTCGCTCGCTCGTGGAGCCAAGCAGGCCGCCTGCGCTAGCAATCTCTCTGTCCGCAAGCCCGGTTGGCACCGCCCCTTCTGTTCCTGTCACTGGACATAGTGGTGCGCACCAGACCGGTGGTGCCAGGCGGTGCACCGCTCCTGCTAGGCGGTGACCAGTCCGGTGCCCCAGTAACTGTCCGGTGGTTTTCTGGGCCTGCTCCGTAATTTGTTCGATTGAGCTCCCATTTATATGATCCGTTTGTTCCGTTGGGTTCCTGTCGTTCTAGGTTATCTAGTTACTCTCGTCTCCAGTTCGCGCAAGTATTTTAGATTCGGGATCTCGTGGTGTTCGAATTTGCACTTGACGATAAACTTGAGACAGTGGCCTAAATAGTTCGAAAGAAAAATTTACGGCTCCCATCTCCCCCCAACCCCCCACCTCGCCCCTCTGGTCGTCGTTTCCAGTCCTTCGATATCACGTACACTCTGGATATAATATAAAAGCATAAGATAAAATGTTTTACAATTTAGACCGGAGGGAGTGTCGTTTATCTCTTTCTATCCCATTTTTTATCTTGTGTTTGTCCTCATCTCACACATGGCCACATATGTTTATCTTCTGACCCCGTCCATCATGAGCTTATATAGGCAAGATGAGCATGTTGGGGTAGGGCTGGCCAAGCATACAAATGGAATCTTTGAGAGAAGAGGAGGGAGGTGGAGGAAGCCTGGCCTATGAAGAGAGAGAATAAAGTCATGCAGTGCATGCATGATCATAACAGTATGGTGTGGCAAAGCATGACACTTGTTTAGTCTAAAAAAAATATTTAAATCACTTCAATTTAGCCAACAAACAATAAATGAAGCTTTTTTAAATGAAGTTGGGTGTGATTTTTGCATAGCATTTTATTCTTGCTGTTCTAGTTGACATTTTGAACATTTGCCCCATCAACTAGCTCATGTTTTTGGTTGTAGGTTTTGGAAGGAATCAACTCATTTCGTGATTACCAAAGCCTGGATCGAAGTAGAATCTACTAAATTGGCATCATCTGCTTCTTGAATTTTTTGGTTGTACGTTTTGATTTGTAATGTTGTTTTACAGGATTTGAGATTAAGATTAGGAATTTAATGCCTCTGAATGGTAAGCCTCCGAAAACTACCAGCAAATTCCGGTCTTGTATGTCTTACCTCTATTGGGTCAATAATGTTTTTATGTTATATAATAATGCCTATTCGCACTCTCTACGTGAGGTCTCAATGCTCTCATGGGGTAATCCTCTAGTAAAGCATGGCTGATTAGTTGAACGACATTTTTTTTCTAGCAGTATGTGAAAAAGGGTACCTGATTTAGATACATCAGGAGAGGAATCATGTGACACAGAAGGCCTGTATACAGGAAGGAGTTCAATATATCAATTAACTATACAGTTTTGTTGAAGGCTCAACAAATGTAGAAGAGTTAACCACAATGGTTGTATATATGGAGAGGGTATGAGGATAAGAAAGACAAACATGCGAAAGCTAGATGGAAATTCATACCCGCCACCAGCAGATTGGTCCTCCTCTGGATTTATTTCCTGAACTCCATGTTTTTCTAGTGACGTGTGCTCTTTTATTGCTGATAAATTAAACCCAGGTAAGAACATGTATATGTATTAAATTATTATCTACACATTATTAGATTATTATAATAAAAATTGAAAATTATCATAAATAAAACTTTGGTGCCAATGTTTTTTATAGTCTAATTAACAACATAGTTTGTTCGAACAAACTCAATGGAAAATAACCTAAAATCGATGTTGTAGATCTCAATGACACAAATTATATTTTAAGAAAATATTGGTACTGAATTGGAATTCTTGGTAAGTCTAATTCTTTTTTTTTTACGATAAGAATCCAAAGTGTAGGTAAATTTTAAGAGTCATAAATATTAAAGTTATTGCATAAAATTTCCATGAATATATAAAAAACTAAAATATTTGATGAGGTCCTTTTGTGGTCCCTCAACTCTTCCCTTTATCTAACTTTAGCATTTTAATTGTCAAAATCATACAATTCTGATGCCCGTGGCAGTTTTGACATGCCTAGGGTACAAATTTGGTTCCATAGTTGAGTTGCCAGAGTTAGATAGCTTAGTAAGTTGTGGTTAAAAATTAGATACGGAAACAACATTAACAATTTTGGTTATTGCAATAGCTTAAGAACAAATGAAGGGTTTCGTAAAAATTACAAACCTAGATCCGGTGTGGATGGAGACGACCCTTTTGATTGATAATAAGTCCTAGCAGCACCAAAAGTCCGGTAATAATTACTACTTTGGCTATAATTACAATTATATACAAAACAAAAACAAATGAGAATTGAAGTGAACCTCTTGTCAGCCGGATTGATTATATCTTCCCTTAAGCCCATTTTTGAACACTCTTGTTCATCTGGGCCGCCCAATATAGTCACAGCCTGCTCGTCCGTACTCTGTCTTTCCTCTTCTTCCACTTGGTTTTGAATATGCACTAATGGCAATAAAAAGCTCGTAAGATTTCAATGAACGAAAAAAAAGAGAGGACAAAAGAAGCTACTCATGCAGGAAATCTTCAATTGCCCAATTAACAGGAAATTACAACCTTACCATATGAGAATTTCAATGCGGAGGAATAATTAGATGCACAAATTCAACTGAATAATGAGTTGCGATTAAATCACTTAGGCGTCTATGGTAACCTCATCGATCTCTAGAATTTGAAGGCTTAGTCTTCAAGATGCCCATAGGACTAGATTTTGTGTATATTTGTTCGTTTATAGAGGTGAGTGTGCATGTGTTTTCATATGGATTCCCTGAAATTTGGCATATCGAAGATGGTATTGCTGGAAAAATTTTCAGTTAACTATATGAGGACAACGAAAGGCCATACTGTTACTAATTAGAGGTGGTGTTTTAATGTCAATCCTAGAAAACACACTCCAAGAAAAAAGGATAAATCTTGAAAATTTTAATAAAACTCACAAATATCTGGCCATCAGTTTGGTAAACTCTAGTCACCACTTAACACTAATAATACTAATGGATCGATTAGGTTTTGTAAATAATTATTATCCACATACACCGTTACAGCAAACAATATAAAATAACTACTATATTTACATCTAAATTCACCACATATGCCATTACAAAGCTTAATCTAAAACAAACACCCTCAATTTGCATCTAAATGACCAACTTATGGGTCTAATAGATATGCTAAGTAATCCCTTAAATTTGCATCAAAATGATGAATTTCATCATTATATTAAAATATTTGAAAAATATCAACACATGTCTACACCTTGAAGTTCTTTTATGGTTAGTCGTGATTGTTAGGCTTAAGGCTTAAGCCATTATTCTGTCGTTGTTAAAACCATTTCTACATCTCATCAAGTTCACCTACCAACCTTGAGCACCATGTTGTGGGCTTAAATGATCGTATATAACATTATCGGACTTAAGAGTATAGCCTACAAACAAAAAAATTTATTTTAAATAAAATATTGAAACAAAGTTCGATTAAACGGTATAACAAGAACATACAATTAATTTTCAACTCAATTTGGTAATAAAAATTTACAGAAACTAAAAGAGAAAATTTAGATGTATTACATCTTGGCACCACATCTTAAGATAAAGATTAAACTAACACATATTGAAGATATACATGGACGAAAAATAGATACATCATGTATGCAAAATATTCATGTGGATGAAAAAAATAAGGGCACATCATGTCAACATATCTTTAGCTAAAAATATTGATATGGATGAAAAAACATAGTCAGGCTTTTACATAAATTTATCACAAGTTGATGTCTATGAATAAACAAAGACAAATAATGTACACAACTACCCCCAAATAATTTATGTTTTATGGTACCTATTAAACATGAAGTTTTCATGGCTCTGACTTATATTTTTGAAGATCCGACAGTTTAACATTTGGGTAAGAACAAAAGTGTGTAACAAGATCAGCAAGCTTCTGTGAACTGAAACATGAATGGGATAAAACCTGGATTCGTTGTGGATGAAGAGGCATCTGATATTGACGTAATAGGCCTGAAGTAACAGAAGTACTGTGATACTTGAAATCTGGGATATACTCATGGGAGAGCACAAAAGGAGTTCAAGTGTACCTGCAACCAGGATGTGTGTCTTTGCCACCGAAGACCCAATCTACCCAAACTACATTGATAACTGGACAGGCTTTTTTCTCTACAAAAACTGTTGAGGTTTTGAAGACATCCTTCAACTTAGACTGTATTCCCTTTCTGCTGGAGTAATCCACACCGGCACCTTCAACTTTTGCATTGACCACACTAAGACCTTCCAGGTGCTCCAATCCCCTGCATTGTTCCATTCTGTAAGCATTGAAACCAAGCTTGAGCCTTCGAACCATAGGCATTGCTCCACTCATAAATTCCACGCATGGCGCCCTACAAATGAACTTGAAATTTTTGAGAACTGAGAATCCCTTTTCGTCAATGATAATTTTATTAGGTGCCGACTGAACATAAAGCGAGAGAGCCGACAGGACAGGCAGTTCTTTGAGAATATCAACATCATCACTCGACAACTCTTTTACTGCAATCTTCAAAACGCGGAGTTTGCTGAGTTCTCCAACCCATCTTGGGAAGTGGGAAAAGATGCAAATTCCTGGAGCCAATTTAAGTCTCTCAAGAAGAAACGGAGGACAGGACATGGTGCCCAAGCCTTCACAAGCAATGCTTTCGTCTAAACTAGCTACACCGTCCAGAGTTAGTGATTTTAGGTTGATGCTACCCAGAATTGATGCAAAACGTTTCATGTTGGTATGCAAACGCTTTGAAGGTAGTTTAGAACAGGTTAGGTGAAGATCCTGCAAATTGGTGAGCTTGGCGAGATCCAGAACATTCTCCCTTGAACTAGTACCCATATTAAAGTATCCTAAACTGCGAAGTGATGTCATTTGACCAATTCCATGTGGCAGATCAGTCCCACTGGGAAGGCGAAGGTGCAACAAATGCTGCAAATGAACAATATCCGATGGAATAGTAGTTATTCTTGCATCTATTTCCATTGTCCCTAAACATTGCAACCCTGCAATGCTAGCTGGAAGTTTCACAGTCATGTTGCATTCAACCTTCAAATATCTTAGTCGAAACATTTCCTGGATGCCAGCAAGGTTAAAATTGGTCTTGTCTTTATCACTCCAAATATGAAGAATCAGAACTTGAAGAAGCATATACTCCACCAAAGAAGGTGTTGGAGTTGTTCCAAATTCACTCCAAGATATAGGCCGGGCTTCTGACGAAGCGAAGCTGAGGCCCGTCGTCGGAGGCTTGGGCCGGAGCGTACGGTACATATACCCTTGCTAGGGTTTCATAGAGACTTGATTCTCTTGTAAGCCGCCACAGGCGTGTAACCCAAACTCTTGAGATAGTGAGATTGTTGCTGGCTGGTGCCCGTGGTTTTTCTCCTTCGCATTGGAGGGGTTTTCCACGTTAAATCGTGTGTCTCCGCTGTGATTGATTTTGTTTTACTTCATATTCCATACGTCGTTCATAACAAGTGGTATCAGAGCTACGGTTGCTATAGGGCTCATGACGACGTCGATGAAGTTCGATCTTCCACTGCTGAACTATGACACGTAGTTCTCGCTATGGCAAGTCAAGATGCGGGGGATTCTGGCGCAGACTCATGACTACGATGAGGCGCTGGATAACTTCAGCAAGAGGAAGGCCGATTGGACTCCTGAGGAGATCCGCAAGGATCAGAAGGCTCTCACCCTAATTCAGTTGCATCTTCATAATGATATTTTGCAGGAGTGTTTGAAAGAGAAAATTGCTGTAGAACTATGGCTAAAACTGGAATCGATCTGTATGTCCAAGGATCTAACCAGTAAGATGCAGATGAAGATGAAGCTATTCACTCTAAGGATGAAGGAGGAGGATTCGGTGATGACTCACATCGCTGAATTCAAGAAGATCGTGGCCGGCCTAGTGTTGATGGAGGTGAAGTATGATGATGAGGATTTAGGTCTTCTACTTTTATGTTCTTTACCAAATTCGTATGCAAATTTTTGTGACACCATACTTTTGAGTCATGATGAACTAACCGTAAAGGAAGTTTATGAGGCTCTCTAGTCTAAGGAGAAGATGAAAGTTATGGTGCAGAATGACGAATCGTCGTCCTCAAAGGGTGAAGCTTTGCATGTGAGAGGCAGAACTGATAACAGATCCTCAAATGGAAAGAGCTACGAAAGGAGAGGTCGATCAAAGTCCAAGCCGCCTGGTAATAAAAAGTTCTGTTTTTATTGCAAGATGAAAAATCATAATGTTGATGAGTGCAGAAAAGTACAGAATAAGGAGAGAAAAATAAGACGGCTGGTAAGGTCTCTGTTGCTTCTACTACTGCTTCTGATGATGATTCTGGAGATTGTCTGGTAGTATTTGCTGGTTGTGTTGCTGGTCATGATGAATGGATTCTTGATTCCGCATGTTCATTTCACATTTGCACTAACAGAAATTGGTTTAGTTCATATAAGCCTGTGTAGAAAGGAGATGTTGTACGGATGGGAGATGATAACCCATGTGACATCATGGGGATTGGATCAATTCAGGTCAAGACTGATGATGGCATGACACGCACGCTGAAAGACGTCAGGTATATACCAGGGATGTCTAGAAATCTTATCTCATTAAGCACGCTTGATGCAGAAGGTTACAATTATTCTGGTTCAGATGGCGTTCTAAAGGTATCAAAAGGTTCTCTTGTCTGTTTGAAAGGTGATCTTAATTCTGCAAAGTTATATGTCCTTAGAGGGTGTACCTTACCTGGTTCTGATTCCGCTGCTGCTGCTGTTACTAATGATGAACCTAGTAAAACTAACCTTTGACACATACGTTTGGGACATATGAGTCACCATGGTATGGCAGAATTGATGAAGAGAAACCTGCTGAAAGGCTGCCCTTCGAGTAAGATCAAGTTTTGTGAGCATTGCATTTTCGGCAAGCATAAGAGGGTACAGTTCAACACTTCTATTCACACCACCAAAGGTACTCTTGATTATGTTCATGCTGATTTATGGGGTCCTTCTAAGAAGCCCTCGCTTGATGGTGCTTGTTATATGCTGACAATTATTGATGATTACTCTAGAAGGGTTTGGCCTTATTTTTTGAAACATAAAGATGATACTTTTACTGCTTTTAAGAACTGGAAAGTCATGATAGAAAGGTAAACTAAAAGGAAGGTAATATTGCTTCGTACTAATAATGGTGGAGAATTTTGTTCGCATGCTTTTAATGATTATTGCAGACAGAAAGGCATTGTTAGGCATCACACCATACCCCATACTCCATAACAGAATGGTGTGGCTGAACGGATGAACAGGACCATTATCTCCAGGGCCCGTTGCATGCTGTCTCATGCAAGGATGAGCAAGCGTTTTTGGGATGAAGCTGCTAATATTGCCTGTTACTTAATAAACAGGTCACCTTCTATTCCACTAAATAAGAAAACTCCTATTGAGGTAGGTCTGGTACGCCTGCTGATTATTCACGGTTAAAAGTTTTTGGATGCACTGCTTATGCTCATGTTGACAATGGAAAATTAGAGCCTAGAGCTATTAAGTGTTTCTTCCTTGGTTATGGTTCAGGAGTCAAAGGCTATAAATTGTGGAATCCTAAAACCGGAAAGACTTTTATGAGCAGGAGTGTTGTATTCAATGAATCTGTGATGTTTACTAACAGTTTGCCCTCAGAACATGTTCCAGAAAAAGAGATGCAGCGTATGCGCATGCAGGTGGAGCATGTTGATGATGCTACAGGTGTTCAGGTGGAGCCTGTTGATGAGCAGGATGACCATAATAATGATGTTGCTGATGATGATGCTCATGATGATGTTTAGCAAACTCCTCCTATTTTGCAGCTAGAGGAGGAATTACCTATTGCTCAACGCAAGTCAAAAAGGACAGTAGTACCTCCTAAACGTCTTATTGAAGAATGTAATTTGTCTTACTATGCTTTCAGTTGTGCTGAACAGGTGGAGAATGTTCATGAGCCAGCAACTTATAAAGCAGCTGTTCGTTGTGCTGATAGTGAAAATTGGATTTCTGCTATGCATGAGGAGATGCAGTCTCTTGAGAAGAACAGTACATGGGAGGTTGTACCTTTGCCTAAGAAGAAGAAGACCATCAACTGCAAGTGGATCTTCAAGAGAAAGGAGGGTTTATCTCCAAGTGAGCCTCCAAAGTACAAGGCAAGGTTAGTCGCTAAAGGCTACAGTCAAATTCCGGGTGTTACTATAATGATGTGTTCTCTCCAGTGGTAAAACACAGTTCAATTCGTACTTTTTTGAGTATTGTTGCTTCACATGATCTTGAGCTTGAGCAGTTAGATGTGAAGACTGTGTTTTTGCATGGAGAGCTAGAGGAGGACATATACATGGACCAACTGGAAGGGTTCATAGTGCCTGGCAAGGAAAATTATCTGTGCAAGTTGAAGCGCTCCTTGTATGGTTTGAAACAGTCCCCTCGTCAATGGAACAAGAGGTTTGATTCATTTATGTTGTCACACGGTTTCAAAAGATCTAGATATGATAGCTGTGTTTACATCAAGCATGTTAATGGATCACCTATATATTTGCTGTTATATGTTAATAATATACTGATTGCTGCCAAGAGCAAGAATGAAATCACTAAGTTAAAGAAGTTGTTAAGTAGTGAGTTTAATATGAAAGATCTTGGTAGTGCTAAGAAAATTCTTGGTATGGAAATTAGTAGAGACAGAAAATCTGGTTTGCTATTTCTTAGTCAACAAAATTATATCAAGAAAGTTCTTCAGCGTTTCAACATGCAAAATGCTAAGGCTGTTAGTACCCCTATTGCACCTCACTTTAAGTTGTCAGCTGCTCAGTGTTCTAGTATAGATGCAGAGATTGAGTACATGTCAAGGGTTCCTTATTCTAGTGCTGTTGGGTCTTTGATGTATGCCATGGTTTGATCTCGTTCAGATTTGTCATATGCTATGAGTCTTGTTAGTAGATATATGTCTAATCCTGGCAAAGAACATTGGAGGGCAGTTCAGTGGATTTTTAGGTACCTCAGAGGCACAGCAGACTCCTGTTTGAAGTTTGGAAAAACTGATAAGGGTCTCATTGGTTATGTGGATTCTGATTATGCTGCTGATCTGGACAGGCGAAGATCACTTACTGGTTATGTGTTTACTGTTGGCAGTTGTGCTGTGAGTTGGAGGGCTACTGTACAGTCTGTTGTTGCTTTGTCTAGTACTAAAGCAGAATATAAGGCTATTTGTGAAGTGTGCAAGGAATTAATATGGTTGAAAAGTTTATACGCTGAGCTCAGTGGAGTTAAATCTTGCATAAGTTTGCACTGTGACAGTCAAAGTGTAAATTACCTCACTAAAGATCAGATGTTCCATGAGAGAACTAAGCCCATAGATATCAAGTATCATTTTGTGCGTGATGTGATTGAAGAAGGTAAGCTGAAGGTATGCAAGATTAGTACTCATGATAATCCTGCTGATATGATGACAAAGCCTGTTTCTGTTGCTAAGTTTGAGTTATGCTCAAGCTTGGTTGGTTTAATTGAATAGTCCAAGAGACTATTGCTGGCACCAGTGGTTTTCTATCTTTGTTATATTCAGGATGAAGGGTTGATTTATGATACAAGATGAATTTGTCTCAAGGTGAAGTTTGTTGGAGTTGTTCCAAATTCACTCCAGGATATAGGCCGGGCTTCTGACGAAGCGAAGCGGAGGCCCGTCGCCGGAGGCTTGGGCCGGAGTGTACGGTACATATACCCTTGCTAGGGTTTCGTGGAGACTTGATTCTGTTGTAAGCCGCCACAGGCGTGTAACCCAAACTCTTGAGATAGTGAGATTGTTGCTGGCTGGTGCCCGTGGTTTTTCTCCTTCGCATTGGAAGGGTTTTCCACGTTAAATCGTGTGTCTCCGCTATGATTAATTTCGTTTTACTTCGTATTCCATACGTCGTTCATAACAGAAGGAACACATCTGAAGAAACCCGCAAACATGAGGGAACGAACTTGCGACATTCTAAAGGTTCCAGGTATGCATGCACTTTCTGCAGCTCCAAACTTGAGAGAGAGTCTACGGATCTTATCAGGAAGTACTGTAACTGTTTCATTGTAATACATGACTGAAACGAAGTTTTCCTCCCTGGATTTGCACGCAATGTGATCTAGCACCATGTGATGAACTACACATGACAACACCTCGTCGTTAAAATTGGTTTCTAGAGGTTGGACTATTCCTCTAGTCACAAGCTCATCAAAATAAATTCCTGCAACTTCCTCCATATCTTGCAATTTCAATGCACTCAAAAACCCTTCGGCTACCCACTGCATCACCAAATCATCCTTCCGAATGATATGGTCCTCTGGATACATATTGAAATAGAGCAAACATGTCTTCAATTGATCTGGAAGTTCACTGTAGACTACGGTCAGAATTTCTTTCATCCATTCAGAAGTAGGATGCGCCCTCGAATATTCTTGAATATAGTCCTTATCCTCCATTACAATTTTCGACCAGCTTGCTAACATGCAAGCTATTGGTATAATTGCTAATGGTAAACCACAACTCTTTCTTATTCTTGCATCTGAAACATCTTTTAGTTCTTTCCCATGACACTCATCTTCACTGCCGAAAGCTCTGCTCAAGAGTAACCTTTGGGCTTGATCGGGATTGAGAGGATCTATCGTATACATATCTTTCGTCCGATAACTACAGCAAGCCAATGCAACCCGCTCAATTTCTGTGGTTGTTATTATTCTGCTGTAACATATTCTCACCGGGAAAGCATGGATGATGATGTCCCACACTGATGTATCCCATAAATCATCGACTACGATAAAGAAACTGCAAAATATATTTGTGCGTGAGAAGTTTCAAACTATGTAAAAACAAGTAACAACGGAATAAATATAAGCAATACTAAACAATAAAAACAATTACGAATTTTTCTATTGTTAGCACTCTAGGGCCAGAACTAACCAGGCCCACTCAGTAGTAGTACGCGCAGCTTCACACTGTTTCATTACAAAAACAATTTGCATAGAGATGCAAAATAGAATAATAGAGGCAGGGTGAGAAAACCACGTCTGGGCCATGGTTTTTGTGTAAATTAGGTATTTATACAGAGGTGGTGGCGCACGTTGGTCTCTCAATCTATATCATTCAGCCCATGTGACGCCAGTATCTGCAAGACTGCAAGTATCGGCAGCAACTATTGCATCTACGAAGATTGAATTATAAAAGGTTATGGAAATCCACCACCACGCGCCAGGGGAGGGCGAAGACATTAGTTCAACCAGTACCATGGATGAGCTCAAGGTCAATGGGGCAAGGAGGCGGGATCGCCATATAATAGAGGGCTCGGTTAGCACGCGGCATCAGCGACATGGGCGAGAAGGCGGTGACTAGGTCTGAGACGATTGAGAATTACGGTTGAGGCGGTGACAACATATGAGTTGGACGTAGAGTTGAGCAGTCTTTGTTAATTAGATTAGATAAAAGTATCGGAAAATGTGGTTGTGTTTATAGAGGTGGCGGTGTATTTTGCCGCGTCTATAAATAATAGGTGAGTCTTCACACATCAATATGCTAGTAGTGATTTTTATATCAAACCAAGCTATCATCGGTGTTGGCCGCCAGCAAGGACGTGATAAGTTGGAAGGAGCCGCAGCTGCGGGAATAGGACGCCACACGCAGGACGGAGCCGCCGACACGGAAACTGTGATGGTGAGCGATGTTGACTATTCAAATATAGCATGCGGAATTTTCGGGATGGCAGAGCCATTAAATTTGGAGAGCAGTTTGGCCAATGTGTTGGAGATACTTTTTGTTGAATAATGGCAATATTTAGATTTACAAAACAAATTAGACGACCTCTTGGAGATTCTCTTAGCATATATACTTATAGATACACCTAATAAACTTCCATCTCTAAAAATGAACTAAAAGAGGCAAATTCCTTCGAAAAATGGGGCCACTTGAAAGATGGCAATATTAAGAGGCTTGTCTCTGTTAATTAAGGATAAGCTTGCTACCATCTGGCACATAGTATGTCTCAACTTGCCACTGGCCTCCGTACATGTAGTAGAAGGTGATAGAAACAATAGCCACTTGTTGGTACTAGCTCCTGCCTCCCTGCCTTCGCCCGGGGACCCGGAGGAGGGAGGGCGAGGGCTCGACCAGCCAGGGGGTGGTGAGTAAGAACAAGCACGAGGTAGGTAGGTGGGCCCACAAGGGCAAATTGCATTAAATGACACTAAAAATGGCATAGTGCTCTCCCTTACAAAATGCCTCACCCTTGGTATTTATAAGGCACACCAAGGGTCAACGGCTTTTTACACTAGGGTTCTACGCTACGTTACAATGCTCGTGAGCCTATGATAGGGCTATTTTGGTACCATGACCACGCTGCCTGGCTGCTTGCCGAGGCTGCACACACGCCACGTGTCGGCTCGTGGCCGCGTCACGTCTCCTCGGTCCACGGCGCTCATGGAGGTGAGTGCCGCGCTGTGTCAAAGCTCTGGACACGAAGCTGTGGACTTCCGTTCTCTACAAGTCATGAGGTGACGTTCGAGGGTCTCTGTGCGAGGGTCAGAACAGTCCACATACCTCTGGTAGCGATGACGCGCTCGGTAAAGGTCGGCGCCCTCGCTGTCGGTGCCTAAAGGATGTCTTGACACCTGGTCGAGCCACGGAGCTATGTGGGGGGCTCCTGGCAGAGGTTGCTCCCACCAACAGCAGCCCCTCGATGGTTCAGCCCAGCTGGCGGGGTCAAAGCAACGCCTTCGTATTGAATGGGGAGCTCGGTAGTTGGGCGCGCTGCGCCAGGCCGACCTTAGCCAGTGACGCCCCAGTGTTGTTCACGGGCCCGACTCTTGTGGGCCTTGATGGCTGCGGTGCGCTTGATGGGCTTGTTGTGGGCTTGTGGACAGTTGGTGATGTGACCGTTAGGGTTTGCGATTTTTT
Organism: Bothriochloa decipiens; assembly: GCA_023333625.1. Taxonomy (NCBI): domain Eukaryota; kingdom Viridiplantae; phylum Streptophyta; class Magnoliopsida; order Poales; family Poaceae; genus Bothriochloa; species Bothriochloa decipiens. The sequence continues at coordinate 51,715,437 of CM041633.1, read as the reverse complement.
CAAAGCACCGTTGATTAGCGATTCCTCGAGATGTGAGCCCGTCCGTTATCGCGGTGAACCCCTGGTGCCTATAAATAGGAGGGGTGGGTGAAAGGGATGTTTACTAACCTTTGCGCGTTTGCCTTGGGGGAGTTGTTGCCCTGATTCCTTGGAGAGCGAAGGTTGAGAGGTTGGGCTGTCAGAGGTTGAGTGCGGAGTCATGGGCAAGCCTGTGTCTGTTCTAGTCTACGACTTTGGGGTGAGCCGCGTGATAGAGGAGGACCTGGATACCTTCACTTGTCAGGGCTGGCTGGACTGGACTCACGCGCGGCCTTGTGGGTGTAAATGGACCCTGGTTCTGCATGATGACGAGGTTGTGGTTTACAAGAGTTTCTTGGAGGCGAGGTTACGGTTCCCTGCACTGCTGCTGGTGATGGACATGTTGCGGAGGTTCGGCATGCAGTTTCACCATCTGACGCCCAACTATTTTTTGAAGCTCTGCTTGTTCATCTAGGGCGGTCACTCCCAAGAGGTGAAGCCTACAGTCGACGGTTTCGTGAGGACCCATCGAATGCACACCAGCATCGTAGGAAGAAGGTATTCGAGCAGCTGACGGTGGAGAGTCAATTTGGGGTGTACACTTTCTGGCCTCTCTCCCCGCATAGGCATAGAAGAACAAGTAGCCGAGCAGCTGGCACAAGAGTAGGTTTTACTATCTGCTGGCCGATGGCGAAGGTTTGGACGGAGGTGACTGCGGATCTAGTGGAAGACCCGGATGGCCGTCTATGTGAGGACATGATGCGTACTTTATCTCGGTGCATGGGCGTGCGGGATCTGTTTGAGGAGTACCATTGTGCGAAATTCACCTCGCTTTCTGTCAGCCAGACGTGGTCTATTGTGAAAGAGGGTGACAACTCGTATGAGGACTGGGGGTATGCAGGCTTGAGGGCCCTAAAGATTGATGCTCGTGGGGCCTAGACGGAGGTGCTGGATGTTGCATCCACCGAAGCAGAGGGTCTGAGGAGAATATATGCTATTGTGACTGCGCAGGTTGATGAACTGGTCGATAAGTTGGATGAATAGGAGTTGGGGAAGATCCGAGGCTTGGTTCCCAACCTGCCCCGGGTGAACTGAGTGTTCGATATTCATGGCATTGGGTGCGGGGAGCATCAGATGGAGGAGAAAGAAGCTAGGAAAAGTCGTAAGCAGAAATCGAAGGATGCGGTTGTGGAGGAGGCATCGGCCAGCGAGGGTGGCCATGGGCACGGAGGTCGGGGAGGCTCTAGTGGTGTCGCGAAGTCCACGAGTACCAAGATCTAGAAGGTTGCTACTTCCGCCTCGGCGTCGGCTCCGACTGCTCGGCTGCGTGGTGCCGCTGCTCCCGTTGTGGTGCTCCGTAGTGGTGCTTTGACTCGTGCCTCGCCGGTGGCTCGTCCTCTGCTGCCTTGGAGGGGCGGTTCCGGTGGTGATCGGGTGCGTTGCCGGTGGTCGGTCGGGTCAGATTCGGATGGCAAGGGGGGCGCAGCGGGACCCAGAGCTTATTCCCCTGAGCGATGACAACAGCAAAGGGAACAGTAGGAACACAAAGGAAAGGAGCAAAACGAGCTCGACTGGGAGCTCTTCCCTGGGCAGCGGGCGTGATGCGGTGAAGAATCATGAGGTCACGGCGACCATCGCGAGCTATGATTCGGATCTTGCGAAGGCCCACATGACGATGGAGAAGATGGGCAATGACTTGTAGGCTATAATGAATCAGAATGTGGACCTCGCTCAAGCATTGAGGGTCGAACAGGAGAAGCTGGAGGGGATGAAAAAAGGGCTGAGGACACCAAAGGTTGGGAGGCGAGCATCATTGCCTCTTTGGCGGCCCAGATGGCGGAGGTGAAGGCTGGATTTGACGATGTGCTTGTGAACGCGGGTGGGAATCCCACCAGTGAACTGCCTGAAGAGACTTCGCTGGATAATTTTCATGGGTGGCTCCAGTACGAGCTTAGCTTTCTGCCTCATGTTTTCGAAGGTTTCGCAGAGCATGGGACGTACTGCGGAGGTCTGGTGACTGCCAACGCTCTGAAGGAGCTGCATTGCAAGCATTTGAAGAAGCTTTCATCAGATTCTTTCGTGTACCCTCGATCGTAGAGGTTTGAGCTTTGAAAGGCGATGTGACATTCAGTAATGTTGCTGTCTGCGTCCTTTTGAAGTTTTGGTTTGAGGGTGGCAGTGCACTGGCTTATGAATAGGCTGCCGTAGCGACTCATCGGGTAAGTGGGGCGAGGGTGCTATTAAGTATGTGTCGCCTTAAAATGTTGCTTTGTGGATTTGAGGCTGACGGGGGTTCGTTTTTGTCTTTTGTGTATAGCTTTGCACGAGCCTTGCTGCTGGGAGTGAAGCTGTACCGAAGGGTGAGGCGACTCATCGGCCGTCGCTACGCCACGTCTCCTCGGTCCACGGCGCTCATGGCGGTGAGTTCCACATTGGGTCGAAGCTCTAGACACGAAGCTGTGGACCTCCGTTCCCTGCAAGTCATGAGGAAAAATTGAAGGGTCTCTGTACGAGGGTCAGAACGGTCAACATACCTCCGGTAGCGATGACGCGCTCGGCGAAGGTCGGCGGCCTCGCTGTCGGTGCCTAAAGGGCATCTTGACCCTGGTCGGGGCCGCAGAGCTGTGTGGGGCTCCTGGCGAAGGTTGCTCCCCCACCACCATCATTCTCTTTAGGCACCCCCACACCAACTGACCTAGCCACCACCCTGACCCAACTAGAGTCTACATGCCAATTTAGTATCCACCTAAGAGAGCAATATATCTGATAGATGCCAATAGGCATGGGGAAGTCAGTCATCGAAGAGCACTACGTCACTAGGGAGAGTAGGATTTGGCTGACCAATACTGAAGCCGAATGACATATCGGACAGTGTAGGTGAGCATGGTACATGCAGATTCAAGCATGACTGCCCCACATTCTGACCATTAGCCTAGAGTCGAAGCCAATGCTCCATTACTACTACACAAAACTTAACTGAGGTGGTCATTTTTTGTTTACCAAGGCGGGCATCACAAATGCCTCGGAGGAAAGGTCATGGTAACTCATTCTTTACAGAGGTGGTTGGAATGCCCCATGATTAATTGAATAAAAAACAAAGTCCATTCTGCCGCTGTCGCCTGCATGCCCATTCTGCCACCATCATCGTCAACATCTGGACCTCACCGATATTTCTTGATCCGATGCCAAGAAAGCTAGATCCAGCCACCACACGTGAGCCGCTGCCTGATCCATGCCACTGGGGAGGAAGAAGAGGGCGTCGATATCGAATCTGGCCTCCCAACTGTAGATCTAGCCTCCAACTGTCCAATCCAGATCTGCACTGTTGCTGCTCTACTAGATCTGCATTGCCACTGTTAGGTTGACAAGGAGACGTAGAAACTACCCTGCCATGCCGAGGGAGGAAGCGTGAGGTCAAGCCTCCACCACCGCATACCAAATACATGACGCCGATGCCCGCCTCTGCCTTGCGTGTGCCATTGGAAAGGGGCCGCCACAAGGGGGCGCTGGGAGTGGAGGGAGCGCCGGGATGGGGAGGGGAGAGGGCACCGGTAGCAGAAAGGAGATCACCCCAACAAGGTTGGGGAGGGTGTGCCGGGAGGGGAGATTAGGAGACACATTGGGCACCAGGCTCCCAAGATACATCGGCCCATTTGAGGTCATATCCTACATAGGTAGTTTGGGGTATCCTTTGTAGCTTCTGGAATCATTAAGGGAAGAGCTCAATATATATCTTACATGTTTCTATATGTTGAGAAAGTATTTCAGGGACCCTAAGCATAAGTTTGATCTAGTGCTTTTAGAGTGGAGCAAGACTTGATAGTTGAATGCGTCCCAATGCGTGTAATAGACTCTATAGAAGGTCATGAGGAGGAAAATTATCCTATTTGTTAGGGTTCTCGAGACTAATGAATTAAAGTCAGAAGAAACCTAGGAGCTTAATGAGCAATACGCAAGTATCCATATACCTCTTTGAGCTTTGTGTGAGTTTTATGCTTCTTGTAATTTTTTTCACTTGCTCAAATAGTTTATCATGGGACAATAGAATATGGGGATAAATTCATTAAAGGAGGGGAGAATGTAACGCATAAAAAAAGAAATAATCAAGAAAGGGCAAGGTGCAACCAGCCCTTCCCTAGCCCAATTCGCCCCCTCTCTCTCTATC
>CM041633.1:51633335-51704871 GCA_023333625.1 Bothriochloa decipiens | reverse complement strand
TTGGGATTGCCACTACTACTACAAACTTAACTGATGCGGGTAAAAGTGATTAACCACAGCAGGGAACACAGTGATTAAACACAGCAGGGATCACAATCGCCTCGAACAAAGGTTCACAGCGGATGGATCTTTTTCGAGTCATTTCAAATGCCATGCGAGATCTCACCCATCTATGTAGCCAGTTTTCGCTTGCCAGGATCTGCTACCGCCGAATTCACGCCACTCACCTCCTCAATCACATCCGGACATCGGGAGCATCGTCTACGAAGAGGAGGGGGCCGGATCTACCACCAAGGAGGAAGGTGTCAAATCCACCATCGGGGAGGAGGAGGAGGAGGGGGCCGAATCCACCCTTTCATTTATGTTGTTGGGCGAGACGGCCACGCGCTCATCTCCGTGGTGGTCTAGAGAGGGAGGCGGGTCGCCGTCACATTGGGAGGTAGAAGGGGTGCCCCCATGGTGGACGGATAGAGGGGCGCCACTTGGTGGGATCGAGGAGATACATTTTTTTGCACTAAATAACATTCCACGGAGCGTCCTTCGTTTTTGTTAGACTGCGCATTGGTGAGAAGAATCAAGAATTCAGTTGATGATTTTACCGATCACCTGCCACCAGTTATGTAGATCACTCTCACGATTTTAGGTCGCACTGCATTCCCTGAGTGACCTTAGCAGCTTCCAGCTCGGCCTTAGGCTGACGTGTGGTCCCATGGCGGTGGGCTTTGGCCGTTGATACCTTCTGTAGTGCCCCATGGCTGTGGGCTTTGGCCGTTCATACCTTCTGCAGTGCGGTGTGGACTACTCTCTCCGTCCTAAAATAAATGTCATTCTCGCTTCTCAATAAATTAACGTTTTAAAAAGCCGGCAGTTATATATTAAAATTTACAAATATTTATTCTAGGTAATTAGTATCATTGGAAAGATCTTTAAGCCTAGTTTTTTAACAAATTTATTTTAAGTTATAAATGTTGCACACTTTTTCTACAAACCTAGTCAAAATTAAAAAAGTTTGACCTGCACGCATCCCATAACGTCATTCTTTTTGGACAGAGGGAGTAGGTGTTTCTTCTCTTGGTCCACGTAAACCTAGCCCACGGAAGATGAATGGAAGGCATGTGGCGGGATGGTGAGGCTGCATGCGGGTCCTGGGATGATGTGGCCCGCTCCCATTGATCGCTGCGAGCTGGACGTGCTTCGCGGGCTTTCAATACCAAGCCTAAGTTGGTGGCGCTGGAAAAGTCTCTGCAAGATTTTTGCCGGCATGGCAGGGCCACACTGCAGGCGGCACTGGCGCTACGTCCAACCGCGTGTGTACGAGAGCTGCCTAATTGACGTCGTGTGGACGAGAATCGCCGGGGGAACAGCTTTTAATGGGCTTTATTTTGCTGGCGTACGGCGCTAGCTCGATGAAGGCTCGTGCTTATCGTGCGAACAAGGCGTCGCGAGGAACGGGACAACTGGACAAGAGAGCGACGACACGAAATGGACACGAGCTGCCCAGTGGGCTCTTCGATGCAATGATGCGGCCTGGACTAATAAGCTAGGGCTGTGTGCTTTGCTCAAAAAAAAAAAAAGGCTAGGACTGTATGCGCTCGGGAAGCAAGGCTGAACAGAAAACGGAATTTCCTAACGGAACTTGGACCATGGAATTTAGGGATTTTAGAAATTCAAAGGGAGCTCTTTTATTTGGTGCCCCAAACTAAGATGTTTCTGGAAACTCGCAAAATTTTGAGAAAAGAGAAGCATCGAAGCCTTGCAGATATTGAAACTTTTGATGCATGCTTAAGGCATGTTTGGTTTTCAGTGACTAAACTAAAATGACTAAAATAAATACCTAAACTTTAGTCATCGCTGTTTGGTTCTCGGGACTAAAAGTGACTAAAATCAGTTAGAGCACTTCAGTAAAGCCCAAACTACCCCTAATTAAAGTTGCTGCCCCTGGTTGCTCTCGTGCATGTAGCTGCTCCCGAATTGATGTGAAACTTGGCTCCTCCGATCGAGTTCAATTCGAGTGCGCGCGCCCCGCTGAGCACGCATATCTCGATCCACCGCCAAGTGCATCGAACCCCAAGCAGAAGCGATGCCGGCGGCGGCGCCCGGCGTAGGCGGCAACGACGATGGTGTCCCTCGGCGCATGTCGAGAGCTGAGTTGCTAAGGCCCTGGGAGCACGTGTTCGACAATGTGGGCAACGAGGAGGCCATGGAGCTGTTCATGACCATGCAGCTGGGCGACGCCCGGGCCGAGCACGCCCAGCAATCTCGGACGGAGGAGGAGGAATGGGGCCCGCACGCATCTTTGAGGCGTGGCACCCGCCGCCGCCTGTGACGGCGCCGCCCCAGGTGTGGATCGAAGCATTGTGCTGGGCCTGCACGCACCGTCGCACCTGCTTCCTAATCGTCCCAAGCATCTAGCCTTGCAATGGGGAGACGTGGCCTGGCTGCCTTGGACGGCAGCAGCCGGCCAGCAGAGACAGCCGGCAGCTACATCCAGCCGATCGCAATACTTGTGCTGGCTGGCAGCAGGAGCCACCTTGGCCGGCCACCCTAACCTCGATAGCGGACAGGCCAGCGTGTGGCGTCCACTAGTGCTGCGCTGGCACCGCTGACGCGTCTTCCTCCGTGCCACCGGCGGAGAGCCTTGTGGGGCTCCTCACACGATGGCCGGAGTGCCTGTGGTGCTCCTGGCCACCACAGGCGCTCGCGCCCCATGGGCTCAGCCGTGGGCAGCCGCCAGGGCCCTGCCGTCTACCGACCCGTGGCAGGTAGGATGGGGAGCCGCCGGGAGCGCGGGCGGCTAGCGGCTAGCGACACGCAGGTGAGAGCGACGCCATCAGTCAATCTGGGGAGCACATTGTAGGCGGGGACGTCCGTCCGGGCACCAACGTCGCGCGAGAACCCCGCCGAGCGGGCGTTGTTGAGGCGGATGATGACGATGCCGTTGTTCTCGACAATGGCGCACGTTGCTGCGTGCCAGAGCTGGCCCAGGCTGAGGAGGAGCGCGGGGAGGTCGGCCATGGCGCCCGGTGGTGGTGGCGGCGGCTGCGGCGATGGCGGGGCGCGAGGAGGGAGGTGCAGAAGGTGGCAAGGAGGACGGCGTCGCCCAGGATGTGTTGGCCAGCAGCATGGCGGCTTCCGTCAGGACCTGATCTGCGCCGACGTCGGTGGCCGCGAGGCGGAGGAGCAGCACGTCGGCGTCTTCGGCAGCGGCGAACTGAGAAGCGCCGCCGAGGGGAGGGAAGGTGGCGGCGAAAAGCGAGGGAGAGGATCGCGAGCGTAAGTGCAAGGAGGAAGAGGATGGGTTGCAGGCGGCGGTGCTTCATCTACGCAGGCGCGAGACCGGCGGTGGCGGGCGGCCAGGTTCGGGCATGGAAGGGGCGAGTCGGGGCGAACCTGAGGGGCAGCCCCTATCCAATGTGACTTTTAGTCCACTTTAGTTGCTCTTGGTGTACTAATAGGACTAATTGAAACATCCTCAATTTTCCACGAAGGGAAAATACACAGAATGGCAAATAATACAATAGTTCGAAGCTCAAACCATCACATTATTCAGCAATAGCTGATACAGAAATCCATACTTCGAACAAAAGAGTACAATTAGAAGGGGTTACATAAATAGTTCATCGCCACACTGGCGGAATCATCAGAGTAATAGCAGCATCTAGAATAGCTGCGGAAGGCGCAAGTACAACAAATCTCAAAAAGAAGCCCGAGCGTAGGAACGAGACGTCTACTCCTCATCGTCATCGAAGACATAGTTGGGTTCACCTGCCAAATAATTTTCAGTACGGTCTGTACTGGCCACTTGTGCCACCCTATGCTTTGCTTTTGCTATGTAGTATTTGGAGGATGCAGAGGATATAATCAAGAGGCCTATTATTTGGCTGTGGTTTTCTATGCAAGTAGTATCCATCATCATATAATAGTAATTCATCAAGTTTTAACTCATTCTCATCCATCATCATTCCCATCCCATCATCACACACATCTCACCCTCTCGCACTCAATCGACAGGTCCAACTCCCTCTCGAAGCCTGTCTCAGCGGCTCACAGCCGGAAAGGGTAACACCAGGGGGAAGAAGAGAAGGACTCATCTCACTACTCCCGAGAAGCGTAGGTCGAGGGAAAGGCCAATCCGAGGCTGCGGACTATATATAGATTCAAAAACTCTGCAGAGCGTGTACTCCCGTAACCACAAGATCACCATCATCAGCGGTGCCCCACCTAGGCTGATTCTGGCTGCTTTCTAACTGGTGCGATGCCACCCTACCACTCAGTACTGGGACATCCCGGAACACCACCGGCACACTAATACTATGAGACATAATACCAGGCCCCCGAGGTCACTATGTTGTCTAAGGAAAGTGTGGGTCCTGATGCCCATACCTCCCAACACTATCTGCTATCAACCTAGTAGTAGTGGCACCATCCTACCTAGTCAGTCATCCGTCTCCCGCCCATACACGAGTAAGTTTGCGACAAGGTAAAGTCTTCATCAGAAAATTCTATCATGCAACCTATCACAGGTGATATTCATAAATAAGCTCTAGCAAACTAGATATTATGCCATGCGTAATAGCATCTACGAGGTTGGGTGGGATGTGGCACCAGCGTAGTCATCACTGAGCACCTCCTCGTAGTCAGGGTCGTCCTCCTCAAGCGGCTCCTCCTCTGAACCGAAACGTAATAGTCACGTTAGCGACTCCTATAGAGTTAACACAAAGAATCAATAAAATCCAATAACTCCAAATGAAATCATACATAAGCCTATGATGTAGAGCTCATTTTTATGAAAATTTGGACACTTGGTTCATATTTTTTAGAGTTCGTATGAATTAGTTATGATTTTCTGAAGTTTATTTTCTAAAAAAGAAAAGGGCGGATTAACCAGAGGCTGACATGTGGCGGCTTCTGACTGGCCCACGTGGCACTGCAGGTCTAGCAAAGGTGGTACGGGGCTGACGCCATGCTGACGTCATGCTGACATCAGCGTGGGTCCGGCGGTTTAGTCACTGACAGGTGGGCCCGGGGTCAACGGTCACTGACAGGTGGTACCGAGGTCAACGGTCAACACCGAGCGGCCCCGACTGGGCCTCGGCGGGCCTAGGTAGGGCTGGATCTAGGCCAGGACACATCTCGACACATAAGACGAGCCACGTGGCCCACTGGGCCGCTCATGGGCTTGGTCTACGGCTGAGTCCATGGCTTGGCTCCGTGCACTCGGTCTAGGGTGGACCAGAGACTGTGGCACCACGTGGTCTTGTTTGGTTGGTCCAGTGTGGATCCGAGGTGGACGCGGTGCACCGGGGCATAATCCCCCCTCCTTCTCCTTCGCACGGCCGGGCACGGTGGCCTCCGCCGGTGGCGAGCGGCGTGGCGGCTCTGGCCGGCCCGGCTGGCTAGGGCTACTGCTACGGCTGCAGCTAGGCAAGCCAGGTCCCGTGGTGGAGTCCAAGTGATCTTGCAGGGCACACGATAGCGGCGCTGAGCGGCATGGGTGCGGTAGCAGGGTGCCACGGCGTGCGGGGCTCGTCATTAACTAGCGCAACGGGGTCGCGAGGTCACCGTGAATGAGGAAATGGCCTCAATTTGGTGAAACAGTCCCCTAGTGAGTGATCGGCGGCGAGGCGCTCGGCGGCGGTGGATGGCAGCGCTCTGGCCAATTGCCCCTCCCTGGACGCCATCTTCCTCCATCTCCTCCTATCTCGAGCGACTCAAAGCTTGAATCACCTTCCTACGTGGTATTAGGGCACGGCGGGCACGCGTGACGATGAGCATCGCGGCGGTGCTCCGGCGGTCGGGATGCCTCGGCAATCGAGGTTAGCAACGGTGTTGGCTTCACTGTGGTCAAGCCGGGTTCCCATAACTTTGCCAAACTGGCGTTCTACACTACGGCGGGCATGGTCGTGGGGTCAAAGATGCTCGAGGTGTAGTGGACGGCGGGAACAGGGAAGGTGAGCTAGTCGGCGGCCATGGCAGGACTAGGGCGGCTCACCTACGCGGTCAACGGTGCTGGTGGCTCAGGCGGTGAAGTGACGGGCTCGGTGAAGGGGTAGCAGAGCAGCGGCATTGGTGATGTCGTGTGGGACCTGTCGGGTCCTCTGGCGAGCACCAACGATGGCGGACAGCGATGGTGTTTCGGCTTCGGCCTCCCTTCACCCCGCCTCTTTCTTCTCCTACCTTCTTCTCGGCAGCAAGGTGGTGCGGGAGAGGCCAAGGTGGCGGCGTGAGCACAGGGAAATCCTAAAGGCCGGCCACTGCTTCCATTTATAGCGGCCGCGACGGCGGCCACGGTGGCTTGGATGGCACCGATGGCAGATGTCGATCGAGCGGCCGAGGCATACAAGCCATTAGGGTTAGGGCACCTGGGGTCGTGCGACGCGGCTGGTCAGCGCTGATGCGGCGGCACTCACACGGGCGAGGATCAACGGCGGGAGTCGGCGTTGCCATTTTTGGCATGGCGGGCAAGACGCGCCGGTAGACAGAAATGGAATGGAGGTTGGGGCTGACAGGTGGGGCCCACCTGTCAGCGGGAGCGGGGCGCGTGCGCGTGTGGTGGCCAGCTAGGCCTCTTGGCCTGGTTGGGCCGCGGGGGAAGCAGGCTGACGGCGGGCGCGGGGATGCAGGCCGTGGCAGCGGCGGAGCTGGGCCGCCAGGCCGCCCTGGGCTGCTTTGCTCTTTTCTTTTTCTTCCTTTTTTCTAAATCCTTTTCCATTTCTTTCCAAGCCTCTAATCCATGCCATGACTTGTTCTTTTTAGCAAGAAACGTTAATGATCAAGACATGTACTTGGTGGGTCCCCTAGGGTCTCATGGTGATGTTGGATGCCATGTCCATGGTTAGTGTTACATATATACACATGTGATATAAAGGGTTATTGATTTTATTGTCAACACATAAAATCAATAAGAGGCAAATCATACTTTGTCATTAAAATGCAAATGCTCCGTCTAACTCTAGGTTCTATTTTTGCAATAAATGGATGACACTCACCAACCATTGGTTATTTTAGAAAAATTTTTGTTGGTTGTGATTTTTGGTGTTGGGAATTAGGGATGTTACACTAATGCATTTTAGTTTCATTTTAGTCCTCCTCTTTGGCTGTTTAGTCCAAAAGAGACTAAAATTTAGTTCATTTTAGTTTAGTCTCGTGGAACCAAACAGGCCCTTAGTTTTGAAAACATCCAAAAAACAGTCTGCAACCTTCTATCTTTTGATTTTCTGTAAGAAGTTTTAGTAGTTGTGATTTGAGAGCATTGTTTTCATCCATTTCTTTCTTTGTTAGCATCATGCCTTGTGCAGGCTCACTACTACAGCCAGGGTTTTTAAGGGCAGGTCTAGAGCATTTGTAAGGGCGGTTTTCCCAACCGCCCTTCCCAGAGACTTTTACAAATCACCCACTATATGGGCGGTTGGACAAACCGCCCTTACAAATGCCATTTGTAGGCGCGGTTGGATCACCAACCCCCTACAAATGGAATTTGTAAGGGGTGTTGGATCATCAACCCCCTTAAAGTGGATTTTATATATAAAGAAATTCAAAATAAAATACAAATCTGACCATAAAATATAATATAGAATACAAATTCAAATTCCAATCAGACCACCACATATATAGATATATACATCCACAAACACAGACGAGCACAATATTAACCATCATTACAAGCCATAATTCAAAAGTTTCACAAGTACAATATGAGATTGTTGGGAATATGCCCTAGGGGTAATCATAGAGATGATGATATTCCAGTTGTATCTATGACATGCATTAAGTGTTCCTTGAATGTCCATTATAGACAACTTGTGTTGATTGGCAATTATGTGAATTATTTGTGGAACTCAACTACTTGAATGGTTATTCTAATGTTGTCCATGGTCAGCGTTCTTGTGAGAACACACTTAAATATTAGACCAGCACATGTATTAGTTGATGGCTAAGTTTCACAAGTTATAGACATGGAGATGCCAAACTAATAATGTGGGCACATGTGAGACATGTAGGCTGGACTGACCTGACATGAGATAGTCTCTATTCATATCATGTACGTTATGTCCTTAGACCTGAGATTGTGGTATATACTCAAGATGTGAAACAACTACTTAGGGATTACCAAACGCTGCTTCGTAACTGGGTAATTATAAAGGTAGTCTTCGGGTGGTCCGGAAGCATGCTATGAGACATGGACATTCAAGAGGGAATTTGCCCCTCTGTATGAGGGAGATATCACTGGATCACTCAAGTGATTGGATCAACAAATGCATGACTGTGCTTGGGTTAAGTGTCAACCCACGAGTTGAACCATATATCAGTGGCAAAGGGAGTAACTTGTACGTGGTCGTAGTGGTTCGTCTGATATGATCTTTATGTGCGCATAGGAGTTGTCATGTCTTGCTAGAGGTCACTGTCGACTATAGGGCGAGTAGAGTAATCGGTCCATGTCTATGTGTACACGAACCCATAGGGTCGCACGCTTAAGGGCTGGAAGCCTAGTTCGGGTTGGACCTGGATTAGACAAGGCTTAGGGTTCCTTATGGGCCTCTAGGTCAGGGTCACATAGGGAGACCTATATAAGTAAGGGGTAGGGGCGAGACAGAAAAGATCTAATCAAATCGATTCAGCCGGCGTCGCCCACCCCACGCTCATGTCTTTGCTCCTCGCGGACCTAGCAGTCAGGTTGAACATTGCTCCCTCCCACATGTGTGTGATACCTCAGAGGTGCTACATTTGTGGCACAAGGACAGACCTCGTCGGTCACGGTGGTCGGCAACTGGTCGGCGTCTAGTTGGACTGCTCAGCGACTAGCTGAACTAGTCGAGAACGTGGTCGGTAACATGTCCGGGAGATCCACAAGTGAAGGGTGTACTTGACGGACGACCACGCAACTGCACGACACTGCTATGACACGTTCGACTACATCGAGTCTTCCGCTGCACCTGCGCATCTTGTGGTAATACTGTGACCTATATCAGCAGTAGATCCTGGTTTATGAGGTAGAAAAGTTTTGTTTTCTGGTAGCGTAGCACCCCCATAACCCATTAGTGGTATCAGAGCAGTAGCTGCTTTGTTATAGGTCTGGCTGTGGGCATATGATGATATGCGCCATAGCAGTTGAGTCTTTGATCTTGGTTCGTCGTGTTGCCACGTTGGTCTTGTAACAATCTACTCGTACCGGTCGAGATTCCACCATCCGAGTTAAGTGATACATGTAAAACCAGTCATGGCGAGTTTGAGATCAATCAGATTGATCGAATTGAGTCTTAGGTCAAGTGCCGAGCACATGCGATGTGGGTGGTGGTAGATGGGATCTATTACCGGGCACTGGGATGCTGAGAAAAGTTTTGGGCATGGCAACGTTAGACGTCTATATCGACTAACTCTGTTTTGCAGAAATTCGTGACTGGTATAGCCCTTATGTGTATGAGATGCATGTACGTTTTAATTCATGGCTTGTACGTCATGATGACAATATGGGCAGGAGCCTTATAGATATTGTCAATTTAATGTAATGGCCTATGTGCCAATCTGTGATGATCCGCGACTATGTAAATTTTATTTACGATAGTGATAGCTAGCATTGGCGGATGCACCACAGATGGATGACATACACGTACCATGGAGATGGAGATCACCATGACAAACAAATTGACATTGAGATGGAGATCTCAAAGGAACAATGGGCCATACCAAGTCATATCTGTGTTTATGTCATTCTTACTATGTTCTGCTTTCATATGCTATAATATTTTGTCTACGGTTGTGCGGTAATGAAGTAGGACGATCCCTCAGTAATGTTTAAGTTGCATGCTTCCCTAAACCTTGCACTGTTAGAAGTCTTGTACAATCGGTGGTGGGTCTATGAAATTAGGGTGCCACTAGTTTTCCTTGACTAGACAGGTTCGTATCAGATACTTACTGCAAGAAGGTTTGGTTACTTAAACAAGGTCATCCTAACGGTTGGGGATCTTGAAGCATGGGAAGGTTGAGTGCTTGGCATAGAGATGCTAGCCTAACAACAAGAGTCATATGAGATATGATTAGCAAGGTGTTGCTTACCGATCCACCATACTGACCAGCGATGATGCTAAAGCTCACTGGTCAACATGTTAGTTGTGGGTCTTGAATCACTAAGTATCAATGGAGGGATATTGATTTTAGTGGGAGTAAAGTCTATTTGATATGATTTACTCTTCATAGATACATTGTCTTAGTATTTTGCATTACTTTTGTTGTAGATAAATGGCCGCCCGCAATCAACCATTTACTTTGTGTTCAATTCTTGAGAAAGATAAGTTGAATGGAACAAACTACGCAGGTTGGATCCGCAACCTGAGAATTGTTCTCAGGGCTGAGAAAAAGAAAGAAATTCTAGACACCCCATTACCAGATGAGCCTGATGAAAATGCACCTGCTGCTGAAAGAACTGCTTACAGGAGAGCATGTGATGCTGATCTTGAAGTGAGTTGCCTTATGCTTGCTTGCATGGAATCTGATCTGCAGATGTGGTTTGATAACAATCACTCAGCGAACAATATGATCATGGCACTTGAAGAGATGTTCCGCATGCAAGCCAAGACTGAAAGGTTCAATGTCTCTAAGGCGCTTGCGAAAACCAAGCTTGCAGAAGGCGCAGCAGTAGGACCACACGTAATCAAGATGGTTGGTTACACTCAGAGGTTGGAGAAGCTAGGCTTCCAATCGGCCAAGAGTTGGCTACTGATTTCATCCTCTCGTCTCTTCCGCCCAGCTATGGAAACTTCATCTCAAACTACCATATGCATGGGGCGGAGAGAGGCTTGAGTGAATTGTGTGGCATGCTGAAAACAGCAGAGGCCAACATCAAGAAAGGTGCCAACAGTAGCCAAGTGTTGACGGTCCAGAACCGACCTCAGTTCAAGAGGAGGGGCAAGAAGAAGGGCAAGGCTAAAGATGAGATCTCTAAGCCAAACCCATCTGCTGCCAAGGCTAGACCTTCTGCAAATTCTAATTGCTTTTATTGTAAGGGGAAAGGTCACTGGAAAAAAGGAACTGCAAGGAGTACTTGGCGTCCTTAGAGAAGGATGGTGGCGGTAAAGGTTTTACTGCTTCTTGTACCCTTGTTGTTCACGTTACGGACATTTTTCCTGGGTATTTGATACCGGATTGGTTGCTCATATTTGCAATACGATGCAGGGAATGATAAGAAGTAGAAGTGTGAAAAAGGGAGAGGTTGACTTCCGCATGGGCAACAATGCAAGAGTTGCTGCGTTGAACGTCGGGACGATGCAACTTCACCTGCCATCAGGATTTATCATTGAATTGAATAATTGTTATTTCGTTCCTACCTTAAGTCAAAACATTGTATCACCTTCATGCTTGATGAAGGATGGTCATTCTTTTGCCAGTAAAGACAATGGTTGTTTGATCTCCAAGAATGATATGTTTGTGGCTTTTGCATCCATTGTGAATGCATTATTTATTTTAAATCTGGTAATGCTCCTGTCTATAATGTTACTGCTAAAAGACCTTGGCTTAATGAGTTAAGTCCTACATATATGTGGCACTGTCGTTTGGGTCATATAAGTGAAAATCGCATGAAGAGGCTCCATGATGATGGGCTTCTAACTTCGTTTGATTTTGAATCTTATGAGACATGTGAAGCTTGTCTGCTCGGCAAGATGACCAAGGCACCTTCATTACTTTTACATACTGATGTGAAGCGTCTAGCTTGTTGGAACTCATAAATACTGATGTGTGCGGACCACTAAGCACGACAGCGAGAGGCGGATTTCAATACTTCATTACTTTTACTGATGACTTTACTAGATATGGATATGTCTACCTAATGAAGTATAAGTCTGAAACATTTCAAAAGTTCAAAGAATTTCAGAATGAAGTAGAGAATCAACGTGGCAAGAAAATTAAAGTCTTGTAATCTGATCGTGGAGGCGAATATTTGAGTCACGAGTTTAGCAATCATCTTAAGAGTTGTGAAATTGTTCCACCACTTACGCCACCTGGAACACCGTAGGGAAACGACATGTTCGAGCATCGTAATCGGACTTTGTTGGACATGGTTCGGTCTATGATGAGCCGGTCGGACCTACCATTATTGTTTTGGGGATACTCTCTAGAAAAAGCCACTTTCACATTAAATAGGGTACCATCGAAGTCCGTGGAGAAGACACCATATGAGATGTGGACTGGTCGGCGTCCGAGTTTGTCTTTTCTAAAAGTTTAGGGTTGCGAAGCTTATGTCAAACGGTTGATATCTGATAAGCTAGCACCAAAGTTAGACAAGTGTTTCTTTATGGGACATCCAAAGGAAACTTTAGGGTATTACTTCTATAATCGATCAGAGGGCAAAGTGTTTGTTGCTCAGAACGGTGTATTCCTAGAGAAAGAGTTTCTAAAAGAGATAGGAGTGGTCGGAAGGTATATCTTAAAGAGGTTCAAGATGAGTCATTAGTGAATGACCCAACGAGTGATGCTAATGTAGCAGAACAAGTTGATATACCCGTGGTCGGTACATCCCAACCACCTGTGGTCGGTACACCACCCCAACCACCTGTGCTCGGTTCATCCTAACCACCTGTGGTCAGTAATCCACCCCAACCATGAAGATCAGCAAGACTTCGCGAATTGTATGGTGATCTGTTGTTATTAGATGATGACGAACCTGCAAATTATGTGGAAGTAATGATGGGCCTAGACTCTGAGAAATGGTAGAGTGCCATGAGATCCGAGATAGATTCCATGGGAGACAATCAGGTTTGGAACTTGGTTGACCCGCCTCAAGGGGTTAGACCCATTGAGTGCAAATGGATCCTCAAGAAGAAGAAGGATATGGACGGAAATGTTCACGTCTACAAAGCTCGGCTTGTCGCAAAGGGTTTTTGGCAAGTTCAAGGGGTTGACTACGATGAGACATTCTCGCCGGTAGCGATGCTTAAATCTATCCAGATCATTCTAGCAATTGTTGCATATTTTGATTATGAGATATGGCAGATGGATGTTAAAACAGTCTTTGTAAATGGATATTTGGAAAAGGACGTGTATATGATACAGCCCGAAGGCTTTGTTGATCCTAAAAATGCTAGAAAAATATGCAAGCTTAAGAAATCCATTTATGGGTTAAAGTAAGCATCTCAGAGTTGGAATCTTCGTTTTGATGAGGTCATCAAAGGGTTTGGCTTCCGTCAGAATGAAGAAGAACCTTGTGTTTACAAGAAGGAAAGTGGGAGTGCTGTTGTGTTTCTGATCTTGTATGTGGATGACATAATACTGATCAGGAACAACATTCCTATGTTGCAATCCGTAAAGACTTCACTGAATAATAGTTTTTCTATGAAGGATTTAGGAGAAGCAACATACATCTTGGGCATAAAGATCTATAGAGATAGGTCAAAAAGGCTAATAGGATTAAGCCAAGACACGTACATTGACAAGGTGTTAAAGCGGTTAAACATGGAATAGTCCAAGAAAGAGTTCTTGCCTGTGTCACATGGTGTGTGCTACAGTAATAAGCAGTGTCCTTCCACTGATGCTGAGTGCAAGCGCATGAGTAAGGTTCCATACGCTTCGACAGTTGGTTCCATCATGTATGCCATGATATGTACTCGCCCAGATGTAGCCTATGCTCTAAGTGTTGCGAGCAGGTACCAAGCCAATCCTGGTGAGAGTCACTGGACGTTGGTTAAAAACATTCTTAAGTACTTGAAAAGGACTAAGGATGTGTTCCTTATCTACGGTGGTGAGGAGGAGCTCGTTGTAAATGGTTACACCGATGCTAGCTTCCAAACCGACCAGGATGATTCACTATCTCAATCAAGTTTTGTGTTCACAATAAATGGTGGTACAGTAACCTGGAAGAGTTCCAAGTAGGAAGCGGTCAACGATTCTATAGCAGAAGCCGAGTACATTGCGGCTGGAGGAGCTGCAAAGGAAGGTGTTTGCTTGAGGAGGATCCTTATTGAACTTGGTGTGTTTCCTAATGCGTCGGGCCCATTGAAATTACACTGTGATAACAATGAGGTGATTACACAGGCTAAGCAGGCTAGGGATCACCAGAACAACAAACACGTACTCTGGAAGTTTCATCTCATTTGAAAGTTTGTGAAACTAGAAGAGATCAAACTATGCAAAATACATACGGATTTGAATATAGCAGATCCTTTGACAAAGACTCTTCCACAGCCTAAGCATGAGGCGCACATGAGGTCTATGGGGATTAGACATCTTAGAGATTAACTCTAGTACAAGTGGGAGACTATTGGGAATATGCCCTAGAGATAATAATAGAGATGATCATATTCTAGTTATATCTATGACATGCATTAAGTGTTCATTGAATATCCATTATAGACAACTTGTGTTGATTGGCAATTATGTGAATTGTTTGTGGAACTCAACTACTTGAATGGTTATTCTAATGTTGTCCATGGTCGGCGTTCTTATGAGAACACACTTAAATATTAGACCAGCACATGTATTAGTTGATGGCTAAGTTCCACAAGTTATAGACATGGAGATGCCAAACTAATAATGTGGGCACATGTGAGACATGTAGGCTAGACTGACCCCATATGAGATAGTCTCTATTAACGTCATGTATGTTATGTCTTTAGACCTAAGATTGTGGTATGTACTCAAGATGTGAAACAACTACTTAGGGATTACCAAACGCTGCTCCGTAACTGGGTAATTATAAAGGTAGTCTTCGGGTGGTCGAGAAGCATGCTATGAGACATGGACAGTCAAGATGGAATTTGTCCCTCTCTGTATGAGGAGATATCAATGGATCACTCAAGTGATTGGATCAACAAATGTATGGCCGTGCCTGGGTTAAGTGTTAACCCACGAGTTGAACCATATATCAGTGGCAAAGGGAGTAACTTGTACGTGGTCATAGTGGTTCGTCTGATATGATCTTTGTTTGCGCATAGGAGTTGTCACGTCTTGCTAGAGGCCACTGTCAACTATTGGGCGAGTAGAGGACTCGGTCCATGTCTATGTGTACGCAAACCCATAGGGTCGCACGCTTAAGGGCTTGAAGCCTAGTTCGGGTGGACCTGGATTAGACAAGGCTTAGGGTTCCTTATGGGCCTCCAGGTCGGGGTCGCATAGGGACGCCTATATAAGTAATGGGTAGGGGCGATGCAGAAAAGATCCGATCTAATCGATTCAGCCACCGTCGCCCACCCTACGCTCACGTCTTTGCTCCTCGCGGACCTAGCAGTCCGGTTGCGCATTGCTTCCTCCCGCACGTGTGTGATACCTCAAAGGTGCTACATCTGTGGCATAGGGACGGACCTCATCGGTCACAGTGGTCGGCAACTGGTCAGCATCCAGTTGGACTGGTCGGCGACTAGCTGAACTGGTCGGGAACGTGGTCGGTAACATGTCCGGGAGATCCGCAAGCGAAGGGTGTACTTGACGGACGACTACGCAACTGCACGACACTGCTGCGACGCGTTCGACTACATCGAGTCTTCCGCTGCACCTGCGCTTCTAATGGTAATACTGTGACCTATATCTAACAGTAGAACCCGGTTTATGAGGTAGAAAAGTTTTGTTTACTGGCTAGCGTAGCACCCCCATAACCCATCAACTATCACAATAGTGATTATAATTACAGCAGGAAGAATAGTTACAGTGAAGCACCGATCTAAAAAAGAAACAATGGAGGCAATTGGAGACACTTTGAGTAGCAATCCACCTAGAAGATGCCATCAGTAACATATTAACTAGTGTTCACTTGATCTTGTAGAAACTTTGCATAATTACTAGTGTTCTACACAATATAAGACATCAAATCAGTAAGCATCTCCAGTACCTAAACAAGAGACATTTTTTTAGGAAACAGACACATCAAGTGATTTCTTTTATGCAACACATCAACTGAGTTTTAACCTAAGGTCAATCATCTGCCATGATAATTCTTAACAAGGTATACATTGCATATATTCAACTAAGAGTAATGCAAGTAGTGTAGTCCAACAATTGCACTCCAAACAGATTAGTTTTGCCCTGGCTGTATCT
This sequence comes from Bothriochloa decipiens, assembly GCA_023333625.1. Lineage (NCBI taxonomy): Eukaryota > Viridiplantae > Streptophyta > Magnoliopsida > Poales > Poaceae > Bothriochloa > Bothriochloa decipiens. The sequence goes on along the minus strand of CM041633.1, from coordinate 51,688,854 downwards.
AGGTATCATCACAAGATAGAGAAAACATCACTAATCTGTAGCCACAATTGTAGTAATCTCATTGACTCAACTTCTGTTAGCATATTCAAATGTTAAGTCGCCTACTTACAATGTCAATCTAAGCATGTAGATATGTATAATGGATAAGAAACTAATTAGGCCCATCTTCAGTAAAAAAAAAAAAGAGACCCCACTACTACTGCTAGTATTGTGAGTTCTATAAAGTTGAGATGTTACACATATGCCAATCTAGACATCTAAGAACAATTCATGATATAGCAGTTCAATTGACAAAGAAACTGCAGTGTTACCATGGAAGCAAGAACCTTCAACAGATCGAAGGCAGTACATTCCCTTCTCTTGCTTCCCTGAAACATAGTACAAGGATTTGAGTTACTGAACACTACACATCAGAGTAGACTATACAAGAATTAAAAGGCATACTATACAAGAATTAAAAGTGCACAAGCTTTAAAAGATCTCTACATGACTACAACTGGTTCATGATTTTTCCAACACTTAGCTATACTTTCCAGATCAAATAGAGCACGTGTTTCAGACTACCTTACCAAATTGTGACATGTATTGTGGCCACCTGTGCGTGCTGCAGATAGCCTGTCAATTAAGTAATGGAACATGTTTCAAATATTAATTCCTCCATCCTGCCATGAAACGTATGAATGGATGCAGCAGATATGGTTCAGACATGAAGATATGGTTCAGTTAGCATGCAACAGCAAATAGCACATGAGCTAATTAAACAGCTTTGGAAACATTTTGATAAGTAGAATTCTTAAAGGAATATGAAATCGACAGGAACATGAAATCAACCATTTTTTTATCTATAATATGTCAAATTTTAGACCAAGTATGCAAAGCTATGCAGATGCCAAACTATTAAATACTTAGATATCAGCATGACCACAACTGCAAGTTGCAGGCAAGCTAATCAAAAAACGGTGAAGCAACAGAAATCTAACCAGTATATGATCATCCCGTCGAGGTCACGTCGTGCATCTTCTCCGCGTAGGTCTTCACGGTCTCCCTGCGCACCGGATTCGGATTGCGTTACCCGGGCCGGGATTTACACACACTATATAACTAAAATATGTTGTCTAGGATTTTTGTGGGTTTTTGAGTGATTTTATATTTTCAAAGATTTAAGTGATTTTCTACTTGTTTTGTAAAATAATGTCAAATAATGTCCAAAATTTAGATAAAAATAATGCCAAACTTGGTCCTGATGATTTGTATAATCTTGGTATTCAAAATTTTTTTATCTGAGGTCATTTAATGGCTTAATTAATCAAGTTTGACCGAGTCAAATCTTGGATTTTAAAAAAATAACACTTAGACTGTAGTTTTTAAAACCATAAAATATTTTATCTAGAAAAGTCATGAATACCAAGTTTTCTAAACTCATCAAATCTACATAAGTTGTTTTGGTCAACATTTCATTTGACAAAGTTTGAACGGTTTAAATTTTGAATTTTGAAATTTTTATAACTCAAAACCAGTTTTTGAAACCGTAGATGGTCTCAACTCAAAAAGTCATGAATACCAAGATTGATCCACTTATCAAGATCTACATTTGATACACGGGTCATTTTTATGTTTGACAAAATGTTTACAAAGTGTAGTTCTAAATCCGCAAGTCTCACATAGTTTCATAAAGTTTGTGTGAGATTCAAGATTTTGTAACTAGTGTTTACTAAAACTTTCTTAAATACAAAAATGACCTATGTATCAAATGTAGATCTCGATGAGTTCTACAAACATAGTATTCAAAAGTTTTTCATCTTAGGCCATTTAGTGCCTCATTTGACCAAGTTTGACCAAGTCAAATCTTGAATATTAAAATAACATGACTAGCGTTTACTAAAACTTTCTCAAATGCACAAATGACTTATGTATTAAATGCAGATTCTGATAATTTGTAAAATTTTGATATTCAAAAATTTTTCATCTGAGGTCATTTAATGGCTCAATTGACCAAGTTTGACCAAGTCAAATCTTGGATTTAAAAAGATGACACTTACACTACAGTTTTTGAAACTATAAAATATTTTATCTAGAAAAGTCACGAATATCAAATTTTCTAAAATCATTAAATCTACATAAGTTGTTTTGGTCGACTTTTCATTTGAAAAGTTTGAACAGTTCAAATTTTGAATTTTAAAATTTTTACAGTTTAAAACCAGTTTTTGAAACCCTAGATGGCCTCAACTCAGAAAGTCATGAATAACAAGATTGATCCACTCATCAAGATCTATATTTGATACATGAGCCATTTTTGTATTTGACAAAATATTTGCAAAGTGTAGTTCTAAATCCACAAGTCACACATATTTTTATAAAGTCTACGTGAGATTCAAGATTTTATGACTAGTGTTTACTAAAACTTTATCAAATACAAAAAATGACCTATGTATCAAATCTAGATCTTGATGAGTTTTACAAACATGGTATTCAAAAGTTTTTCATCTTAGGCCATTTAGTGCCTCATTTGACCAAGTCAAACCTTGGATATTAAAATAACATGACTAGTGTTTATCAAAACTTTCTCAAATGCACAAATGACTTATGTATAAAGTATAGATCCTGATGATTTATACAATCTTGATATTCAAATTTTTTTATCTGAGGTGACTTAGGCCCTGTTTGGTTGGGCTGTAGCTTTTGAAGAATCAGCTGTGAGCTGTGGCTTTCTGAAAAGCAGCTGTGAGATGTGAGCTGTGAGGAAGCTAAAAGCCTGTTTGGTGGAGCAGCTATGGCTTTTGAGAATACTGTTCAATGGACCCCACTAGTCATCCACATCCCTCCCCAGCAATTGGTATGCAGAGACACTGTAACGGATGGCAGTGCGGGTAATTTTTTGCTCTCACAGCCGGTGAAAGCAGGTCTCCCCCTGCTGTGAACTTTGTACTGCGCAAAAGCTAGCTTTTGGTGAAGCTGGTAACCTCTTAGCAGCCCTTTGGTTGGCTTCTCAGCTTTTGGGGGCAAAAGCTACAGCCAGAAGCTGAACCAAACAGGGCCTTAGTGGCCCAATTGATAAAGTTTGACCAAGTCAAATCTTAGATTTCAAAAATGACACCTAGACTGTAGTTTTTGAAACGATAAAATATTTTATGTAGAAAAGTCATGAATATCAAGTTTTCTAAACTCATCTAGATCTACACAAGTTGTTTTGCTTAACTTTTCATTTGATAAAATTTAAACAGTTCAAATTTTGAATTTTAAAATTTTTATAGCCCAAAACCAATTGTCAAAATCCTAAATGGTCTCAACTTGAAAAGTCATGAATACCAAGATTGGCCCACTCATTAAGATCTACATTTGATACATAAGCCAGTTTTGCATTTGGCAAAATGTTAGCAAAGTGTCGTTCTAAATCCACAAGTCTCACATATAGTTTGATAAAGTCTGTGTGAGATTTAAGATTGTGTAACTAGTGTTTACTAATACTTTCTTAAATGCAAAAATGATCCATGTATCGACTATAGATCTTGATGAGTTCTACAAACATGGTATTTAAAAGTTTTTCATCTGAGGTCATTTAGTGCCTCATTTGACTAAGTTTGACCAAGTCAGCTTGAATTTAAAAAAAATTACTAGTGTTTACCAAAACTTTCTCAAATGCAGAATTAAACTATGTAACAAATGTAGATCTTGATGTGTTTTAAATCTTGGTCCACTCCTACATGTGACCTATAGTCATGTATCTACTGACAATTTTGTTTTCTTATTCGGATCATAGTTGCTGGCTTTTACATAATTTAGTCGAAACTTCAAAATTTCAGCTGATTTGTCCGATTTTTAGATGCTGTGAGCCATCTCTTGTATTTTGTCGCATCAGCGGGCATTGTGAATACTTATCAACTAAAAAAAAAAGTTCCTATTATTTTTGGATTATTTTTTTATTTTTATTATTTGCTGAGTGCTCGATAAAAGGCACTCGGCAAAGGACCCTTTACCGTGAGAAGGTATGCTGGAGACCCTTTGCCAAGTGCCGCACTCAACAAAGCCTTTTCCGAGTGTAAAAGGCTCTTTGCACTTGGCAAACTACCTGATTCCAATAGTGGGCGTAAGTTATATTATTAGCCTTGCTCTAACCAATTCATGTAGATATCCTTCGGTCATAGACATTGTTATATTAAAAAGTATTTTGTGGTCCCACTCTCCGCTCCTGTGATTGCCTGTTGAGCTTTCACATGAACTTCAAGTATGCATGTAAATCATAGGATACCGAAGGTGATGCGTGTATCGTCAATCCCATGCCCAACACACACACGCAAACAAGAAAGCGCTGTTTCCCTTCCTTGTCCGTAGGCGATAGCTCCCTATGCACTCTGGTTTCACACATTGTTTTGTGGCACACAATACAAACCATACCCACATCCACGACCCACTGAAAAGCAGGGAGGTGGAGCGCTAATGAAGTGAGATCGATCTACATCTCCTGTCCCATACCATCCCTTCCACCAGATTCACCAGGTGTCATAGCGATAGCGGCGATACCGTTTTTCAGCGCAGCAGTTGCTGCAGTGCTGAGCAGTTCCCTGCCGAAGCTCTATGAGGCGGTTGTGAATCTGGAAGATCCAAACCGTATTGAAGAATTGGATCAGGAGCTTTGGCATATCTTGTCGCATCAAAGAGGTTGTCGAGAAGTGCAAGGATATGAGCGATCTGCGGAAAGCCCTGGTAGAGAGGATGAGACTCTTGGTGTACGACATCGAAGACTTGATAGATTCCAAGGATTTTTTAGGCCGGCAGCAGTTGAGTTCCAAGATAAAACAGATTAGTGGACGGGTCACCGCTTTGCAAGAACATATCAAATCTTTCAATGGTGAAGAGCCCACCTGTTCGAAGCAAGGACAATGTACCTCATGCGCATCGACGTCGACTTCCCCTGCTTCAGGGGAGGCCGGCCATTCCCATGATGCGCCTGAACACCAAGAAGAATTCAGGCCTCAGCATCTCCAAGGCATGAAGGAGCGTGTTGAAGATGTTCTGGATCTAGTACTTGGGGGGTCGGAGAAGAAGCTTAAGGTGATCTCCATTGTCGGCTTCGGCGGCATCGGGAATTATCTTCTTGCTCGCGAGGTGTACGATGGCGTGCAGGCCGAGTTCCCTATTCGCGCCTTTGTTCCAGCGGGCGAAAAGGATACTGAGAAGGTTCTGGAAGATATACGAAATGGATTTCTCAGAACCAAGGAGTTATTCAAGCAGCAGGACAAGAAGGTTAGAAGGAGCAAAACCAAAGATGCAGAACCTGGCGGCAAGGGCAAGGCGGTGGTTGATTCCGACTGCGCAGATGTTGTGAGCACCTCCACACAATCACGTCCCGCGGACGAAGAAGAACACAGGTGACTGCTTTTTCATGTTGCTAGTTCAGTATCTTTCTTTCTTATAAAACTTCAAAGCCCTAAGTTTAAACTACAAAAAAAATGAAATATATATGTTTAGTGTTATTCAAATAAAAACAAGTTTAAAATCCAACGCTCGAAGTTTAAACTACCAAGCACTACAAGCTCCGTGCCTCCAACTAACCGCACCACCATGGACAAAAATCCTGATGACATCAAATCGAACATTTAGGATTCTAAATGATGTCAAATAAACAATTCATCAAATACAAAGATGTTTATCAAATTGAGAAATATAACTTTTGCTAAGACCATATCACTATTCAGGGTCATTTGGTAATTCTAAATTTCAATTCGAGAACGAAAAAAGGAATTTTGGTTATTAAATTTTGAAATAAAGAACTTGACAACTATAAAATTGTAGACCACATCAAGCTCCTTAATGTTTTTAAAAGGTCTAGAAACCTTTGACTTGATCGCATATTAAAAAGAACAGAAGAATTGACCTAGTTCTAAGGGAAACCGAGTCCGAAAATAATTCAATCACTACCTAGAAACTAGCAGAAGCACCATACAACAGTGTCTACAACAATCATCAGGTGGCAGAGCTCGTCAAGCGTCATCGTCGCCAAACTAGCCAACCTACCAGCTCTGAATTCATGAGAATATTCCCAATCATATCACGTGCCATGAGACAAGGCGAGCTATCTTTTTTAAATCAGCGAGCTGTTCACAAGTCCAAAAGGCCAAAGAACACGAAGCCTAACACAAATCATTCCTTTTGCCACTATCTCCAACAAACAAGCACAAGACTGCAAGTGGTGCCGTCATATTGATCAGGACATGTAAAAAATAGTGTACAGTAGGGGGCAACCCTCCTATTTCCATAAATTTCAATGACGACACCATCAAGAAGGGCAAAACAGAATAAGCGCCAGTGTTACCAATTCACAAATCAGTAGGGTTATCAACCGAAAGAAATAAGCCATCTAGGACCAGGTGGACGCCTTCAACATGGAAGTGACACCTGCAGGTGTCGTCATCTAGGATTATGCCCTCACCTCAACCAACCAACCCCAATACAAGGTCACACATCGACAACCAAGGTAGCACCTTGGTGGCAAAGAGAACAAAGTACATGGCGGCTATCGAGAATGCAAAAAGAGGAAAGCTAACGCGCGTCTAGCTAGAGATAGCAACCGGGCGGGTCGAGTGTCCGCGGATGCACCCCTGAAAGCCGGCAAGGAAACCTGTCCTAAACAAGAACCCTGATTCATGTGGAAATCCCCCCAACCCCACCCGACGCCCCTAACCCGATAGGGGACCTGAGACCCAAGTGGTGAGTTTTTTTTCACGACTGGGACTTCACCCGTTTTTCATTAAGAGGGATTAAACAAAGTTACAAAGTAACTATATCATGGTGGCAAGTTGCCAACATCACATAGCTAAGTCCTATCTACTGCATTCAAATGTTGGTTATTACATGATTACACCACTTTGCGACATCAAATGTGAGATAGGGACTAGCAGCTCTCAAGCGGCTGCATGATGCGCATTCTGCCTCTTGCCATGGAGCAGGAGCTGCATGGCCACCTCAGCTTCGCCCGCCAACGCGATCTGGAGTGCCGCCTTGTGGAATTCCTCGAACCTTGCCTCATCTGGGCGCTCTGTCTCAACCTCGTACCCAAGCTTCCTCATGAGGACCTTCCTCGCCTGCGCCTCCGGCTTGTCCTTGGTCTTGGCAGCAAGGCGGGCGCTTCGCTTGGGCAGCCACTGGAGCATGTGATCGTTGGGTACCTCCGTGGTCGTCCGCAGGATCGGCGTGGAGAGCAGCGGCTGCGGCAACGATTCATGAATGTGTTCATGAAGTCCTCGATCAAGGAATTAGGGATAGGCTCTTCATTGCTGCTTGCCGCACCACCATCTGGGGCCTGCCCATCAGCGGTTGCACCCATGGGGTCCACGATGTCCTCCATGGCAGCACACAGGGTGAACACAGTGACAGACGCTTCCATGGGCATCAGGCATCCCGCGGTGGCGGTGGACGGTGGGGAAGCGTCACAGGCGTTCATGCCGATGACGGACCCGTCAGTGCCATCCACCAGCGGCACGTCCACAGTGGAGGAGGTAGTCGAATCCAGGTCGACGTCATTGCTCACCATGTCGACCAAGCGGGCGATCGAGGTGGCAGTAGCCGCCGCGTCGAGGTCGGCCTCACCGTAGTTCGCAACACCATGGTCCGCACTGCCCAACGGCGCAGGCAGTGCAGGCAACTATAGCGTGGCAACAGAGGTCGGCGTCGACGATGGCGGCGCCTCAAAGCAAGCCTCCACCTCAACCATCATGGGATCAAACTCCCTACGCAGAGCATCTTCCTACATGACTGTGCAAGAGGGGCCTCCCAGCTGGCCCTCACAACCTTCGACCGCAACCATAGACACATCAAACTTCAGAGAAATGTGCGCCACGAGCTCATCCAGCAGGGCAGCACGAGAAAGCACAACAAGGACAAGGGCGACGGCCTCACCCATGGTGCTGATGTTCCTCCGGACGATGAAGGTCTCCATCCTAGGACGGTTAACGTCATCCAGAGGAAGAGATACCGACGGCTGGTGCGGGAACGAAGACGATGCAGACTACCGCCGCATAGGAGGAGGTGGGGAGCCCGCTGACGTCTATACCAGGGCCTCCTAGCTGGGGTCTCATGCCGATGCCGGCACTCGCATGCTAGGCGGCGCACGGCCACTCGTGCACACCCTGGCCCGATGGCCAATGCCTTGGCAACGGAGGCAGCGCGATGACGAGAGACACTGAGCGGCGATTTGGTCCCTCGTGAGGTGATTGAAGCAACGGCCCACCAACTCCAGCGGCACTGGACGGCGTCACTTGGGTGCCACCTTCTCCGATGAGTGGTGGTGATGACGCCCCACGACAGTCCTAAAACCATCGGCATCGATGCAGGACCCATGATGAACCATGTCCCATCACCGTGGGTCAAGCCGCTGGTGCAGTGGGACCCTCATCGCCTTCTGCAGGTCAAGGCAATGATGCGCGGTCACCCACGCAGGTTGCGGTGGTGGTAGGGGTGGGATAGTGGACCTGCGCCGCCGGCGGTGCTGTCGACGCCGCCTCTTTCCCCTACAAGCAGTGGTGGGGCACCCTCCACGGCGGCAGCCCTCATATCCATAGACGACGGTGGAGGCATGGCCCGAGTAGCCCTGTGAGCAACCTCCAAGTATGACAGTCAAGAGGTAGGAGCGCTTTCATTGTCAGAGACGCCTGCACCTGCACCTAGGTCATCGTCCGCCCAGCGCTTGGCCTTCGGGCGCCCCACTGAGGTGCTGCAAGTTGTGAGTTGGAGATGTGACGAAACCGCAGGTTCAACGTAGGCAGTGCAGGAGACAATGGGGCACTCAATCCTTGTGGACGATGGCAATGACACTAGGTTGTTGGCCTAGAGGCTAGGCCACCTCTGCAGCGTGTCATGCTCTGGGGTAGCTTCCCTTGGAGAGTGGAGGCAACAGTTGGCAGTGGCAGTTGTTGCTCACCATGAGTTGTGGCATTGGTGGTCAGAGATGCGGTGTGGGAGGCTGAGTAGGGAATGCAGGAGGGGGTGGTAGGGCCGGAAGATGGTAGTGAGCAGGGAATGCAGTCTTCGATGATCCGTATTTTGTTGATAGGTGAATGGAACATATAGAGATGGGAGTGAGCAAGAGATAGGAGGGGCAGTGCGATGTAGGCCATGGTTCACCCGTGTGGCTGGGCAAGGGTGGGGTGTGAGCGCCAGAAGAAAGGAGTTTTAGAAGGATGCTTAAAATTCTAGGTCCCAAACAGCAGCCAGTGGGGGATACTAAACAACCTCCTCCTACCACCCCATTTCAGGTTCCTAAACCTGAAAACCCATGGGGCAAAAAATAGACCCACCCATGTTGGGTCTAAAACCTGCAGGTTTTGGGTCAAGACCTGCCCTGTTGCCACCTTTACATCTACCACAGTTGGAAATGCCCATTGCGGGCAAGGTCCAAGCCCACATGCCAAAGAATTGCCACTGCATGTGGCTAGAATAGCACATGGGAACATGCACCTAACGGCCGGGTCACATCCACTCCTCAAAACATTTGCCACCACTGCCACCATCCATGCCATGACACCAGAAAGCCTCTGTGCTTCATGGCCCATTGCCACAATACACCAGTTAGAATAGCATAGCATTTTTCAGACATATTATCTGAGCACCGATAAGCAGTAGATATCTTTTCAGAACTCACCAGGTGGAGAACTAACCCCACCTAATTTTTCTTTCGACTAATGTTGTGCAAGCCGGTTGGTGGAAGGGTATGGCACCAATCTAGATACAAAGTTTTGAGAAGTATGGTGGGTGGAGAGAGATTACAACAATAACAACATGAACACCAACTTTAATCACAACACTTAATAGACTCAAGGTAACCCTATATGTAAGACAAAAGACACCAACTGATCACTGATATGTTCCACCACTAAATAGAATACACGCCGGTTTCACCTAAGACCATTGCGTCCTACACCACTCCTCGTAGCTGTGCTGCCCGCCATCCACCTGAGGGCCAACCAATGGAATGGGAAGAAAGAGTGGTTACAGATATGCAAGTATCCCCTAGTTTAGAAAAGCCCAATTCAGGACACTTTATCCCTCAGAGTATATATAGAACTCTAGGATTTCCATCACTCATCCTCACTCCCATTCTCCCAAGCGCCCCCAGCTCCACCTTATCCCCCTAACGCTCACACGTACCTAGCATCATACCCCTCCCCATCCCACCTGTGTCGCTCCCTCCATCCAGTCCTCCACATTCTCCCTCCACACTCTCTCCCTTCACTCTCTTCCAATGATTCCCCACTACAGTGTCTCTCTCCCCTTCTCCCCTCCCTCCGTAGAGTATGGAGTGGCCAGGTGGTGCTCCTCCCCTCTTGGTTTATCTCGCGGCCGCTGGTGACACTCCTTCCCACCTGGCAGCTAGAGATAATGGGATCCGCGTGGAGCAGCCCGGATCAAGATCAAGCAGGCATGGGCGAGGTGGTGGCACGACGAGCAGACTCGGTGCCCCTCTTCCTCTCTTCCCCAGGCTCGTGGGCTACTCTTCCTCAACACTACTCCCTCTCCTCCCTCATCTCATGGTGACGGCGTGCGGGGACTCAGCAGTAGCAGTAGTAGTGGATCTGGCTCTGGCTCCGGTGCCGCGGATGTCAACGGCGAGGGCCTTTGTGGCAGGTTTCTGGAGGCAGATCCGGATATCCCCCTTCCTCTTCCGCCAGCAGCAACAGCGGATACAGAAGCATTCCCGGTGGCAGAAACCCATGGATGGGCTTGGTGAGCCCAAGGATGGCCTTGGTGGGCCCAAGAATGGCCTCACTAGGCCTGTCCATGGTTTTTATTCTTTTTGTTTTTTCAATTTGATTTAACGAGCAGGCAGGAAACTGCCTATCTTAAGGTGATGATTAACTATGACCTTTATTCTGAGATGGTTGCAATTTGCTCATCTTGGTTAATGCCTTTTGCCCATCTCAGTTAAGATTTCTATAGTAGTGCTAGTAGGAATTGGTTAAGGCCACTTGTCCACCGTGAACAGAACTTTATCGATTACTTCTTTAAGAAGTTAAGTGAGGCAAGTTGTGCCACCACCACCGGCCTAGAGGAGCTGGGCAGGGTTTTCACCAGATTGTTCATCGACAGCTCTAGAACCGGATCATGCCTGCATCATGGAGTGACTCTTCGTCTAGGCGCGCACACCGCAGCTATCAGGGGCTGCCGCACCTAGTTACAGAAACGCCTATATGTGGCCAGGATGCGACTTGCATCGAGAGCCTGAGCACCTCTTCGGAAGCAGCCCAACACATAGTACACCTTGGAGCTGCCAACCGCTTTACTCCGTCTAGCGCTTTGTGGCGGCGCCCGTGCTTGTGCCTATGTCATCTCTAGCTGCATCCCACACCTGACCAGTTCGAATTACAGTGCCCCAGTGATGGCGCCGGCATGCACCCGATTGGCACCCGAGCCAGCCACGCCATATCTAGCCAGCCATAGGGTCCTAGCCCGACGGCCCGCCACGGCTGGTGTTGACCAACCATGGCTTACCCAGGCTCGACCTACTACGGCCACTATACGCAAGACGTCGGGGTGCTGCTGCTGCAACCTTGCTGACGCCCCGATCGCTGCATCCGAACCTAGAGGACGGGGATCTGGTGCATCGTGGGTCGTCTGGCATGCCACTATCAATCCCGGTCACCAAAAATTTGAATCTCCACGTGAGGAGATGAGGGACGGGAGGGAAATGGATGTTGCTGCGGGGTGTCGTTTTTAGGCACCGTAGCTGGCTGCCACCACTGCTAGCTAGAGAGCCGCGGCGGCGACCAGCGGGTGGGGAGGGGTGGGGGCGTGGCAGTGTGGTGTCGGCGGTTGGGGGAGTCACCCTGGTTGTCTGTGTTTAGTTCCAATCGTGTGTACATAAGCAGTAGTTGTTACCATTGGTGGGTTGTTAGGTTGGTGATGACCATTGCACGGTGTCTGTTGCTTTCCGACTTGGCCCTCGAGGTTTCAGGTGTCGTATGTGTTTGTTGATTTTATTATTTCTTTCTTTTCGTGATATATTGACGTTTGCCTGTGGTGCGGTCACACTGCATGTTGCTAGCCGCAATATGTCTATATTTATATCTTTATACAATGTCAAACCCCACTAGCTATATGTGAACATATAAGTTGTCCACCTCAGTAATCACTAACACATGTAGTTAAAACTGGTCATGAATTGTAATATTCATTTCAGGAAGACATACAAGCATTTTATTATCTGCGTCAACATATCGCACAATCCACTAAAAACCTGTGATTACAAGAGCAACACGCTATGTATGCTTTTATTATACATCGAAGTTGACAACTTTTCGAAAAAAAATGTTGATAACTTTTCACTCATTATGTTAATTACATTTTCTCACTTTCTAATTCACCTTACCTGCAGGTATTTCGTTGTCATTGACGACGTAATGGAAGAACAGTTGGGTAAACGTATAATAGCCGTGTTCACGGAATCAGTCTTCATGGCCGACGACCACGAAGGCAAAAAAGTGTCAATGGCCGTCACAGTTCTACTGACGACCTCCGTACTGTCGGTAGCACAAGGATGCAGATCAGATCATGTGTACAAGATGAGGCCTCTCAATGACCAAGATTCTGAAGAACTGTTTTTGCATGTGGCAGGCATCAACAGGCCAATAACCGCACATGAGGAGGAGGTAATGGACGACATAAGAATGAAATGTGATGGTTTACCCCTCGCTCTGGTCAGCGTAGCAAGGTTCTGCGGCACAAACATGGTGGACAGATGGAAGGAAGCCTGGAGGAAACTCGGTTGTTCAAAAGAGGAGGACTACGACCTAGCAAGAATGCAGTGGTTGCTTGACCACAGCTATACCAGTTTACCTAGCCATCCTCTCCAGGCATCACTGCTATATTTTTGCATGTTTCCACATGGCCATCCCGTCAGGAAAGGATCCATCATAAGACGGTGGCTGGCTGAAGGTGCTGAAGTCGATTGCGGAACCAGTGCTGGCGGCCAACCCAAGGACCAGATGTCAAATGCAGAACAATGCTTCGAGAGCCTAGCCGACCGGAATGTCATCTGGCCCCACCAAGACGACATCAATACATGGAAACCTCCTGGGTTTATGCTTGAGTACATTAGAGAATTGTCTGGGACCCTAAAATTCATCTTGCTGTCATGCCCTAACAATGCCAAACCTGAAGAAATCCGTCGGCTAGCACTCCACCATTCCGGTGAACAGGTCCTGCGGAAGAATCTATCTCGTCTTCGGACTCTGGGAGTGTTCCATAAGAAGAATTACGGCGAGGCCGATGCCGATGCCAATGCTGATCTAAGTTTCACCAAGTGTAAGATGCTGCGGTTGCTGGATCTGGAGGGATGCACAGGACTGAATGACGGGCACGTCGATGAAATATGCCAAAAGTTGCATCTGCTGAAATACCTCAGCCTCGGGGCAAGCATTACTCAGATTCCTAGGGATATAGAGCACCTGCAGCGCTTGGAGACGCTCGACCTGGGCAAACAGAGAGTGATCAAAGTGCCTGCTGAAGTTGTCGAGTTGCCAGGACTAAAACACCTTGTTGGAAAGGTTGAGCTCCTTACAAATAAATGTTTTGTTCCAAGCGACACCAAGTCCAAGAAACTGAAAACGTTCCTCGAGAAAAAGAGTAACCTTGAGACTCTTGCAGGATTTGTTACTGGTGAGACAAGAGGGTTCCCACAATTGATGGGTCATATGAGAAGGCTAAGGAAGGTGAAGATATAGTGCGGTTCCATTGCGAGCACCAGAAACGTGGAAGACCTTTCAGCGTCCATTCGGGACTTTGTTGCAAGAACCCGAGTTATGGCGCATGCGGTACCATTCTCCATGTCAATTGATTTTCAAGGTAGCACTGTACCTATCATGGACAGACTAACTTCTTCTGGAGCTCCTCCCAGTCGCACTCCCCAGAATACAAAATTGTGGCGCTTCCTAAAGAGACCAAGTAGTCATCAAGGGTCTTCTCCGTCAGAACAGCATCATCGTCCTATTCATGGTTGTCTTGCCTCCCTGAAGCTGAAAGGCTTCGCTCAGCTGAGCACAGTCCCTGCGTTTTTGAGCCATCTAGACTTCATTCATGAGCTGTGTCTTTCATCAAAGGTTGTAACCTGGAAATTTATTCTAGAAGGCGTGAGCAATCTGGGCACACTGAGATACCTCAAGCTAGTAGAAATCAATGGAGAAGATGGGCAAGACAACGATGCGGTGGCCATACAAAGGAACAAATTGGTAAGGCTGGAGCTCCTGTGCCTTGTATCCAATAGAAAGCTTCCCATCTTTGAGATTGAGGATGGTGCACTGAACTCTTAAGTCAGTACATTTCATCTGTGAACATCTAGTGCATTGCGTCAAAATCGCTTACCTAAAGAAACTCGAGGAAGTGGGACTCCATTACAAAGTTCATCCAACAACAAAAGATGCATGGAAACAGGTAGCAAAGGGACATCCTAATACTCCACGGGTTCTTCTCATACAAATTAAAGCCCGTGATAATGATGAGATCTAAAATCGAAACCCCGAGGTTGCCATTGTCTGGAAGATCCGGGAAGCTGTTTGTCATCAAGACTGGGAATCTGGTACACTCCACACCTCGCCGGTGTAGAGCGTCGGCGTGATGTCAGATGCAGGGAAGGGCCAAGGCGTCATCTTACTATGAAGCACTGAGATTTCTAGAGTTGTGTACTATAGTATTTTAATTACGACGAGGGAGTGTTCTACTTCTACATGCATTTTTCGTTTTGGTATTGTATTAAGACCGTACTGTTTTATTTGTTTGAAGACACCACTGGAGTGGGCTCGGCCCTCATTGGAGGGTTCAATATCACAGTTGCATGTACGCCTGTGTAGTGTATTACAGACACGCCGCATCTGTAATGACCCTGAACGTGCGTGTGTGATAGACGTTTTCTTAAGTCTTTTACTTGTGTGCCATTAAAAAAAATTGTCTAATCGTTCGAGCTACTAAAAAGTTTGATCTACCGTCTATGTCCAAGTTTCTAAAACTTTTCTCTCCCGAGCTATTCCGTCTACTTTCAATGCTAACGGTGTCAAATAGACAGGTCAAAAAACCATTATACCCTTACGGTGGGGCCTGCGTGTCAGTCAAACGGTATTTCCTCTTCCTCCTGCCGAACATGCACGCGAACTAGGGGCCGCCGTCACCATTTCTGGACGCACCGCCGGCTCCCCCTGGACAAGTTGGAGTCGAGGAGATCCATGGCGGAGTCCATGGCGGCCCTCGACTTGGCGGCGTCCGCGGCGGCCCGCACAGCCGCCTCGACCACCTCTCCTCGGCGAGCGCCTTCTCGCAGAGCCGGACTATGAGATCGCTCGCAGAGGCAGCAGGCGGGGACGGGAGCGGCTCCGCGGCGTCGCCGTCCTGAGCCCGGCGAGCTGGTGCGGGGAGGGCGACTGGGAGGCCTTTAGCAGGGACTCCTACGTGCAGTTCCGGCAGTCATGGGAAAGTTCGAGGCATCCAATGACTTCATGCTGCTCCTGGTCATACGCGCAGAGTGATAGCACAGCGGGGCCCCCGCTGCGGCGCTGCGCCTTGAGGCATGAGGCGCAGCGTGAGGCGAGCGAGCAACCAGAGACCACGACGAGGAGGCGCGTGGGCTCGCGTGGTGCCTGGGTAGCCGCGTTGGCGGCCTTGCCGGGGTGCCGAGCTGGGGTCATCATTAGGGTCATGGGGCCGCGGCGACCGGCGTCGGGGTCCGCACTGAGCTCGTTGCTTGGCAGCAATGGAGGACCCTTGACCGCAAGTGCTGCCACGAGGGCCACCTCCGCGCCGGTGTCTGCCATGCCGCAGTAAGCATGAGTCGCGGGGGACCGCCGGTGCCTTCCCGCAATGCACGCGTGGGGAGCTCTGGCGGGCCGCCGTTGGGACGTGCACAAGGAGCCTAGCCCGGCCGCCATGGGCAGGCCTGGAAGCTCCTCCGGCCACCAGCATCGGTCGTCCACTTTTGGGGCGAGCACCCGGCCACAGAGGAGAAGTTCTACGTGGCTCATGGGATGGAGGGCGAGTTCTACACGGGCGCATGGCGGCGGCCGCTCTTGACGCACGCGTGGCGACCCCACGCATCCAAGTGGCCCACGGTGCTTGTCTTCATGGTCCATGGCTGCTACGGAAGGCATAAGAGAGAGAGGATAGGGATAAGAGAAGGGGAGGGTATTTTGGACATTTTAACTACCCGGTCCCATATGTCAGGGCTCTCAAACTGTGACAAACATACAGAAGGCGGACGGAATGGCGTCGAAGAGAAACTTTTTAGGCCCTGGGATATCTGCATTAGAAGCCATCTTTCATGGGTATTGATGATTATAGCATCTTTTTTAATGGCATACAAGTAAAAGGCTCCTTTTTTACATAGTTTTTGTAATAAGCATGGTGGTGGGGGTGCCCTAGAGGAGGGCGGCTATGGTGATGGGGGTGGCAGCAGCTAGGGTTTGGGTAACATGGATGGTGGCGACTATGGTGTAGGTGACGGCTAAGGTTAGGGAGCAGAAGAGAGAGAGACGGCAGTGCTAGGAAGAGGGAGAAAAAGAGGGCGGCACACAGAGAGAAGGAGAGGGAGAGAGTTTATGGCTCTTGAGCCGTTCCTTTTTTATGATTGAATAGTTACAAGGCTCCATGTATTTATAGTCCTAGAGGACTTAGCCTACAAATAATCTAAGATGTTCGAACCTAATCGACAGTGGTGGCGGCTGTGATGTCCTAGAGGACTTAGTTTATGGCTCTTGTGCCCCTATATCTTGTGTATAGTTGTTGGGCCTATCATTCGACATGTGATAGTTTTAAATATAAAATATTGGATACAAGCCTCTATTTTTTAGGTCAATTTTAGGGGCGATCAAACGGATACCCACCTACTTTTCATTCCCATAGATGTCGGCAAGCTGGTGGTGGGAGGGGGTGGTAGAAGGAGTAAATGGAGGGGGGAGAGATTACAACAACACAGAAACATAAACAGAAATACAATACAACAACAAGGGGTAATCCTAGACGAAATTGAGATATGTGATCTCTTTTTGCGGTGTGGGGGTTGATTTACTTGCCTATCTGACATCCCTTTTTTTTGTGTTTCTTTGTTCCCAAGACCTGAAGAGGCGCTCCTAGGCCAAATCCCACTTCATCCACCTGGCGAGGGATAGATGGGATCAGGTTCCCAAGCTGCAAGCGGCTGTCGAAGCTGCCCGGGCCGAGGTGGAGAAGGTGAAGGAAGATGCGGCCAAGGCCCAGTAGGAGGTGTTGAAAGCCAGGAAGGACGCCTCGTTGGCTCAGGAGGAGGTGACCCGGAGCAAGGAGGATGCTGCCAAGGCCCGGGGGGAGGCGCAGAAGGCTAAGGAGGACGCCTCGGCTACTCGGGAGGAGGCGACCCGAGCCAAGGAAGCAGAAGCCAAGGCCAGGGTCGACACCGCCAAGGCCCCGGAGGAGGTGCAAAAGGCCCTCGAGGTCCTGTCTACTGAGGCTGCCACACCAAAGGAAACCCTCCAGGAAAAGAGGGAAGCCATCGCGTCGACTGGCAAGGCCATCGAGGACCTGAGGGTAGAGAGGACGGAGGCTGTCCACGCCCTGAAGGCGGCCCAGAGGGAGTACGCCGAGCTGCAGGAAGGGTATACGACCCTCGAGACCCACGCCGCTGGTGAGTCTTCTTCTTCAGCTTTAGGATTTTTGCCTCTATCGCTCTTGTCACTGCTGACCCCTGTATTATATTTCAGCTCTCAATGAGGAGTGGATCAAGGCTCGGGACAGCGCCAAGATGCTCTAGGACACCTACTGGGCAAAGACGAAGCTGACCAGCACCCTCAGCACCGCGATCACCTTGGTCTGCAATGCCTTCGAGGTTGAATCTCAAGCGGAAGTTGAGGGTGACGTGCGTGGGAGCTCCTTCACCACCTAGTTGTACAAGCTCACTCGTGTTGTCAGCAACATGAAGCGGGTGATGGCAGTCGTCTGCTTCGGCTTCACCTATGACATGGAGGTGGTCTCCCATGGCTTTGTCAGCGAACCAACCCAGACCGAAGCCAAGAATGAGGAGAGGCACAGGGCCTTGATCAAGGCTGCTGAGGTGCCCGGTGGTCGGTTGGCGAAGCTGTTCGAGCCCGAGGTCCTTCCCGGTGCTGACGAAGAAGATGAAGCCGGCCTGTGAGCCAAATCTAGGCATGAAGGGCAATGTAATAAGTTAGTTTTTGTAAACTATGATGGTGTGGCTCTAGGGGCCTTGGAAACATTATGCATGTATATATACATATTTTTGTGAGTTTAGGGTCTTTTTCTTTCTTGCCAGCCTGACTTGGTGCACGATCGTGCCTCTCGAAGGGGGGAGTGAGTGGAGGTACCATAGCACAGAGGCGTAGATGATCTCACAGCTCGGCAACCCTCGACCTTTGGGACACTCCCGTGATGTTTTTGACTAAGTACCGACACACATCGAGGCGTGCGAGGAAGAATAGATGTCAAGTTTCAAAAAAATGTGCGAGTTTTTAGGAACTTTGGGAGTTCCCCCCTATAGCCCCGAGGGAGGCTCGATTCTAATGAAGCAGAGTCGAGCCTACCTCAAGCGTATGAATAAAAAGTTTGAACTTGTAAATGAAAGTGCTTCTTATTAATTTAGGACATGGAAAATGCACAAGGCCTCGAGGCGTTAAGGATAGAAGCAACGTAGCTGTTCGATGTTCCACGCGTTGGTGAATGTCTCGCCCTTGTCGTTGGATAGCTTGTAGGTTCTGGGCTTCAACACCTCAGCCATGATGAGGGGGCCTTCCCATGGTGGGGTTAGCTTGTGGCAGCCCTTGTTGCTTTGTCGTCGATGGAGGATGAGGTCGCCGACTTGGAGATCTCTCTTGCGCACGTGCTTGTTGTGGTAGCGTCGAAGCTTTTGCTGGTACCTCGTGGAGTTGAGGAGAGCCACGTCTCGAGCCTCCTAGAGTTGGTCGATGGCGTTCGCGAGTGCTTCCTCATTTGTGCTCATTGTAGGCCTTTAGTCAAGGGGACCCGTACTCGAGGTCGGTGGGGAGGACGGCCTTAGACCCGTAGACCATAAAGAATGGAGTGAACCCCAAGGCTTGACTTGGCATTGTCCTTAGGCTCCATAGGACTGAGGGTAGCTCGGTGGCCCAGTTCTTCCCGTACTTCTTGAGGCGATTGTAGATCCTTGGTTTGAGCCCCTGGAGAATCATCCCATTGGCACGCTCGACCTGGCCGTTAGTTCAAGGGTGGGAGACCACGGACCAATTCACACGGATGTGATGATGGTCGCAGAAGTCCAGGAACTTTTTGCTGCTGAACTATGTACCGTTGTTGGTGATGATGATGTTGGGGATCCCGAAGTGGTGGATGATGTCGGTAAAGAATAGAACCGCCTGCTCAGAGCGAATGTTGGTGATTGGTCGAGCCTCGATCCACTTGGTGAACTTATCGACGGCTATGAGCAGGTGAGTGTAGCCCCCGGTTGCCTTCTTTAGGGGCCCGACGAGATCGAGCCCCCATGGCAAAGGGCCATGTGATGGGGATAATCTACAGAGCATGAGCGGGGAGGTGCATTTGCTAGGTGTAGAATTGGCACCCCTTGCAAGAGCGAACTAGACTGATGGCATCGGAGACTACGGTCGGCCAGTAAAAACCTTGTCTGAAGGCATTTTCGACACGGGTTCTTGGAGCAGCGTGATGACTGCAAGCCCCCGAGTGTAGGTCTTTGAGCAGTTTCCTTCCCTCCTCAATGGTGATGCAGTGCTGAAGGATCTCGGTGGGGCTTTGTCGATAAAGCTACTTGTTGTCGCCATAGAGGACGTAGGTCTTGCCCTGTCGAGCGATGCGCCAAGCCTTGGTTCGATCCTCTAGGAGCTCCCCTTGAATAAGGTATTCGAGGAAGGGAGTGCACCAGTCCGGCTCGGGGGCTTGCCGAGGAGGCGACCCCTCGATCCCCATGACCTCGGCCCCGGTCGAGGGGGCCTCGGTAAGAGGAGGGTGGTCGACCGCCTGCGTTGCAGCCCCTTCCCCTGAGCCTAGATCGACTAAGGGCTCGCACATGTCTCGATTCGACGCAATTTTTGCCAGCTCGTCTGCGGCCTCGATGTATCTATGGGCGATGTGGTTGAGCTTGAGGCCGTAGAATTTGTCCTCCAACTTGCGAACCTCTTTATAGTAGGCCTCCATCTTGGGGTCATGGCAGCTCGAGGCCTTCATGACTTGGTCGATCATGAGTTGTGAGTCGCTATGAACATCGAGGCGTCGAACCCCGAGCTCGATGGCGATATGCAAGCTGTTGATGAGGGCCTCATACTCTACAACATTGTTAGAGGCTGTGAAGTGGAGTCTAAGGGGTGAAATGAAAAGCAGGTCTGCACCCGCTCCTATCTTCATCAACGACCCGTCGAAGAACATTATCCAGAGCTCCACTTGGATCTGTGCGGGGGGAAGTTGTGTGTCGGTCCATTCGGTGATGAAATCTGCTAACACCTGAGACTTGATGGCCTTGTGTGATGTGTATATGAGGGCCTCGCCCATGAGATCGACCGCCCACTTGGCGATTCTCCCAGTGGCTTCCCGGTTCTAGATTATCTCCTCGAGGGGGAAAGACGAGACCACTGTTACCGGATGGCCAAGGAAGTAGTGCTGGAACTTGCATCACATGAGGATGATGACATAGAGTAGCTTCTGGATCTGTGGGTAGCGAACCTTGGTTTCCGAGAGTACCTCGCTAATAAAGTAAACTGGCCGCTGGACGGGCAAGACGTGCCCTTCTTCTCCTCTCTCGACAACTATGGCCGCGCTGACCACCTGGTTTGGTTGCGACGACATAGAGCAAGAGTGGCTTCGCTAGGTTCAGAGGTACTAGAACTGGAGGTGAGGTCAGCATGGCTTTAAGTGTGCTGAGGGCCTCCTCAGATTCGGGGGTCCACGTGAGGCGGTACAGAGGCAGCGCTTTTTCTCTGAGTCGTGAGATGAAGGGACTGAAGGCTACGAGGTAGCCTGTGACCCTCTGGACACCCTTGAGGTCTCAGATTGGACCCATCTTGGTGACTGTGAAGACTTTCTTGGGGTTGGCCTCGATACCACACTGAGAGACTATGTACCCCAAGAGCATGCCTCGGGGAATGCCAAAGACACACTTCTCAGGGTTGAGCTTGATGTTCTTCGCCCGGAGGCATTTTAACACGATCTCGAGGTCATTGATGAGGTCGTCGGCCTTCTTAGTTTTGACTATGATGTCGTCGACATAGGCCTCGACCGTTGGCCTGATGTGTTCATCAAAGACGTGGAGCATGCATCGTTGTTATGTTGCCCCGGCGTTTCGAAGGCCGAAGGGCATGGTTACGTAACAATACATGCCAAAGGGGGTGATAAAGGAAGTCATGAGCTGGTCGGACTCCTTCATCTCGATTTGGTGGTAGCCAGAGTAAGCGTCAAGAAAGGAGAGAGTTTCAGATCCCGCAGTCGAATCAACGATTTGCTCAATACGTGGTAAGGGAAAGGGAACTTTAGGACATGCTTTATTCAAACTAGTATAGTCAACACACATCCTATATTTCCCTTTCTTTTTCGTAACTAGTACACGATTAGCTAACCACTCAGGATGATGAACCTCCTTGATGAACCCTGTAATACCCCAGGTGTTAACTACGTCTTCGCAGTGCTTATCATAGGCATAATCATATCATCTGCATCAAATCACATTCATGACCTGCTTTGCTTGATGTTTGTTTGCATGTAGTTCAAATTGTTTGACCTAGATGCAAGGTTGTGATGAATGCATGCAAATGACTGTGGTTAGGACCTCACCCTCCCCTCTCTTTCTCCTTTTCCTCAATTTTCGCTGCTGCCGAGCGCCAAGGCATCATTGACGCCGCTACGCCGCTGCTGCCCCGCCTCGCTGCGCCAAGCCCTGCCGCTGCCCTCGCTGGCCGATGCCGCACGCCGCTGCCCGACACACACTCGCCGATGCGCGCCTCGCCCGCCGCTGCGCCCTACACGCCGTCGCCTGTCGCCCACCCATCATAATTGCGCATTAGCGCTCACGGGCGAGCGCAGATGCCATGGCCAACCTGCCCGAATTGAAGTGCGCCGAGCCGCCCTTTATCTACCCTTCACCCCCCTGCGCTCTCTCTCCACTCTGTCCCCTCCCATCTCTCCGCGCACAGCAGCGACCATAGAGCTCGCCATAGCTGCGCCGTATGCTTGCTCCATGGCCGCGCATCATTTTCTCGCTAGCTCATGTGAAAAGCTTCTCCTAGACCTGATCCACCCACGCCTGCCCTCAATCACTGCCGTCGACCAAGGTATGGGCCGAATCGGCCACACGTCCGCTTGCCAGTCATGGCCGTCGCCGTGCGTTGCCATGACCAAGCGCCTTCGGCCCGCATTTTCTCCCTCTCTCTCTGCGTTCATGGTCACTAGGACGTACTGGTGCTCGAGCGCAACTCAATTGGCCACGCCGAGAACAGCGACGACCACCCCGCTGCCCTGCAGCGCCGCCGCTCACTGGGGTCCCACGTCGCCATTGATTTTGGTCACCGTAGCCTTCATCTTCTACCTCTTCGTGTTCGCGCCGATGTGTAGAGCAGGATGGTGGTGGTGGTTCGGCCGAAGACCTTGTCGCTGGCGAGCCCTCATAGGTCAGACCTCGTCCCAGAATTGGACGAAGGTGAAGGTCCTTCGTGCATAACAGCCAGACTCAGAAATTTACAGACCCAGGCATAGTTAATTACTAGGAAGTTTAGGGGTCTTGGTGCAAAATTGTTTTCTATTTCAATTTAAAGAAAAGAGTTTCTAGAAAATAGTTTTAAACTTCTAAAATTCATATCTCAGTGAATATAGCTCCGATTTGGGTGGTTCAAGTTGCCAAATTTTTCTTAGGATGTATTCTATCTATTAAAAATATAATATGCCATGTTTGGGATACTTTTCTGTATAGTTTTATTTAAGTTGACTTATTTACATGAAATGCTTATAATATTTGGAAATGCATAACTAAATCTAGGGTACTCAAAAAAATGTAACTCTAATTTTTTTAGCCTTCTTTGGTGATTCTCTAGCTATGGAAAATGTATCCTATGCATGTGATGTGTGAAAATACAAAGTTATAGTTCAAGTGTGATTTTAGGGCTATTCTTGGAATAATTCAAAAATGCATTTTGTGTGTCTAGTTTGGGGTTGATAATTTTTGTAGGCTACTTATATGCCATAAGGTAGCTCTTGATGTGATGTAACCTGAGGTTTAACATACTTCATAGTATAAAGTATTTCTAGGTCTCCTGTTATGTGCTGCCTTGTGATTTTTGTGTAGAATGATAGGCTTATCCAAATGAGGTGAAATTTGGATGGCAGCCTAGAATTGGTGTGCTTGGTCTTCTATAATTTTTGTAGATTTTTATGTTAAGCAAAAATAGGCGTTGTAATTATACCCTATGACTAGAATCGCTTTATTTATCCGTCTTATTTTGTCATGCCTGGTGTAGATTTACTCGTACTGTATGGCGCATGTCTTGAGTGGAGTCGTGGTAGTGATTAGCACATGATGAATTTATCAAGATGGTTATACTAAGTATAGGCATTTGGCTCTACTGGCTTGTTTGCTAGTGATAGTAGGATAGTTCACTGCTTTACTGGCTTGTTTACATGCGATAAGTAGAAAGAAGGTTTCACCGATAGACTTGCATTGTTGCAGTAGAGGCCGCAATAGACTACATGTGATTATGGTACATGTTCTTGGATGATGTTGACTACCTTATAGGAAGAATATGCAAGCATTCATCCTTATCATTCTCCATTATCATACCATGTGCATTCTCCGTATTCATACATGCATCCGCATTATACAGGATCGCTAGGAGAACCTAACACGATGTGAAACAGGAATCCAAAAGAGGAATTTTGAAAGGAACATTCTGCCCAGGAGGTGATCAAGAACCAGGATCCAGACATGGAGTGAGCGAGTGCTTGGAGCTTCAACCTCACTCGTCAGAGGAAGGCAAGCCCTAGAGCATTCCTCCCTACCGTTTTACAAATAACTTAATTTGAGTCCTTTATTGTTTATGATGCATTAAGTTTATAGGCGTTGATCGATACCGTTGATGCATTATGATTACCCTTGTCCACCTGAGTTACCCAAGTGCCCTGTTAGGTGTTGGCATGATATATGCTTAGCCCTGCCTAAGTAGATCGGTAGAAATCGGGTGATTTCCTATCATCCGCGGGTTATAGGTGGTGATCCATAATCATGAGCTATGATGATGTTGAGAATAACCATGAGAAGTAATAAATCGAGACCAGAGATGGTGGTGGTGATGACAGGGGCGTAGAGAGTAAGCCTGAGGCCGGCAGAGACCGGCTAGCATGCAGCCGGGTGGCTCCTGGGTATGTTCGTTCATGTCAATCCCGCGACTCTACTCGAATAGGCCAAGGTGACCTAATCGACCCCGACGGGGGAAGTGTGGTTTGTGTGGGGAATACCTCGCCAGCTGGTATGCAATCGATTATAATCGCCATCGTCCCTGGATAGTGGACACTTGACAGAGCACCGGCATCGTAGTAACAACTTGAACAAAGAGATGACATGGTTATGATGTTGATGCAGAAAGATGCTCAACCAGAAATGGTTACTATTCTTGCTTGATAATTATACCACTACTGTTTAGATCAGGTGATAATCTAGCATAATCAGGTTAATGACTTTAAAATGCAAAGCTAGAAGGTCTTAATAATTGGTACTAATAAGCTCAAGATTTTATGCAAGGAAATGAGTCAGCAAGCCCACTTATAAAGCCTTGCATACTCCTTAGAGTCACTTTATTTTTGGTTTATGACGGGTAAGTGTAGCTGAGTACATTCTCGTACTTAGCATTTTATTCCCACTTGCTGCAGATCACAAGACTATTGTTGTGGCGACAAGATGGACCTGTACCCCACTACGGGAAGACTAGACCTTGGGCAAGGACAACTCTTATACCTCGCCTAATTGTTGTTGTTGGATGTCGACCCTGAACTGGCAATGTATTTAAAACATATGTGTGAGTATATCTCAAAAAATATATCTACTTCCGCTATTTATTTGCAACTCTGATTTCAAAAAGGGGTTTATATAAATCCTATGATGTAATTATGCTATGTCAGAAAAGTAAGAACAGGTGAATGGTAACTGCTGAACTGTGCGATTCCTGGTGTGTCGTTGGAAAAGTTTGAAATCCTTCGAGATTTCACGGACTACCGAGTTAATATGAGCACAATGTGCTAACTTAGTACCTTGGGTTCATATTAATTGGGCGGTTCTGTTACAAACACGGCCACCAAAAGCTTGTTCACTTCCTCCCCGATGATCTTACGCTTCTCCTCGTCGAAGCGGTGCAAGCGTTGCTTCACCGGTCTAGACCCGGCTCGGATCTCCATGGCGTGCTCGGTGACTTCCCTTGGTATGCTCGGCATATCCAAGGGACTCCATGCAAACATATCGGCGTTTGCATGGAGAAAGTCGATGAGCACTACTTCCTATTTGCCATCGAGGGTGGTGATGATGATCAGCGCTCTCTCATTGGAGCTGCCCGGGTCGAGGAGAATCTTCTTTGTGTCCTCGGCGGGCTCGAAGTTGATGGCGTGGCCCTTGGGGTCAGGAAGCTTGGCGGTGAACACCTCGAGGGCTGCTGCCAGCATCGCGGACTCATCGATGGCCTCCCCATTCTTGACGCACTCGACATCGCAGTCGTATGCGTGTTCGAAGGAGGGGCTGACAGTGATTATGCCTTTAGGTCCCGACATCTTAAGCTTGAGGTAGGTGTAATTGGGGACCGCCATGAACTTGGCATAACCAGGTCATCTGATGATGGCGTGGTATGTGCCATGGAACCTGACCGCCTCGAAGGTGAGCTTCTCTTTCCTGAAGTTCGTGGGAGTGTCGAAGCAGACGGGGAGGTCGATTTGGCCGACGGGGAAAGCCTTCTTCCCTATTACGACGTCGTGAAAGCCCCCAAGGAGGTCAAGGGTCTCTGCATAGATGATGTAGAGGCTACTGCCTCCATCCATGAGCACCTTGGAAAGGCAAGTGTTGACGAAGATGGGGTCGACGACGAGCGGCTAGACCCCAAGTCGGGGGACGTGGTCCGGGTGGTCCTCATGGTCAAACGTGATGGCCGTATTAGACCTGTCGAGGTAGTAGGGAGTAGCGACTGGCATGGAGAAGACTTCTTGACGCTCCTTCTTGCACTGGCGTGATAAAAGCCAGGTCGAGGGCCCCCCGTAGATCATGTAGCAGTCATAGACCTCGAGGAAGTCGTCCTCCTTATCACCATCCTTTTCCTTGGGATCCTCCTTCTTGTCATCCTTCTTGAGGCCCACGCTCTCAAAGTACATCTTGATCATTCGGCAGTCCTCGAGGTTGTGGTTGGCAGGCCCCTTGTGATAGGGGCACGGCTTTTTTAGAATTTCATCAAAGAGGCCCTTCTCGGGAGGACCTCAGGGCTTCTTGCACTCAGCGGCAGCCACCAGATCATCGGGGGCGTCCTCGCGCTTGCCCCGCTAGCTTTTTTTCTTCTTGCCACCTTTCTTGGCATCCTGATTCAAACTTTCGGGGTCGCCTGGCTTGGCCTCACGCTTGCCTTGGGTGTCGTCGAAGAAGGCGCCAACTGCCTCATCGTCGGTGGCGTAATTGGCCACGATGTCCATCAGCTCATCGGCAGTCTTGGGGGGTTTCACCCCAGCTCCCGTACCAGGTCCTTGTAGGTGGTCCCTGTAATGAAAGCCAGGGTCACATCGTCATCGACGATGTGGGGAAGCTCGGTGCGTTGCTTGGAGAAACGTCGGGTGAAGTCGCAGAGAGACTCTCCGGGCTTCTATTTGCAGCTTTGGAGATCCCACTTGTTACCAGGGCGCACATAGGTTCCCTTAAAGTTCCCCTTGAACACCCTGATGAGGTCGACCTAGTTATGGATCTGGTCGAAGGGGAGCTCCTCGAGCCACCTTCGAGTGGTGTTGGGTAATGGAAATTACACTCAAATGAATGAGGTGAAAATAATATGCGGGTTGCAATTATCTTTTTTCTTTTTTTTCCCTTTTTTCTTTGAAACATACATTCAAGGGGGTATTAATAGGCCCCCTAGCTTCATCATTCAAAGAACCTCAAAACTTGTCATGACACTTCCTATACATTTAACTAAAAAGCATAATAACGAAGTGGTGAAACACACTTCGCCCTTTTCCTTTTGTCTTCTTCAAACAACTTTGGGCCCGATCCCGATTTCTTGACTTGCTGTCAACCTCATTATTTCTTCATGTGAAGATGCTTCAACCATTTAGCTGATCATCAGGAACATAGCAAAGTGATTCTGGTGACCTTTGCCATGTGTCCTTGGACATGTGACAGCATATGTGCAAAGTTTGAGTTTGTTGTAGCGAAGTGATGACGTGATCTTCGCAGATACAGCAAAGTTATCTTCGCCAATTGACCTGAAACATGTAAAAATATACAAGCGAAGCTGCAAACAGTCCAGCGAAGTGTCTTTGTCATCTTTGCTGGACATGTCGGCATCTCAATTGTTTGTAATGAAATCTTTGTCTCCAAAGTTTGGAGAAAAGGTGTTTGTGTGTCAAAGTTGTTCCCCAAAGGTCTACTCCAAAGGTCTGAATCCCACGAAGGCCTACTCCAAAGGTCTGAATCCCATGAAGTTTATATCAAACTTTGCCTAACAAACGCCGTCCAAACTTTGGAGTTGGCTTGTTTGAATTTTGAATTTAACGGCTAGTTTTGACTGGTTGACCGGATGCCGCCTATAAATAGCGATGCCCTTCCCCCCTAAGGCTGTCATTTTTAGAAGACGGGAAACTCTGCCAAAATTTTTCTTAAGCTCAAAAGTTTGAGATAGTTTTTGCTGACTTTTGTTGCTTTTGATTGTTCTTTCTTGAGCTCTGAAGCGAAGTGTGCTTGACAACTTCGGCAAGATGTCTTCGCGGGATTTGCAAGATCAAGTTCACTCTCAAGAGAGCTTGAAAGTTGATGATGATAGCTTGCCAGTGGATTTGGACAATGAGAATCTCGATGATGTTGATGCATCTGTTGAAGATTTGGTCAAAGATGATGAGGGTTTTTCCTTGACTTTTGGTAAAACTTTGTTTGAGAAGGTTCATCTTGATGAGATGGTTCGGTTGAAGGTTGTTGAGCGTGATCAAGTGAGGATCCCTGATCCTGAGGAGTGCAACCCGAAGCCCCATCCTGATGAATGCATAGTGTATCAGGAATTGTTTACTGCTGGTCTTCGTTTCCCTTGTTAGGATTTTGTTGAAGATGTGCTTAAAGCTTTCAACATCCAAATGCATCATTTGACACCGAATAGTGTAGTTGGACTGGCGCAATTTGTTTGGGCGTCAAATCCCAGGAGGCTAATGCCGACATTGCTGCTTTCTACGAGCTCTTTGAGATGCATACTCAGTTCAAAGAGTTTATGCTTGATGGGCGAGTGATCACCAAGTATTTTGCTTGTTCGAGTTTTAAAACTGCTCGCAACACTGTTCAGATCTCTCCGGCAACTAGGAACAAGTGGGGCACTGGAGATTGGTCAAGATATTAGTTCTACCACAAAGTACCCATGGTTGAGGAGAGGGATTCTTTGACTAAGAGGATGATGAAAAGATATCCAATGGCTGCTAAGATGGAGATTGAAAAATTTTAGTTGTCTCCATCTCTTCCTTCTTCTATGATTTCAAAAACTGCAGTTAAGGCATAAACGTGCGCGGCTTCATTGCAATGCGCAAGAGATCTTGTAGAAGAATATGCTGCTACTAGGATTTGGCCGCTAAAGAACGGATGGTTGTTTCAACGGTTATAAGTTATAAGTTTCCAGATAATAATTTTCATCGCCCATGGACTTTTTCTAGTGATGAGGATTTTCTAAAGTCTGTAGAGAGTCGGGCTGGAGATCTGCTTGGAAAATATGTGCAGAGTGAGAAAAACAATATCGATAAAATTCTTGGGGATGAATACAAGTGTTTGAATAGAGTTTTTGAAGTTGCGCATGTTGAATATGGTGATCGGCCTCCTCCTGCTTATCGACGTGAAAAGAAGCAGGGCCAGAAGAACGAAACTGCTAAGGGTGGGAAGCGCAAGGCTGGTCCTAGCAAAACTATTGCTAAAAAACTGAAGAAGACTCAGAGTCCTTCTGTTCTACTTGACAGCGAAGAACTTGACGCTATCCTTGGTCAGACTCTGGATATGGAGGGGAATATCGTTTCTAGTGTTGGCGCAGGTGGCGAAGGTGATGTTGAGGTTGTGAGAGGTGGTGGTGGAGGTGACGGTGATGATTTTCCTATTTTTCAAGATGTTGAGGGAGTGGTGAGAAAAATTTATATGACTTTCTCTTCTAGTGGTTTAACTCCACTATTACTTACTCCACTTGATGAAAACTTACAGAATTTGCAAGCTCATGGTGCTTCTGCTGGTGGTGTTGGCGAAGTTGATGCGGGAGTTAGATTGGTCTCTGAGAAAGAGGCTCAAATAGGGGATTTGCAAAAAACTGCTGGATCAACTTCACCAAAATTTAGCTCTGAGGCTCCTGCCGTGGAGCCTCATGAAGAGGGAGCTGGGAAAACCACTTCGCTTGAAGGCCCCGCAGCAGTTGGGGTTAGCGAGGTTGGTACTTCCAATGCGCCCAAGGAAGTTTGCGGTTCCAGGGTTTATACCCTTGACTTTGATGTAAGTGATGATGAAGTTTTTGACGATGAGAGCAATGATGAACGTTTGATGCGTTTGTCGAGCTCTACTATTCATGTTGAAAGTGGAAAAGCTGTTGAGTGCAAGTTGGGTGAATGTGTTTCTACTGATGAGCACTGTGGCTTTCGTGTTTCTTTTTTATTTTAAGTTGTCTTGCTTTGCTGATTTTTGATTTTTCCTGCAGAAACTATCTTTCCTTATGCACCCTCTTCTCCTTAGAAGAAAGTTGATTTGAGCAAGCTTGATATTCAAGATCCTGCCACTCCAGTTGTCCCTACTGATGGTGAAAGGGAGGTTTCTGCTGCTCTTGAGTGTGGGTTGGCATTCTGTCAGGATAGAGATTTAGGTCTTGACAGTTACAAGTTCATAGGTATTGGGGCAGACAAGCTTCGAATGATGCCTCGCACTTCTGAGGTTCAGCTGTCAAAATGTATAGATGAGGCTTTTACTGTGCCTGATGCAGAACTTGAGATTTCAAAGAAACCTTTACTTGAAGTTGCTAATGCTGGCTTGTCGATGATGTACAAGGGCTCTCTTTTGATGAGGGGTTTGCGGGCGGGCTTGGAAGAAAAGGAGAAAAATTTTGCTCTCCGCGAACATGATTATCAAGCTGAGATTGAAAATCTGAAGAAGTGACTTGCCGAAAAAGAGAAGGAAAGAATTGATGCAGTGGATGCTCACAATGTTTTGGAAGGGAAACTTATTAGTGCTCTTGCATGAATTGAAGAAAAAGAAGATGATAACAAAAGACTTAAAGAAGATAATGAAAAGTTGAAGGATAGTATGAGACGTGTTGAAAGAAAGATTGAGGAACAAGATAAAACCTTCTTTGATAACTGCAATCGAATTTGGGAACTCTATTTTAAATGTTATGATAAGATTGGAGCTAGGCCTGGAGACAAGTGTTGGGATCTTGGTGATCGTGATTGTTTTTTCAGCTGGCTTTGTCGCCAATATGAAGACTTGTCTTAGGTTATGGAGACCACTGTTGATATTGGAGTTTTCTACTCTGCGCGTGCTTTGTTTCACTTGATGAAACAAAGTCAAGATCCCTTGTTTGTACAGCTTTGTGATGACAATTACAAGTTTCCCTCCGTTGGTGACCTTGTTAATGTGACGAAGGCCACACAAACATTGTGCAACAAGTATCTTGAGCAGTACTGGAGGTCTGGTGGTCGAACTCATTGTTTCAATAAGGCTAAGGAGAAGTTGCAGAAGGTATGCAATGTATTTGTCTTGTTGTGGCTTTTCCTGTTCTTTGTGTCTAATTTTTTCTTTTTGCCTTTTAGCAAATTGAAAGGGAGGCGGAAGTGGCTCGAAAGGAATGTTAGTGGCGGCCAACTTTAGGCTCTAGCTATGTTAGTGGTGGCCAACTTTAGGCTCTAGCTATTTTTGTGAGATGAGAGGGTCTCAAGATACAATGGTTCTCAAGATACTATTTGTCCATCCTGCATAAGTTCCTCACGCTGAGCCTGTGCAGGATGTCGAAGACATTGTCCCGCTGTAGATGTCTAAGGATAATTTTGTTTTCAAGCCCTGCGCGTTTCATAACTTTCGTGCGAAGTGTGATGGTTGTCATGTCAATGATTTTCTTGCCTGTAAGTTTTTGCTCTCGTTGCTTTGAACTTGGGACTTTTTCTTTCGGGTGTTTTGTCTTACAAACCTTTTATAGGTTTGGATACACGATATTGTAGCACCAGGCCCCCCAACTATCGAGTTTTTGATTTCACATGTTTTGCACAGGTAAGGTTTGTTATGTGAAGATTTAACTCGTCGTTTGTGGTTAGATTTTTTCTTATCTTCTTTTTGTAGTCATCTGGTTCAAGCGCTTCGTCGGCATGTATTTGCGAGGACTTTTTGGTCCGTGAAGCGGACGATATTGTAAATGATGTTGTGAGTGACATACTTGATGATGTTGCAGAAATAGTTAGTTCTCAAGATGATTAGTTTTGTAAACACATTTTTGTAATTGGATGAGTTATATTGTAAACACCTTGTTTTTATTGCGAAGTTTGTAAGCTTTCCTTCGCTTGTAAGAATGGGTATAGAATGAATAACTTGAATCATGGTGCGTATATACTTTGCTTGGAAACATGAAATTGAGAAGTTTACCTTATTCGAAGTAGGCGGATGTATTTCGGTTGAAGTCTTGAAATATTTTCTTCTTGAAGAGGTCTAGAGATTTGCCTTAGCAGTTTGATGATGCTGTCCCTTCTTTTTTGTTCGAAGTGGACGCGTAGGCTTCATTTGGATACTTGAAATACTTTCACTTTATTGAAATGAAGTCGAAAAGTTTGCCTTAGCAAATTTTGAAATGTCATCCCTTCTTTTTGTGCGAGGTGGATGCGTTCACTTAGTTTAGTAGCTGAAAACATTTCACCTTAGTGAAATAAAGTCAAAAATTTGCCTTAGCAAATTTTGAAACGTCGTCCCTTCCTTTTCGAGCGAAGTGGACGCGTACGCTTCCTTAGAAGCTGAAACATTTCACCTTAGTGAAATAAAGTCAAAAAATTTGCCTTAGCAAATTTTGAAACGTCGTCCCTTCCTTTTCGAGCGTAGTGGACGTGTACGCTTCCTTAGAAGCTGAAACATTTCACCTTAGTGAAATAAAGTCAAAAAATTTGCCTTACAAAATTTTGAAACGTCGTCCCTTCCTTTTCGAGTGAAGTGGACGCGTCCGCTTCCTTAGAAGCTGAAACATTTCACCTTAGTGAAATAAAGTCAAAAAATTTGCCTTAGCAAATTTTAAAACGCCGCCCCTTCCTTTTCGAGCGAAGTGGACGCGTACGCTTCCTTAGAAGCTAAAACATTTCACCTTAGTGAAATAAATTCAAAAAAATTTCCTTAGCAAATTTTGAATTGGATAAGTTAGCAGTTTTTAGATTTGAGCTAACTTAGTTTTGCAAAATTTTATGCCGATATGGGAGTATATGTTGGGTATACTCTTTGGCATTTTGTTCTTTTGGTTGTGTAATGCAGAGACTATCTTTGGGTAAACTACTTTCTCATTTATATTTCATGAGATTTGCAAAGAGACTGCCTCATTAAAGAAACCACTCACCCAACGAAGGGCTTCCCCTGAGTGGAAAAAGATTGCAGTTCGATTACACTTTTGAATTCTAAAGTTGCTTGGAATGAAACTTCTGCTTTGCAGAGAATAAAACTACTCTTCTAGTTTGGCTATGGGTAATATTTGTGAAGTGCTTCTATGTTCCAGGTGCGACTGAGTTCTTCACCTTTGAGATTTGCTAGGTGATACGCACCTTCTTTGTTTGTTCTTGTGATGATGAAAGGCCCTTCCCATTTTTGTTGGAATTTTCCAACTGTATCTTCGTCTCTTTTTCTTTTGAGGACGAAATCTCCTGGTGCTAGCTCTCTTGACTTGACTTTTTTGTTGTACCACTTCTTTGTTTCAAGTTCGTACTTCTTGATGTTTTCAAGTGCTTTGTTTCTTTCTTCTTCAAGCAAATCTTTGCTTATTGCTTGGTCTTCTTCTGTGATCATTTGAACATTTGTTCTTGGACCTTCGTATTTTATTTCTTCAGGAGTCATTGCTTCATCTCCATAAAGTAACTCGAATGGGGAAAAATTTGTTGGCCTTGGTTTTGAAGTGTTGTGAGACCAGATTACTCTTGGTAGTTTGTCTACCCATTTTCCTTTTTTTAGGTCTATTAAGCACTTTGAAATTCCAGTGCAGATTATTCTATTTTCCCTTTCGACTGCTCCATTAGACTGTGGGTGTTTAACTGATGCGAAGCAAAGTTTGATTCCCATTGACTGGCAATATTCCCTGAAGTCTTTGCTATCGAATTGTGTTCCATTATCTACTGTTATGTGTCTTGGGACTCCAAATCTACATATGATGTTTTGCCATAGGAATTTTTTCATTGTGTAAGAAGGCATGTTGGTGATTGGCTTCGCCTCAATCCACTTGGTAAAGTATTCAACTGCAACTATTGCATATTGGTAGTTGCCTTGAGCCGAAGGTAACTTTCCAACTATGTCAATTCCCCATCTTGCTAGTGGCCAAGTTGGTTCAATTTGTTGAAGGTTTGTTCCTGGTGCATTGACTTTGCTTCTTGCCATCTAACAATTGTGACAAGTCCAAATGATTTCTTTGCTGTCACTTTGGGCAGTTGGCCAAAAAAACCCTTGTCTGAAAGCTTTTCCAACTATTGATCTAGCCCCAGCATGACATCCGCAGATTCCCTTATGTATTTATTTCAACAAGTTTTTCTCATCTTCTCTTGAGATGCACTTTAGTAGTGGTTGGCAAACTCCTTCCTTGTACAGTTCTTGGTTGATGATTTTGTAACTTCTGTTCTTTTGCTTCATTCTTATTTCATCAACTTTATTTTTTGGCTCATAAAATCCTTGGAGGAATGCCATAATTGGAGCTCTTCGGTCTTTGCTTTCTATGATGTGTACTTCTTTTGGCTGTCTTTGTTGAGGCTTCGGTGATAGTTTGGAAGAATACCTCTGGTGGTAACTCTAACTTTTGGGTGGCGGCTTTTGCAATTTCGTCTGCATCTGTGTTATCATTTCTTGAAATACTCTTCACTGTGAATCAGCGAAGTGTTTTCTTGATCCCTCAATAGTTGGAGATACTTTGCTAGCTCTGGATCTCTTGCTTTGTAATTTTTCTCTACGTGCCCAGCCACAACTTGGGAATCTGTCTTGATTATTAGCTTTTGAATTCCCATTGCTCTTGCTTTGCGAAGTCCCAATAATATTGCCTCATATTCTGCAATGTTATTGGTGCATTGAGAGTTTAGTCTTGCTACATATTTGAGCTTTACTCCGAAAGGCGAAGTTATGATTGCTGCTGCTCCGGCACCAGCAAAGCCCCAAGCACCGTCACAATAGACTATCCATTCTGGCTGTTCCATTCTCTCTTGATTGTACTTTGATGGTGTCCAATCTACTATGAAGTCAGCCAATACTTGAGATTTGATTGCAGTTCTTTTTTCAAATTTGATGAAGTATTGGGACAATTCTGCAGCCATTTTCCCAATCTTCCTGAGGACTTGCAGCCTTGTAGTACTTCTTTGAGGGGTTGATTTGTTGGCACTCTTATTTTGTGTGCTTGAAAATAGTGTTTCAACTTTCTAGATGCCATAAGCACTGCGTATGCAATTTTCTCAATTTCTGAATAGAATATTTTTGATCCAGACAAGGCTTCGTATGCGAAGTATAATGGAACTTGTCTTGTTGAGTGCTCATTTTCTTCTTCTTGTATCAATACTGCACTGACTATACTTTCGTTTGCTGATACATATAGTAGTAAATCTGTCATTGGGTCACGTGTTGCTAAAGTTGTAGGATTGGATAGATGTTTTTTATTTCTTCAAAACCTTCTTGCAGTGGTTGACCCCAGTTGATTTTTTCCTTTTTCCCTTTTAGTGCTTGAAATATTGGGAGGCTTCGCTCAGCTGATTTGGATATGAATTTGTTCAGTGAAGCTAATCTTCCTGTCAGCTTTTGTGTGTCTTTGATGTTTCTTGGTACTTGCATATTTAGTATTGCCTTCACCTTCTCTGGTTTCGGGTCGATCCCTTTCGCGGATACGATGCATCCTAAAATTTTGCCTGTTTGAACTTCGAATGTGCATTTTTCTGGGTTCAACTTTAGATTTTCTTTTTTGAGGTTTGAGAAGGTTTCTTGTAGGTCTTCGATATGGTCTTCTCTATTTTTGCTTTTGACTACTAAGTCATCCACATACGCAAGTAGATTTCTTGGCATTTGGTCTTTGAGGACTGTGGATGTCATTCTGATGAAAGTTGTTCCTGCATTGCGGAGCCCCTCGGCCATTCTTTGGAAACAGTAAGTTTCGAATGGTGTAATGAAACTTGTGTACTCTTCATCCTCTTTTTTCATCCAAATCTGATGGTAGCCTGAGTAGCAGTCAAGGAAGTTGAGCATTTCACTTCCTACTGCCAGATCTACCAAAGTATCTATTCTTGGAAGTGGAAAATTGTCTTTTGGGCATGCTTTGTTGAGATCTGTGAAGTCTATGCACATTCTCCACTTTTTGTTTTTCTTCTGCACCATTACTATGTTTGCGAGCCAAGTTGTGAATTGAACTTCTCTTATGACTTTTGCATCTAACAGTCTTTAGACTTCGGCTTTTGCAGCTTGTGTTCTGTCTTCTAACAACTTTCTGAGTTTTTGCTTTTTCGGTCAGAAGTTTGGGTCGATGTTTAATTTGTGTTCTATGACCTCCCTGCTTACTCCTCCTAGGTCTTGTGCGGACCAGGCGAAGATGTCCTTGTTACTTTGTAGGACTTGGATTATCTTTTTTTCTTCTTCTTTTAATAGATTTGTGCCGATGATAACTTGTCTTTCTGGAACCATTGGATCGATTGGTATTGTCTTTGTGTCTTCGCAAGGCTTTGCTTTTTCTTGTGCCTTCGCGTTTTCAGTTTCAAGCTCATCATCTTCTTCTTCTTGAATCACGTGGATGTTTTTGAGAGCTAGGCTTGCGTCTCTTTCTATGTTTTTTGCCTCTGTTTGATCGCCGAAGACAGTTATGATGCCATTGATAGCTGGCATCTTCATGCATAAGTATGGGTAGCTACTATAGCTTCGAAGGCATTTAAACTTCCCCTTCCAAAGATTGCATTGTACTGGCTGTGCATTTCGACAATGTCAAATGCTATTTGCTCTATTCTCGCATTATTTACTATTCCAAATGAGACTGGCAAGAAAATTCTGCCGATAGAATTTATTTTCTTTCCGCCGAAGTCAACTAATGGGTGCTCGGCTCTTCCCAAAGTTTTCCTATCAATTTGCATTGCATCTAGGGTTCTTGTGAATATTATGTCTGCTGAGCTGCCACCATCCATCAGAATTTTTGTCACTGCCCAGCCTTCGATGTTTGCTTCTATGACCATCGCGTCCATATGCGGGTAATCTTTGAGTTTGAGGTCTTGTTCAGAGAATGTGATTGACATGTGAGACCATCTTGTTTTCTTGAATGGACCTTCGATTGCTATGGAGTTCACTCTTCTGAAATAATTTCTTCTTTCGTTTCTTGTATCTAGCTCCATGCTGTTTCCTCCGAAGATTGTCATGATTCTGCCTTTGTTTGGGATGATTGCATTCCCGTTGCTTGTTGACGCTTCGGATATTGGATGAGGGAAATTGTTGTGTTGAGTTTGGTTGTTGCTATTTGTAACTAAACTTTCGGGGTGAAAACTTTGCTGCTAACTCGAGCCCCATTGATTTTGCGGGCACATTGCTATCGCCTGGCAATTGTAGATTGGTGGAGGTGTTGGCAACATGTGTTGAGGGTAAGTTATTGGCAAGTAACTTGTTCTTTGGGGAGCTAGATGATTGATAACTTTTAGCTGTGAAGTTGCTCTATTTTCTTCTTGTGCTTCTTCAATGCTTTTCTTTACTTTTGGGCACATCTTCGATGTGTGGCCAGCCCCTTTGCCATGTATGATGCAGTACATTTCTTCGGGCCTCAAATTTTTCCTTTCAAAGTTTCTGCTTTGATTGTTATAGTTTGGCCTTTGTTGGAAATTTTCCTTGTAATTTCTGTTGCTTTGGAAATTTCTTTGATTGCTTGAGCTTGGACCTTGGCAGTTGACTTCGCTTGAGTTGTTGATATGGTTTATTCTCTAAAATGGTCTTCGCTCTGTGTTTGTCATTCTTGAGTGTTGGAAGTTGTTGTTTGCTCTTGACTTGTTTCTTTCCACGTTTTCTTCTTCTGTTCTTTTTCTGTAGTCTTCGTCGGATTCACAGTACTTTCTCATTTCTTCATATAGTTTTTCAACTGTGGTTGGTCTTTCCCTCTTGAAGTGTGAAGAAAGTTGGCCTGCTCGTAGTCCTTTGATTGCTGCTATGATGACAACTTCGTCTGGTATATTTGGGATTTGAGCTTTTGTTTGTACAAATCTTTTGTAGTACTGGCTCAACGGTTCTTTTGGTTGCTGCTTGATGTTAAAGAGATTGTCGCTTGTGAGCTCAACTCTTTGTAGGCCTTGGAAATCTAGGAGCAAGGTTGTGCGAAGTTGATCCCAGGATTTTATTGACCTTGGTTTTAGCGAAGAGTACCAGTGCTGCGCTGGTCCTCTTACGGCCATGATGAGCGACTTCGCTATAGTGTTCGCATCTCCTCCGCTTGATGCCACTGCTGCTTCAAAGCTCATAAGAAATTATCTTGGATTAGACATGCCATTGTAGGTTGGGATGATATTGAATTTGAAACCTGCTGGCCACTTCGCTAGCTGAATGTCAATTGACAAGGGCGACTCTGTATCAACTGTTGCTATTTGACTTTGGTTTTCTTTCCTGT
The DNA here is from genome assembly GCA_023333625.1 of Bothriochloa decipiens. Taxonomy (NCBI): domain Eukaryota; kingdom Viridiplantae; phylum Streptophyta; class Magnoliopsida; order Poales; family Poaceae; genus Bothriochloa; species Bothriochloa decipiens. The sequence continues at coordinate 51,650,875 of CM041633.1, read as the reverse complement.
TGAAGTTTTTGCTTGCTGAATTTGGATCTTGAATTATGACTTCGCTCTCATTTTCTATTGCGTCATTGATCTTTCTTAGTTCAGCTTCTGCTTCTGTGATTTTTTGCCTCAAAGACTTTTCCCTTGTTCTCATTCTAGCTTCCTCCAGCTGTTTTTTCTTGACGATGAGTTGTTCTTCAAGTTCTTTGAGTCTTGTTTCTTCATTCTGAGCTTCTTCATCTTCTTGTGGGTGTCTGTTTTCTGTTTCTGTCTCTTCTTCCAAGAGTGGGTCTCTTTCTTGGTTTGGATTGTCCCCAGCCGAAGTTGCTTTTCTGCTGGGTCTTGCCATTTTGTGTCCGCGTGGTGGTCGTGGGTGTCTTCGATCACACAAACAGACGGCGCCAGGTGTTGGGTAATGGAAATTACACTCAAATGAATGAGGTGAAAATAATATGCGGGTTGCAATTATCTTTTTTCTTTTTTTCCCTTTTTTCTTTGAAACATACATTCCAGGGGGGTATTTATAGGCCCCCCTGGCTTCGTCATTTGAAGAACCTCAAAACTTGTCATGACACTTCCTATACATTTAGCTAAAAAGCATAATGATGAAGTGGTGAAACACACTTCGCCCTTTTCCTTTTGTCTTCTTCAAACAACTTTGGGCCCGATCCCGATTTCTTGACTTGCTGTCAACCTCATTATTTCTTCATGCGAAAATGCTTCAACCATTTAACTGATCATCAGGAACATAGCGAAGTGATTCTGGTGACCTTCGCCATGTGTCCTTGGACATGTGACAGCACATGTGCAAAGTTCGAGTTTGTTGTAGCGAAGTGATGACATGATCTTCGCAGATACAGCGAAGTTATCTTCGCCAATTGACCTGAAACATGTAAAAATATACAAGCGAATCTCCAAATACTTCAGCAAAGTGTCCTTGTCATCTTCGCTGGACATGTCGGCATCTCAATTGTTTGTAATGAAATCTTTGTCTCCAAAGTTTGGAGAAAAGGTGTTTGTGTGTCAAAGTTGTTCCCCAACAAGCGGTGTCCGATAGGAAGAGCGGGAATTGTCGGATGATGGCATGGTCGCTGCGTGCTCCACCCAACTGGCATGACAATCTGAAGTCGGCTAGCCATAGCTCGGGCTTGGTCTCGTTGTTGTACTTGACGAGGCTCGTGAGGGACGGAAAGGATTCGGCAGCGGTGTCCTCCGAATCGTCCGGCTGAAGACTCGAGGGCCCGGCGGCTCGAGGTACCGATGTTAGTCCTTTTCGCTGTCGTAACACCCACCCCTGTGTGCACTGTAGCCCATGCCTCGGTGTCACCGCTCTTGCGTCTGCGGTTCTCGTTGACGTTGGGGCATGCGGCTCGAGGCTCACGGTCGTCGTGGATGCGTTCATGGATGGGGATCGCCCTCTTTGGTCGGGGAGAGTCTACTTGATGGACCAAGCCCTACCTCTTGTGCCGGGAGGGTTCGGGAGGTTGCCCCGAAGCCGTCCTTCGATGTATTGAGGCCGAGCTTTCGGCCTGCTGTGCGGAGGCTACATCGAGGAGGCCCTAAACTTCCTGCTGGATGCGCCGGGCTTCGGGGTTCGAGGAGGCCGGCATGTTGCGGAGAAGCATGGTCATAGCGACGATGTTTTGGCTAGCACGGTTGAAGATGGGGTGTTCGATCGCGGCCCCCCGACAATTTGTCTGTGGACTTCTCTGGCTCTGGCTCGAGCCCTTCCGCCGGGCGGATGTCCGCGCTCCTGCTCGAGGGTCCGCTCAAGCTGGCATAGATGCTCTTGATCCTCGTCGAGCTTGGCTCGTATATCTCAGACTGGCGCGAGCTGGGCGTCATGGGCATCCTAGGGCACCCGCGTGTCGTTTGGTACGGTAGGTGGCTGCTCTTCCCGATCCACCACGACGAGTGCGCCTCGTGCTACGGCCGCAGTTGTGGCCGTAGCTGCGGTGTCGGCGGTGTCATCGCTCGATACAACGGCTTCGCCGATGTGGAAGCACTCGCACGTGGGGTCGTAGTTGTCAGAGTCAGAGTCGGGATCGCCGGAGTAGTAGGTGGGGAACTTCCCCCGACGCTTCTCCTCCAGCTGTCATCGCATCATGCCAAGGGTGTAGCGCCTCGGGCCAGGAGTCTCTGAGAAGTCTGGGCACCCAGAGGCCAGCGTAGGAGCCAGTGAGTCCTTGACAGTGCGAAGCAGGTGTCCCGGAAGGTCCTCATACGCACTCATGTTAGTGCTCACCGAGGAGGAGTACAACTTGGCAGTCTTGTTTAGACCAAACGGGAATAGGCGACGGTCCTTGAACAGCCCATGTGGGAGCAGATTGGGTGGCGTTGGAGCCGCGGCCGCAGAAGAGACCACACTTGGTCCCTTCGGCGAGCGCATAGCGGGGGCGAAGTTGGGGTCACCGCCAAGACTTCCCGGCTCCTCCGATCCCAGGCGTAGGTCTGCCAGGTTCCCAACCAGGGACCCTGCGTCCTCCGCTGGGGACGAGGAAGCTGGGTGGATGTCTATCCAGAGCGGCGATGGTGGCTACGCCGGCCACGCCTCCTCTTGGGCGGGAAGCGTGGTGATGAGACCGGTGAGGGGCCCGTTGCGGGGACCCGGGAGTGCTTCCGCTCGGATCTCCGATTGAGAGTAGGACCATGTCATGGCTGTGGCCTAGCGACATGAACTCCAAACTCCCGAACCAGATCACCGTGGCGAATGGAAGCGATGGTGTGGAGTCTGCCATCCGAAAAATGGCGGGAAGCGGTGGTGACACGTAGATTCCCCTACCTGGCGCGCCAACTGTCGGTGTCGGGACCCAGGGGTGCCCTAAGCCGATGAGTAAACGTGTACTGCGTGCTCCCTAATCCGGATGGTGATGCAAGATGAACACACAATTTTTAACCTGGTTCGGACAAGAGAAGGCCCTACGTCCAGCGGGGGGAGAAGATTTGTACTATCTTGCACCAAAGTGCTTGTAGAGGGGGAATACAAGCGAGCGAATGAGAACGGGAGTGTAGAAAGTGAGGTTGAGCTTGGACTTGAGCGTTTTGGGCTCTGGAAGCTCTCTCCTTCTACAACGTACCCGGCATCTCCTTTTATAGACCAAGGAGAGGCACGGGTGTACAGGAGTCCTAAGCTGTCGTAAGTGATGACGTCGAGGGGGCGATGCCGATCATGTCGTTGCCACTGTAGAGGCGTGCGTCCGGCATGGCTTGCCCTATAGCGATGTGCTCGGGGTCGCTGGCTGTTCTCCAGGAGTGTCAAGATGACACCGTAGGTGGCCGGTGAAGGACTCCTGCCCATGCGCGGTTGTACGGATCCCCATGGACGTCGCGTCGGGAGTTGTTGGAGCGCTGACCAAAGGCACCGGAGTCTGACTCTAGGGGTGGCCGATGATATTTGAGGCCCGGTCGAGGGGTAGCCTTAGGGGTCGAGGTTGGGTGGATAAGATCGAGTCCCAGAGCATCCGAGGCTGGCGGCTGTCGCGTAGTGCGTCGAGGGGGCGTCGGAGGTGGAACAGTGCTCGATAAGGTACAGCAGTAGCGGGCAAATCACCGCACGTCTAGGGATGGGCGATAAAAGTTGGATTCGACCGCTGTACCCGATCACTGCAACACTGCTGCAGCCATGCGGTTAGGCAGGAGTTGGTGGGAGCATTAAATGCGCTGACTCCCATACAGAAAGTAGGTGATCGAGGGGGTAGTAGTAATCGACGGGGTGTCGTCCGCTCGGACGGAGTTCCGTCACTCGACGGGGGGTCGCCCGCTCGGGCGGACTTCCATCGAGTGAGAGGCTATCTTGGTTCGAACGATGCTACTCATGGGCCGGCCCAGCGTAGCTCGATGTACACTGGTGGATCCGTATCACTGATTGTGGGCTTCTTTGGCGGTTTTGGGGTTTTTGCTGTTGGGGGATTAATCCTCCTGGATGTTGAGGGTTTCGGATACCCCCTTATCCAGGTACCCGACAAGGAGTTCATCTCGCTACCTCCGCATGCGCATTTTTACACGCCGTAAAAAGAACTCCTTGACTTTCCCACAACAAAACACAACGCTAAGGTTCACCCTAATGTCACGTGAGCAGCGGTGCCGCCATATATAGTTGGAGTAAGTGTTAGATTTTCTCCTTCTTGAAAGTCTATTCCCATCATACCCTCCGCTGGAGTTTTTTCGTTGCCGAAAATAGTTATCGGAGCTATATATTGTAAATGCATGGAAGGACTTCTACTCTCGTGAGCATCCGTTGTTGTTTTGATTCCGACTTTCATTGTTTACCGACCGCTTGATGGATGAGTTGGTCATTGTGTGCAGTTCGTGTAGTAACAAAACAGAATAGATGAAAGCTCGGAGGAAGACGAGCGCAACTTGAGCATGTGGGCTTGTATATATATTTTTTTGAGGGAAAATGTGGGCTTGTATATAAATGAGTTCACTTGGTGTAACCTACAAGTATTCGTGGCCCAAGAAGAAGTGCACAGGTCGATGGATCAATTGGGCCGACCCACTAAGAGGTCTTGTACTTTCTTCAATTTTGCGTTTCTGAAAGCATGAATGAATCCACAGCTTTCAAGCTGCCAATAAATATTCCATCTTGATGTAAACTGAAACCATTTTACTAGTCCGTATTTTAATAATCCATCCAATTTCATACGTGCTAATAGATTTTTCGCTTTGCACCACCCTATCCTATCACCTACCTTTATGGCTTGCCGGCTTTAAATTAAAGGAATATTTATTCTTGTTTCCACGAGAGTTTTACACATAACCAATTCTTATTATAAAACCACCCTCTTATTAATTTTAAGCTTTAAAAAATGAAGCTAAACAAAGGAAAAATTGATTAAACTAAGCTTTGGTGGTCATAGCTATAGCTTCCTTGTTACCGCCAGTCAGTTACCTTTTGAATTCCTTGCGTTATTGCTGTATGCTGTTATTACAGTTAATTATTACGGATGGACGATGCAAGAGAAAGATACAAATTTAGAAATTCATGTGAAGATACTGTTGACACCGAAATCAATCCGGATCAACACACCAGCGAGACTTCGATGTCCAAGTAGGTTGCACACAACCTGCAAATGCAGCAAGAGACGCACTATAACCGGCCAATCCGGATCAACATAGAGCTTGTTCTCGGCCGAAAAGGCTCCTAAACCACTTCTAGAAGGATCCATTGGAGAGGAGCACCTGGAGAATGTCTTAAGACCACTAAGATCACTTAAGATGCTAATAAATCTTATGGAGAGACTTTCTCAACAACAAGAGAGGTTGGAAGAGAGGTAAAGGGGCAAAAAGAGTTGATAGATTGTTTTTTTTATCAATTGGTGGACCGGGTTCAAAGAGCCATGATTCTCGTATTTATAGAGAGGGATGGTCTCGTCTCTGTAGAAAACATCTTCAAGCATTAACCCTTCTGTTATCTTTCTAGCTCCTTTGCAACCTGATCAACTCTACAAAAACTCTGATGTATTTCCGTGGCTGATGCATTGGAACTGGGGTATAACTCTTGTTCGAAAAAAACTGTAACTTTGATTTCACGGATCAAGCATGTTGGGAAAAATGGTGTGTATTAAGTGCAGATTGACTCTCTAGAAGGACTAGGATTTTTTTCTATTACTCCCTTCATTCCAAAAATTATAATTTATTTAACTTTCTTACACAAGTTTGTCTACTTGTTTTATTCAAAATATGCAAGCATAGTGAAATTTAAGTCAATCTTGAACAACTTATTTTAATAAAGCATGCCACAACAAAAGTAGTGATATTTTTAAAAAATAATATGCAAGCATAGTCAAATTTATTTCAATCTTAAACAACTTATTTTAATAAACCATACCACAACAAAAGTAGTGATATTTTTCATAATTGTTTGAATAGACGAGTGGCCAAACTTGGATTGAAAAAGTCAAACAAACTATAATAAGAAACAAAGTTAGTACTATTTTAGAAAATAATCAAAGGGGGTAGATTTCAAAATTTTTAAAAGGATCATATGTTATAATTTGGATCTTTTTTACAATGCTTGGAGAGCCGTTGGAAAATATTTAGAAAATATTTAATGTGTCTATGATTAATGGGCTCAATATGAGGAAAGGTGTAGGGAGACATTTAGGCGGAGGCGTTAGGAGGCATTGACATGTGTCTATGGTAGACGTGCCATATTGGCCAAATAAAGACCTGTAATTGCTTTTTTTAGTTTTTTTAAAACAAGATTAAAACGGTATATTCATATTCGTAACGATGCTATTTTGGTATGGATTAAGTATATATTATAGTTAGGAGTTCACATAGTTAGACATTGACATGTGTCTATTTTGAGTTCATTGACTATAGGGTTTCAAGCGGCATCCGTCGCCACAGTCCACATCTCCGTCTCCGTCGCCGCCGTCCACACGCGGCGCCGACAGTGGTGTTGTCCATCTCATTCATGTCTCTCTCCACGATCCGCCGCCGTCCACACGCGGCGCCGGCAGTGGTGTTATCCATCTCGTTCATGTCCCTCTCCACGATCCTTCTACGCTCCTCGACGGTGACCCCTGGGAACCACTCGGCCATGGCGCCCAAGACGAGCGGCGTCGGGATGTTGATGGACGAGATAACGTTGACATGCACTCCCGACTGCGTGAGCTCCCCGGCGACGGCGCACACGAGGCCCAACACGGCGGCCCAAACCATGGGCTCCCAGTGAAGTAACTCTAACCGTTTCAGGTCAACAAAAAATATCTTCTGATCCACTTTTTCAACCCAAACACTTGTAGTAGATTCACCACTTGTTCAGGTGCAAATACAGCGTACTCTGCCTGGCATGAAGCTAAGACACCTATAGCTAGACACTCAGAGCGCACGCAATTGATGTTGCCATTGCCTCCCACTGCCAGGCATGAATGCCTGATCAGCAATTGTGCTGAGGAACCGGCAAAAAGGAGCAGCAGCTGAGATGCCAATGCCATCCATGAATGGAACGATGCGGTGCTGGGCTTGCCAGCCGTAAAAGGTTTCCTCCTGAATTGACCCAGCCCAGTTAAAAAGCATCCCTGTTGCTGCTGGTGGCGGCGGACTGGAGCCCAGGACCACATATGTAAACTGTTTTGGGCTTCTGGCTACGATATGCGTCGTGCCACGTCAGTTAAAGGGTGCTGATATGAGATCAGAGAAAGACGAGGACAATGTCCAGCTAGCCAGAGCAGTGGGCTTTGTAGGGTACAGTTATTCCTGGCCCAGGAAGAAGAACGTGCACGGTAGCACGTACGGGTCCAAGGATCAATTGGGCTGGCCCACTAACAGATCTCGTACTTTCTTCCATTTCTCCTTCTGAAACCATCATTTTTTGCTTCTGAAACCATGAATGAAAATACCTTACAAGCTCCCAATATAAATTGTCCATCTTATTGTCAATTGAAACTAGTTTAATTATCACTACTAGTCCGCATTTTTGTATACGTGCTAACAGACTTTTCTCTTAGGACCATCCTAGACCTACTCTTACGTTTACTCAACTTTGGTGGACATCGCCCACCCTTCCATGAACTTACCTTCCCAATTCTTAGGGTTCTTGATTTCTACTATTATATTACTATTAATTAATTATTATGGGATCGGTGACGAAAATGGAAGATGCAAACTTTAAAATTCACGCGAAGATACCCCATACGATGGAGGGCATGCAGCAGCGTGTGCAATTTGTCGTAGCTAGCTGCACAGGGCTGGCCCGGTCTCAATTCCTTTTATGGTCATCAAGTGGACCTAGGCTTCGCAGGAGTAAAACGTAATAGGGTTTCACTCTGTTGGCCGGCCGAAGCAGAAGGCATATTCAGCCTGCTGCGTGTCAGGGATCGCTGCCATTTTTTTTTTCGTCGCTCAAGACGGAAGCAAGGCTGTTGTCAAAAAAAAAAAAAAAAAAAAAAAAAAATCCGGGAAGGAAGGCACGGCCAATCAAGGTCGTTTATTTATTTATTTAAGGCGTCCATCACCATCAGAGACTACAGTATATCACATCGACTCAATAATTGGTGTATTTATAGCGCCTACCTGCTATGTATTAGTAAGGACTGACAATTTTAATGATTTATATAAATTAGCAAAAACAATAAAGAAGCATATTGCTAGACTTGCTATCTGCAGGACAGCAAATGGTCTTATCCTTGTCCAACCACCCGAATGCGACAACTACAAGGAAAAGAGATATTAACGGCGGGATACGTGGTCGTTAAAAGTATAGATGTGATCGTTAAAAATTATTAACGACCACAAAAGTGTGGTCGTCCATGATCGTTAAAAGCTCCTTCATTAATACAATCAACGACCACATGATATTTCTGGTCGTTAAGTTTTCAACGACCGAACAATATGTGATCGTTGATGCCAGAGTAATAACGACCACATTTCCAGCAACAACAACCACATTTTTCATTGTTAATTTTTTTACACCATCTTTCCTGAGGCACTAACGACCATGTTTTAGCAATAGCGACCACATTTTTGGTAGTCTAGTATGTTTTGCCACAATTACATTGATAATCTTTTTCTCAGTAGCTACTTATTTATATCAGCAACCACCACACACCATATACAATGACACATTTTTAATAGTAGGGAACATACAACAAACAAACTTGCAACAGCAAGCAATTTTTATTTGTCAAATTTGTCAATAATAAAGATATATCGTTACAAAAAAAATAGAAGAAAAACCAGGTAACCATACTACCCGTACTACCATTCCTAAAATACTAATCTTCAACTGGAGGTGCTCTGCAACATTGCCCTTCGACAGCTTGGTCTTGTCAACAAGCAGAAGCCTGTAATTACTTCAATGTTAGCATTATAAATGACCCAAACATGAGAACGCAGAGGTTCAGAAAAGGAATTTGGTAAGGAAATCTGAAACATGATGCATTATCTGAACACAGGTTAGAAGTAACAATTATCTAGATGATACAACATAGGTTCAGGCAAGGAATTTGGTAAGGAAATCTGAAACATGATGCATTATCTGAATACAGATTAGAAGAAAAACAGTTGCATGTGCCTGCTAGTTTAATATCTAGAATAATCTGAAACAGATCCATGAAGGAAAGTGTAAAATTACATTATCAGTTAAAAGATGAAAGAAAGGAAACGGCAAGCCTGCAATCCCTCATGCGAACAATACGACTGTCATGCTGCTGCGCATGGACGGGGGCATGAAGATGCAGGCATGGGATCGAGATCGATCCCAGGCCCAGTAGTGCGCACTGATGCGCGGGGTAGAAGGGCAAGGACATCATGGACCTAGGGGCCGGGGCCATACATAGTGAGGATTGAAGATCAAGTGCATTGACGAGATGCAGATGAGAACTGAAAAAAAATTATGATGGCTTACAGATGGGATCGTGAGGATCTGGTCAAATAGGCGCCCACAGCCAGTCATTCACCTTTTGGACGGCCGCCGCCGGCCTCGTTGCCGCTATTGCAGATCGAAAATCTCATCGGCAGTGCACAGAGGGCGACCTCCGAGGGACCCCAGTCCCGCCACCATCGCAGGAAAGACACGCATCGACGCCGCCGCCGTGCCGATGGCACCAGGGTGCTCCCTGCTATGGCAGGAGGGAGATGCAATCGGGGGAGGAGTCCAGCAGATGCGGCAGTTGTTAGGGCGATGGAGGGGCGCGTCGTGAAACATGAGTGCGGGAGGTGGGTGGCGAGCGGTCCTGTGGCAGGGTGTGGACGAGGGACCAAACCAAGGCATAGCGACCACGGAGGGACCTGGATGACGACCGTAAATATTTTGGTCGTCGGAAACTTTGGGCAAACCGTGGAATGGGTGGCACACAGAACCGACGACCACATATTGTCTGTGGTCGCTAAGTTATGGTCGTAGATGTGAGGATTTCTTGTATTGAATCCAGTTCTCAGGTTTGTCAATACGTATAGTCGCAAAAAGAAAGGTTTGTCAGTATGTATGTGTCAATGTTTATCTACTGCCCTTGCAAAAAGAAAGGTTTGTCAGTATGTATGTGTCAATGACTTTTTATTTATTATAGAAAAAAATATAAATGATCGTATACTTAAATTACAATGTAAAGTTTTTAATGCAGGTGAAGCCCCCTTAGTATAATTTTTCCAGCTATGTAAAAGTAGGCGTTAGAAGTATCATGAAAGTTTTCAATGCGAGGTGAAGAAAACTAGATCACTCAAAACATGTTCTTTGTGGCTGGTGAAGACCACTAGCTAAATATTATGGTCACTAAACAAAGCCATGAATTCATATCAGACGTAGAATGTCATCCTCCTCTATTAAATTTTAAGAATCTTTTTATTTATTATATACTTTTGGCGAACAAATTGTTTTCAAATAAACAATATTTTAACAAAAAAATGTAGAGGAATGTGTTAGCCAAATAGGTTAGTGATACATGTCATCTGGAGAGGTGGCATGCAATTCTAGCATGTGTAGAGGACCTAGTAATATTCTAGGCTTTAGCCGGCTGAGCTTAATATAAGCAAGCAAGTCAAAAAAAACACTTGCAACATGAGTGTGAAACATATACAACATTGATGGGACATTGGGGAATACAGGAAAAATATTGGGAATGTCTAGAAAAACAAATGAGACATTGAGAACGTATTGCAATATACGTGTACAGCCATATACATGTGCAACTTTTCAATCTCCTGCAACATCGTATTGCAATATACGTGTACAGCCATATACATGCAACTTTTCAATCTCCTGCAACATCATATGAAAAAACATCATATTATAATGTAATATATATGCTTTCATTGCAACATCTCCTTGCTGCTTGGGAGAATGGAGGCTTGTCAGAATACAATCACCGGAACCATTGGTTTGTTGACACTCGTAAGCGGCGGACCATTGTGTCGAAGACAGGAACTATACTTAGCATAGTCAGACAATATGCCTAGATTAGACAGTCAGCTTGTGCCCGCGTCATAACCATGTAGCTCGTGCATGATCGAGGCAGCATGGCACCCTGCGCGGTTAGCCGTAGCTCCACTCTGTGTAAACTGTATATATGTTGATTAATGTACACGAATGGAACTCGTTGGCTCCCATTCTCATCTTCTACATGGTATCAGCTCTCGATCCAGCGCCGAGGCTGAGTATTGGGCCGTAGCAAATGCTACAGCAGAGTGCATCTGGTTCCGGCAGCTCCTAGGTGAGCTTGGCTGTGCACACACAAGGCTACTGTCATCTTCTACGACAACATCTCCGCGGTCTACATGTCTTCTGACCCGGTACATCACAAATGTACCAAACACATCGAGCTTGACATACATTTTGTTTGGGAACGCGTGCAAATTGGAGAAATCCGTGTTCTTCATGTACCCACCGGCGAACAGTATGCTGATGTGTTCACCAAAGGCCTTCCCACCACCACGTTCGAGGCATTCCGTTCCAGTCTCTGCGTGTTTCCAACTCACACTCAACTGCGGGGAGGGGGGGGCCATGGAAGACAGGAACTGCACTTAGCATAGTCAGACAATATGTCTAGATTAGACAATCAGCTTGCGCCCGCCTCATGAGCACGTAGCTCGTGCATGATCGAGGCAGCACGACGCCCTGCGCGGTCAACCGTAGCTCCACTCTGTGTAAACTGTATATATGTTGATCAATGTATACGAAAGGAACTCGTTGGCTCCCGTTCTCATCTTCTACACATTGGTGCTGGCTGCACGACGTGGAAGGGAGGCATAGGCAACGCGACGTGCCATGGACGCAGCGGCCGCATGAGTAGAAGAGGGCTGCTGCACGCCGCGCTTGGCAGGGCCGTTAGGTGCCGAGCGGCAGGTGAGCGGATAGGAGCAAGTGAACGGATACGACGAATGAGTACATGGACGACCGATATTTGTTTTCTGCTTGCGTCGTTAAAAAAATCCTTCTATCGAGAAACAGCAATAATACCGTAACAATAATGCCAATAGTTACATGTTTCATATTGCTTATATATTCTGGGCTGACCACGTCGCCACTCTCACTACGAATCATTAATATTGCCGGCAGAGATTTAAGATATTCCTTTTCGGCAGGTAGCCTCCCACCCACACGAGAACTTGCCATAAGTACCTGGTCGCCCTGTTCCAATTCCAACACACGAGAACTTGCTTGACACATTACACACATTCTAGTGCCTTGCTTGCTCCATGGTGATGGAGCGCTTCCTCGCTTCTCTCCCCCTCGCCATCGTCCTCCTGGCGGTACTAATAACCAGCAATGCAGCAGCAGCAGCTACGTCGGAAGCCGAGGAGTTCTGGGCCACTGCTCTGCCGGACTGTCCAATCCCGGATGCACTCCTTTGGTACATCCAGCCCGGTCAGTCATGCTCCTCGTGACCTCATCTATATTAGGCCTTATTTTAATATTCATGTACCCACTTCAATCCATACGTGTTGAATTTAGTTAGGGTGAAATTTAGTTTAAGCTAGTATCACTCTAATCTAATCCACCATGTATGGTCCGAGATGGATAAGTATGCATCCAATTAAACAGAACCCTACGGTTATTATTAGTACAATATAATTTAGGTTCAAATCAGATTAAGCCCACATATATACTTGCACCATCGGATTTGTTTATGTAGTGTCTTTCCGTGGTTCCCAAACACATTTATTTGAACTTTATAACGTTATATAGCCATTTTATGTACACATATATGATGAACTTTATGTGATCACGCTTGAGTATGTGTACTCATATGTTCCTTTCTCATGATCGTGTCTATCTATCGCATGGTGCATACACCAACTCCGAAAGCACGGTCGAGGGCATGGGTGCCGGGGATGACAAAAGCAGTAGTGACACTGCTGACATTGCCCAACGACTCTCTCGGCAATGGCCTTACTATTTCGATGTCTATAGCAACAAGAGACCTTCAGCACACAAGCCTGCTCCTGCCGCTGATGACACCGTAGAACGACTCTCCCGGCAATGGCCTTATTATTTCGATGTCTATAGCAACAAGAGACCTTCATCACACAATCCTGCTCCTATCGCTGGTGATGTCGTAGAAAGACTCTCCCGGCAATGGCCTTATTATTTTGATGTTTATAGCAACAAGAGACCTTCATCTAACAAACCGCCCACCAATGATGACATCACAGAACGACTATCCCGACAATGGCCTTATTATTTCGATGTCTATAGCAACAAGAAAACTTCATCACACATGCTTGCCATAGCTAATGACATTGTAGAACAACTATATATCCCGACAATGGCCTTATTATTTCGATATCTATAGCAACAAGCCATCTCCATCGCCACAAAAAAATGGTGCTAGATCTTCTAGTGACGATGAAGGCCATTGACATATGATAGCTAGAGGCAACAGAGCTAAGATGAACAACAGTGCAGTGTTCTTCCATGAGGAGGCCATGCAAGTCGGTCGAAGCCTACCCTTCTACTTCACACCAGCACGGAGAGCACCATTGGGGATGTTGCCACGCAACACCGTAGACTCCATCCCATTCTCCACGCTGGCACTACCAGACATCCTTGCCCAGCTTGGAATCGTGTGGGCTCCCCACAAGCTGTCAACATGGAGAAGACGCTGAGCATGTGTGAGGCACCATCTCCTGCTGGGGAACCCAAGTTCTGCGCCACATCATTTCAGGCTCTACTGGAGGGGGCCATGATAGTGCTCGGTGCCCAAGACATTCGTCACTTGATGTCCATGCTTCCTCGCTCCGGGGCATCCTGGCAACCCTATGTCATCCGTGCCGTGTGCCCAAAAGGTGGGTCCCGGTTTGTTTCGTGCCATGACGTGGTATACCTGTACACTGTGTACAGGTGCCACGACACGGGCCCGGCTAGGCTGTACATGGTGGAGATGGAGGGTGGCCGTGGTGGCGGCATTATTGATGTGGCCGCCGTTTGCCACACGAAAACATTCCAGTGGGATCCCGAGCACCTTTCCTTCAAGCTCCTCGGCACCAAGCCTGGTGGTCCACCAGTCTGCCATGTCATGCCATATGGGCACATAGTGTGGGCCAAAAATGGTGTTGATCGCTCGTCCTAAGGAGCTACTGTTGCACTTGGTCGTCGTAAGTTGTGCATGCCATCGCTGGTCTCTACTCTATTTCTCCGAAGCACCAGAGTAGAGCAACATCTGTAATAAAAGGTGGCATGTTGTTATATCTACTACTGTCATATGCAAACAGTTGATGTACTCTACTGTTATGAAACGAATGTATGATTGTTACGTGGCATATCAATATCTAATATACTTGAATGTTCCACCGCCCGTTGCAATTCAAGCTTTGCTTCTATGTACAAAATCAAAGCACGATTATTACGAGGAGAGTTGGTTTGCATTTATACTGTGATCCAATTGTGCTTTGCTTGAGCATTTGAGAGCACGCGGAAATACCAAACGAAAATGAATCCCTAATCCTTAAGGGACAAAGAAAAGGAAGCAAAAGTATATTAATTGGAGAGTGGCGCCAGAACAACTGGATGACCCAGTGATGCCTCACTACAGGGAACGCGTTCTTTGCCGAGTGCCGGCCACACTTGGCAAAGCCTGTTATACACTCGGCAAAGGCTTTACCGAGTGCCGCACTCTGCAAAGACCGCTCGGCAAAGAATGTTTTGGAAAAATAAAAAAAACCCAAAAAGGCAACCGAGCCCATCCAGAGCCCATCGACGATGGATATGGGCCTTGGCCGCCATCGTTAACCGCCACAGCCGCCAGGCATGTCGTGGCGGCCAGATCCGCCGCTGTCTACGTCATGGCCACCGGATCTGCCCGCACCGACGTCATGGCCGTCGGATCCGACCTCCTTCGTCGGAGCGTGCCGCCCTCAGGGGCTTGCTGACCTCCGCCGCCCTCATGGGGGCGAGCCGCCCTTGCCACAGCCGTCCTTGCCATGCCGCCGGGAGAAGGAGGAGGGGGCGGCTCACCGTGCCACCAGGAGAAGGATGGGCACCAGTGCCGGGAGGAGGAGGGGCGCCAGTGCTGGGAGGAGGAGGGCCACCGCGCCCAGATCCACCCTGGCCCTTTGCCCCGTCGCGCCGCCGTCGGCGCTAGGGAGGAGGGGCGCCGGTGCCGGGAGTAGGTAGGGCACCGGTGCCAAGAGATGGGGAGGAGGAGGGGCACCGGCGTGGATGAGGGAGAAAGGGTGGAGAGCGGCCGGCGGGCATGGAGGCGAGAGAGAGGGCCAACTGGATGGGGAGTGGGAGCTACGGCCGATTGAGGGAGGGAGTGGGAGCGGGGTTAGGGTTAGGTTTAGTTATATATGGGATGGGGAGCGGGCTGCTATGCCTATTGGGCCGGCGCCTTTGCCGAGTGGTCCAAGAAGGGCACTCAGCAAACCCTTTTTTATTTTTTTATTTTTTGTTTTAAATCTTTCAAATTCAAAAGCATAAGAATATGAACTCAAATAAAAAATTCAACTATAAAGTTTCATAACTTTTCAAGATCTACAAAGTATATTTTGTATGTTTTCCATCCGAGGCCGTTTGAAAAAAATCAAATTTCAAATTTTTAAAATTTGAACAAGTTTTGCATGACAAGGTAAACTCAAATGAAAAAATTTCAACTACTACATTCTATAACTTCTCAAAATCTACAAAATTAATTTTAGTTGTTTGGTCATTTATTTATCGGACATGGTGGTTCTTACGTTGTTCATAAATCTTATATATCTCTCTTATTGTTTCATGAAACTTAGAGAGAAATATAGATTTTGTGAACAACTTCACTATCGATTTATCAAATGAAGAAACAACAAAAATAAACTTTGTAGATCTTAAGAAGTTATACAATTTTATAGTAGCAACTTTTTTCATTTGAGTTAGTTTAGTGCGTCAAAATGTATGTTTAAAAACCTATTTGCCGAGTGTCAAGACTTTGCCGAGTGCTTGGGTTTGCCGAGTGTCCAGTTTTGTACTCGGCAAAATATGACTTTACCGAGTGCCCTGATATTTTGCACTCGGCAAAATCCTAGACACTCGGCAAAGCCTGGATTTCCAGTAGTGCCTAGATGGCCCACCGGACCATCTGGTGACATGGCCAAGGCTAACGGTCAACGACAACAAGCTGTACGTACCCACTTCATGATGCCTAGATGACCAAGGCAATGGATAATCGGGTGATGTTTGTTTTTGCACCTATATGTGCGATGGCAAGTTGTTTTCCTTGGCCATTTCAAGTTTTACTTAAACAAGGAGTTGCCATTGGTTTGTATCCAAACATATTCAAGTGATAGCCATAAATGTGGATAAGATTAGGGCACTCCTGCTGGGTTGGCCGTTACTCACACATTATTGCTTCACCTTTTTGCCTAGAGTCTAAGTGGGGTCTTTTTACATAACTATATTATTTGCAAGCACTTGTGCGCACCAAGTATATATTATAGTCCCAATGCTTGTAAGTCCTGTAAGGCCCTCCAAACATGTATTTAGTACTACTGATAAAAAATCTACCAACTTGAGAATATTGGGAGTGATATGGGATAGGGAAGTCGAGAATAGACTTGCACATATGCAGTCTTATATATATATAACAGGGCCAATCGGGCAATTGTAGCATGCTACCACTCCCTTCCCATTTTTAGAAACATACAGTAAAGGAACACAACATATGCTCGACGCTACTCTTCACACCAGCCATTGGCTAGGACGACAGACACGAAGATGTGGTTTATCGTCCTCTGCAAATCACCAACACCACGGTTCTTTTTTGTGTTTGTTGTTGTAAATCACCAACAGGATCCAACATGAGTGAGGCCTGGTTACACATCTCAATGTGCAAGCAGAGCAGGACATAACTCTTTTCTTGTGAACCATAGCGTGCATATAGGCTAGCTAAAAAATGTAGTAGTTCATATAGGCATGGAGGATCGGATGTGACGCTAGCCCATTCCAAAGGAAACACAGCACTCCATTAGATTTTTATTTATGCAAATTTGGCCGTAAAACTTTTATGTGCCCTTAATTCACACTCTACTTGTGCCCGTCTCAATAGGGATCTTTTACAGTTCCATCGGTATTAAATATGCTAATGTGACATTGTATTTATAAAGTGACATGATAAAAATCTCATGGGAGTAGAAATAGTTTCATGGGGACAAAAAACACTTCCTCATTATTTTCATATTTCAAAAATATAGGTGTGTTGAAAACTGAGACATAAAACATCAACAATGATTGGACTTAGGCTGACACATTGCACGTTGAGGCACCTATCATGAAGCAGAGCTAGACTTTGTTGTAGGGAATGTAGACACACCACTCTATTATTAGGCAGCCCAAACGCTAGAAAAGGCCAACTGGACACAAGTTGTTGCTGCTATATATTTTCAATATCAATGCACCTCAGAGTCATAAAATGGCAAGTGACACAAAGTTGCTTGCATGGTTGGCGACGACGCTGTGTTTGCAATCATAGTCGTCTTAATAATGTTGTTGTTGAACCACTGCGAGGCTAATCCCAAAACTCTCAACGTGAGTGCAAATTGATGTGTCATATATATATATGAGCGGACCCAACACAATGTATTTTTTTGGGTTCTCTTTTTATCATCCGTGCTTATGTCCATAGATAGGCTATGGGATAAATCCA